>CM075752.1:28111931-28690282 GCA_037974335.1 Prionace glauca
CAAGTTCGCTGATGACACGAAGGTCGGTGGTGTTGTGGATGGTCTGGAAGGATGTCAAAAGTTGCAGCAGGACATAGATAGGATGCAAGAATGGGCGGAGAAGTGGCAGATGGACTTCAACGCGGATAAATGTGTAGTCGTCCATTTCGGCAGAACCAATGGGATGAACGAGTACACTATCAAGGGCAGGAGTCTTAGTAGCGTTGAAGAGCAGAAGGATCTCGGGGTCCGGGTCCACAGGACTCTTAAATCGGCCTCGCAGGTGGAGGAAGTGGTCAAGAAGGCGTATGGTGTACTGGCCTTCATTAATCGAGGGATTGAGTTTAGGAGTCGGGAGGTAATGCTGCAACTTTACAGGACCCTCGTCAGGCCTCATTTGGAGTACTGTGCGCAGTTCTGGTCGCCTCACTATAGGAAAGACGTAGAAGCTATTGAAAGGGTGCAGAGGAGATTTACAAGGATGTTGCCTGGACTGGGAGGCATGCCTTATGAAGATAGGTTGAGGGAGCTGGGACTCTTTTCCCTGGAGAGGCGAAGGTTGAGAGGCGACCTGATAGAAGTTTATAAAATGTTGAGAGGAATAGATAGGGTGGACTCTCAGAGGCTATTTCCCCGGGTTGAAATGGTCGCTACGAGAGGACACAGATTTAAGGTGCGGGGAGGGAAGTACAGAGGTGATGTTAGGGGTAAGTTTTTCACTCAGAGGGTGGTGAGTGAATGGAATCGGCTGCCGTCATCGGTGGTGGAGGTGAACTCGCTGGGGTCTTTTAAAAGACTTCTGGATGAGTAGATGGTGTTTAATGGGATTGGGGGTTATAGATAGGTCTATAGATTGGTGGGGTTGATGTGATCGGCGCAACTCGAGGGCCGAAGGGCCTGTTTGTGCTGTAATGTTCTATGTTCTATGTAATGTTCTATGGTTCGCTCCCCACCTGCTAGAATTCCAGCAGCAGGTGGAATGAGAGAATTCCAGCCAACACCTTTTCCCAAAGTTAGGGGAGTCTAAAACTAGAGGCCATAGGATTCAAGTGAGAGAGTGGAGATACAAAAGGGTCCAGACGGGCAATCTTTGGTACTGAGTGTCTGGGATTTCCCTCCGTACAGACACTTGTTAAGGAAGCCCACCAACGCTGTCTCAGGAGACAAAGGAAATTTTGCATGTCCATTACAACTCTCACCAACTTTTACAGATGCACCATAGAAAGCATTCTTTCTGGTTGTATGTATGCTTAGTATGGATTCTGCTCTATTCAAGACCACAAGAAATTACAAGGGTCGTGAATGAAGCGCAGTCCATCACTCAAACCAGATTTCCATCAATGACATCATCTACACATACCAGGATGTTGCCTGTTATGGAGGGGAGATTTGGGGTTGTTTTCGCTGGAAAGAAGGCGGCTAAGAGGGGACCTCATTGAAACATATAAGATGATTAGAGGTTTAGACAGGGTAGATAGTGATAGCCTTTTTCCTAGGATGGAGAAAGCTAGCACGAGGGGGCACGACTTTAAATTAAGGGGGGTAGTTATAGGACTGATGTCAGGGGTAGGTTCTTTACCCAGAGGGTGGTGAGGGACTGGAATGCCCTGCCAGCTGCAGTTGTAAATGCACCTAGTTTGGGGGCGTTTAAGAGATCCGTGGATAGGTTTATGGACGAAAAGGGATTAGTTTAGGCTAGTGGGTCATTGTTTTGTAACTGGTCGGCGCAACATTGTGGGCCAAAGGGCCTGTTCTGCGCTGTAGTGTTCTATGTTCTATGTTCCTGCTGCCTTGGAAAAGCAGCCAGTATAATCAAGGATCCCACATATACTGGATATTCTCTTTTCCATCTTCTTCCATGAGGAAAAAGGTACAAATGTCTCAGCTCATGCATCAACCGACTCAAGAACAGCTTCTTCCCTGCTGCCATCAGACTTTTGAATGGACCTACCTCACATTAAATTGATCTTTCTCTACACCCTAGCTTTGACTATAACACTACATTCTGCATCATCTCCTTTTTTTCTCTATGAACAGTGTGCTTTGTCTGTGTTGAGCGCAAGAAACAATACTTTTCACTGTATGTTAATACATGACAATAATAAATCAAATCAAATCAAGCATGGGTAAGGTGGGCATAGAGGGATATTGGCCAAATTTGGGCAATTGGGACGAGCTCAGTGATAAAAATTGGGTGGCATGGACAAGTTGGGCCAAAGGGCCTGTTTCCATGCTGTAAACCTCTATGACTCTAAGATAAAGAGCCAGTCATTCAAAACTGAGGTGCATAGAAATTTCTTCTCACAGAGGGTGTTGAATCTCTGGAATTATGTGCCCCAAAGTGTGGCCTAGGCTGGATCATTGGAAGCATTCAAGGTGGAAGTGGATAACTATTTGATAGATCGAAATGGGACAGAAAATGAATTGTCATGATCATATAGAATGGCGGGGCAGGCTTGAAAAGCCTGATGGCTTACCCCTGCTTTTATTTCTTGTGTTCTCCATTCCTCGAGAATGCATAGTCCCGGAAGTGGAATGTGGGATCAAAACTCATGCTCTGGGATTAAAGGGTCCTTGATGTGTATGAAGCATTGGGAGGGAACTGTTGTTGCTTTTCCCCCAGCCTTCTAATATTTCAACTGTGAGAACCCACAATTATTTTTTCTTCTACTTGAGATCTTTTCTTGATGAAACAAAATCCTGACTCATTGACAATTATCTTTTTGTAATGTCCTACATCAATGGTTGTGAGATTTAACAAAACGAAAAAATGTGGTTCCCATACAGAAATTCAAACTAACAACAGATTTATTCTCAGACCTCGTACCTGTAAAAGGGAAATAAAACAGCAGTCTGTGCAACACCCTAATGACATCACCATCAAATCATGTGATCAACTCAAAGTAATCTGCAACCACTTAAATGTATAAAAGGAGGAATCTTTACTGTAGGAAGATGAAAACAGATGAGTCAGGTGGATTAAACGTGGTGATTTGAATTCAATCTACAGAAGTGTGGGGTAATGCATTCGGGGAAGGCTAACAAGGCAAAGGAATCGAATAAATGGGTGGATGCTGAGAGGGGTAAAGGAACAGAAGGAGGGTTGAGTGAATGTCCACAGATCCCTGAACGTAGTAGGACAGGTTAATAAGATGGTTAAGAAGGCAAATGGGATCCTCAACTTTGCTGGCTGAGGTCTAGAATATGAGTTGGGTGTTTGTGTTCAAATTGTATAAACAGCAAGAGTACTGTGTGCAGTTCAAGACATCACATTACATCAGAAAGATGTGATTACACAAGTTTTCTCTTTACTACGTCATGGGATTTAAGAGTCACTGGCAAGGCGAGCATTCATTGCCTGTCCCTAATTGTCCTTGGGGAGGTGATGGTGAGCCACCTTCTCGAACTGTTGCAGTCCATCAGAAAAGATTTACAAGGATGTTGGCAGGGATTCATGTTTGACAAATTTATTGGATTTCTATGAGGATGTGACTAGTGCGGTAGACAGAGGGGAACCGGTGGATGTGGTGTTTCTTGATTTTCAAAAGGCGTTTGATAAGGTGCCACACAAAAGGTTGCTTCAGAAGGTTAGGGGGCATGGAGTTGGGGGTAAGGTGTTAGCGTGGATAGAAGATTGGCTGTCTAATAGGAAGCAGAGAGTTGGTATCAATGGGTGCTATTCTGATTGGCGGTTGGTGACTAGTGGAGTGCCGCAGGGATCGGTGTTGGGGCCTCAGCTATTTACCATTTATATAGATGATCTGGAGGAGGGGGCTGAGTGTAGGGTGACTAAATTTGCTGATGACACGAAGATGAGTGGAAAAGCAAATTGCATGGAGGGTGTGGAAAGTCTGCAGAGGGATCTGGATAGGCTGAGCAAGGACCTGGCAGATGGAGTATAATGTTAGCAAGTGTGAGGTTATCCACTTTGGCAGAAATAATAGTAGGAGGGATTACTATTTAAAGGGCGAAAAGCTGCAGCATGCTACGGTGCAGAGGGACCTGGGGGTCCTTGTGCATGAGTTGCAAAAACCCAGTCTGCAGGTGTAGCAGGTGATCAAGAAGGTGAATGGGTTGCTGGTCTTTATAGCGAGGGGGATTGAATATAAAAGTAGGGAGGTCTTGCTGCAACTGTACAGGGTACTGGTGAGGCCGCAGCTGGAGTACTGTGTGCAGTTTTGGTCGCCACACTTGCGCAAGGATATTTTGGCCTTGGAGGGAGTGCAGGGGAGGTTCACTAGGCTGATACCGGAGATGAGGGGTTTGGACTATGAAGAGAGACTAAATAGACTGGGTCTGTATTCATTGCAGTTTAGAAGGATGAGGGGGGGATCTTATAGAGACGTATAAGATAATGAAAGGGATGGATACGGTAGAGGTAGAGAGAATCTTCCCGCTCAGAAAGGACAGCAGGGCTAGAGGGCACAGCCTCAAGATAAGGGGGGGGGGGGGGTGGCAGTTTAGAACGGAGTTGAGGAGGAACTTCTTCACTCAAAGGGTGGTGAATCTCTGGAATTCTCTGCCCTTTGAAGTGGTGGAGGCTGCCTCGCTAAATATTTTTAAGTCACGGGTAGATAGGTTTTTGACAGACAAGGGAATTAAGGGTTATGGGGAGAGTGCAGGAAAGTGGAACTGATCCACTTCACAAAGAACAAAGAACAAAGAACAATCCAGCACGGGAAACAGGCCCTTCGGCCCAACGAGCCCGCGCCGCCACATCACCCTGCACCTATTCTACCCTGCATATTTACGAATGGAACCCTACTCAGTCAGATTCAGGGAAGAAATAGTGTCAATTTGGTAAAAACCGATTAGCCTGAGAGCACATCTTTGGGGTGTGGGAGGAAACCAGAGCGCCCGGAGGAAACCCACGCAACCACAGGGAGAATGCGCAAATTCCCACAGACACAGGCCCAAATCCATGTGTCTGCACAGCCAGCAGTGCTAGTCACTGAGCTGTTGCGGCGCCCGTCTACCGGTCCAGGATCAAGCACACACACCGACATGAAGTACTAGGCCACTCCTGGAACTTCCAAGAGCAGCCCACGCACGACCCGCCGTGTGAATGCCCCTCGTTTGACACGAGGTGGACCTCCACCTGTGGAATAAAGTCAAAATATTAATCTTACAGCCTGTCTTTCCGGTGTCTCCTGAGGTTTAACCTTATTTAATAGCCCCTACCATATCCCTCCATTCTCGTTTCACTCATGTGCCTATCTAACTGCATCTTACACGAGTCCAATGTTCCTGCCTCCACCACCCTACTCGGTAGCGCGTTCCAGACCCCTACAACTCTCTGCGTAAAGAACCTTCTTCTCACCTCCAAATTATACCTCTCCCCCCTCACCCTTAAATGATGACCTCTCGTGTTTGTATCTAGTCTAGGGAGCAGTCTCTCACTATTAACTCTATCCATTCCCTTCATTATCTTATATACTTCTATCATGTCCCCTCTCAATCTCCGCCTTTCACGTCAGCCATGATCTTACTGAATGGCGGGGCAGACTCGAAGGGCCAGATGGCCTACTCCTGCTCCCATTTCTTATGTTCTTATGATATATGATGGAGAACCTTAGCGACAAGGTAAGATTGGACAGACTGGGATTGTTTTCTTTGGAACAGAGGAGGCTGAGGGGAGATTTATTGAGATGTACACAATTAAGAAACCTAAATATTGGGATAAGCAGAACAATTCAGTTTAAAGTAATTTCTGGAGGTTTAGTGGAGAGTTGAGGAATACCTTTTCACTCAAAGGACGGTTAGTATCTGGACCCACATCTTGAAATGTGTTAGTGGCTCAAGTACAGCCTGGTGCTCACCATACAAACCCCACACTCCCAGTACAGACCCTGCACTCTCTGTGTGGAACCACACTCCCCATACAGACCCTGCACTCTCTGTGTGGAACCACACTCCCCATACAAACCCTGCACTCTCTGTGTGGAACCACACTCCCCATACAAACCCTGCACTCTCTGTGTGGAACCACACTCCCCATACAAACCCTGCACTCTCTGTGTGGAACCACACTCCCCCATACAAACCCTGCACTCTCTGTGTGGAACCACACTCCCCATACAAACCCTGTACTCCCTGTGTGGAATCACACTCCCCATACAAACACTGCACTCTCTGTGTGGAACCACACTCCCCATACAGACCCTGCACTCTCTGTGTGGAACCACACTCCCCATACAAACCCTGCACTCTCTGTGTGGAATCACACTCCCCATACAAACCCTGCACTCTCTGTGTGGAACCACACTCCCCATACAAACCCTGCACTCTCTGTGTGGAACCACACTCCCCATACAAACCCTGCACTCTCTGTGTGGAACCACACTCCCCCATACAAACCCTGCACTCCCTGTGTGGAACCACACTCCCCATACAAACCCTGCACTCTCTGTGTGGAACCACACTCCCCCATACAAACCCTGCACTCTCTGTGTGGAACCACACTCCCCCATACAAACCCTGCACTCCCTGTGTGGAACCACACTCCCCATACAAACCCTGCACTCTCTGTGTGGAACCACACTCCCCCATACAAACCCTGCACTCTCTGTGTGGAACCACACTCCCCCATACAAACCCTGTACTCTCTGTGTGGAACCACACTCCCCCATACAAACCCGGTACTCCCTGTGTGGAATCACACTCCCCAGACAGACCCTGCACTCTCTGTGTGGAATCACACTCCCCAGACAGACCCTGCACTCTCTGTGTGGAACCACACTCCCCCATACAAACCCTGCACTCTCTGTGTGGAACCACACTCCCCCATACAAACCCTGCACTCCCTGTGTGGAACCACACTCCCCCATACAAACCCTGAACGCTCTGTGTGGAACCACACTCCCCCATACAAACCCTGTACTCCCTGTGTGGAACCACACTCCCCATACAAACCCTGCACTCTCTGTGTGGAACCACACTCCCCCATACAAACCCTGCACTCTCTGTGTGGAACCACACTCCCCCATACAGACCCTGCACTCTCTGTGTGGAACCACACTCCCCCATACAAACCCTGCACTCTCTGTGTGGAACCACACTCCCCATACAAACCCTGCACTCCCTGTGTGGAATCACACTCCCCATACAAACCCCGCACTCTCTGTGTGGAACCACACTCCCCATACAGACCCTGCACTCTCTGTGTGGAACCACACTCCCCCATACAAACCCTGAACGCTCTGTGTGGAACCACACTCCCCCATACAAACCCTGCACTCTCTGTGTGGAACCACACTCCCCCATACAGACCCTGCACTCTCTGTGTGGAACCACACTCCCCCATACAAACCCCGCACTCTCTGTGTGGAACCACACTCCCCATACAAACCCTGCACTCTCTGTGTGGAACCACACTCCCCCATACAAACCCCGCACTCTCTGTGTGGAACCACACTCCCCATACAAACCCTGCACTCTCTGTGTGGAACCACACTCCCCCATACAGACCCTGCACTCTCTGTGTGGAACCACACTCCCCATACAGACCCTGCACTCTCTGTGTGGAACCACACTCCCCCATACAAACCCTGAACGCTCTGTGTGGAACCACACTCCCCCATACAAACCCTGCACTCACTGTGTGGAACCACACTCCCCATACAAACCCTGCACTCTCTGTGTGGAACCACACTCCCCCATACAAACCCTGCACTCTCTGTGTGGAACCACACTCCCCCATACAGACCCTGCACTCTCTGTGTGGAACCACACTCCCCATACAAACCCTGCACTCTCTGTGTGGAACCACACTCCCCCATACAAACCCTGCACTCTCTGTGTGGAACCACACTCCCTCATACAAACCCTGCACTCTCTGTGTGGAACCACACTCCCCCATACAAACCCTGCACTCTCTGTGTGGAACCACACTCCCCATACAAACCCTGCACTCTCTGTGTGGAACCACACTCCCCCATACAGACCCTGCACTCTCTGTGTGGAACCACACTCCCCATACAAACCCTGCACTCTCTGTGTGGAACCACACTCCCCCATACAAACCCTGCACTCTCTGTGTGGAACCACACTCCCTCATACAAACCCTGCACTCTCTGTGTGGAACCACACTCCCCATACAAACCCCGCACTCTCTGTGTGGAACCACACTCCCCATACAAACCCTGCACTCTCTGTGTGGAACCACACTCCCCATACAGACCCTGCACTCACTGTGTGGAACCACACTCCCCATACAAACCCTGCACTCTCTGTGTGGAACCACACTCCCCATACAAACCCTGCACTCTCTGTGTGGAACCACACTCCCCATACAGACCCTGCACTCACTGTGTGGAACCACACTCCCCCATACAAACCCTGCACTCCCTGTGTGGAACCACACTCCCCATACAAACCCTGCACTCTCTGTGTGGAACCACACTCCCCATACAAACCCTGCACTCTCTGTGTGGAACCACACTCCCCATACAGACCCTGCACTCACTGTGTGGAACCACACTCCCCCATACAAAGCCTGCACTCTCTGTGTGGAACCACACTCCCCATACAGACCCTGCACGCACTGTGTGGAACCACACTCCCCATACAAACCCTGCACTCTCTGTGTGGAACCACACTCCCCATACAGACCCTGCACTCACTGTGTGGAACCACACTCCACCATACAAACCCTGCACTCTCTGTGTGGAACCACACTCCCCATACAGACCCTGCACTCACTGTGTGGAACCACACTCCCCCATACAAAGCCTGCACTCTCTGTGTGGAACCACACTCCCCATACAGACCCTGCACTCTCTGTGTGGAACCACACTCCCCATACAGACCCTGCACTCACTGTGTGGAACCACACTCCCCATACAAACCCTGCACTCTCTGTGTGGAACCACACTCCCCATACAGACCCTGCACTCACTGTGTGGAACCACACTCCCCATACAGACCCTGCACTCTCTGTGTGGAACCACACTCCCCCATACAAACCCTGCACTCTCTGTGTGGAACCACACTCCCCATACAAACCCTGCACTCTCTGTGTGGAACCACACTCCCCCATACAAACCCTGCACTCTCTGTGTGGAACCACACTCCCCCATACAAACCCTGCACTCTCAGTGTGGAACCACACTCCCCATACAAACCCTGCACTCTCTGTGTGGAACCACACTCCCCCATACAAACCCTGCACTCTCAGTGTGGAACCACACTCCCCATACAAACCCTGCACTCTCTGTGTGGAACCACACTCCCCATACAAACCCTGCACTCCCTGTGTGGAACCACACTCCCCATACAAACCCTGCACTCTCTGTGTGGAACCACACTCCCCATACAAACCCCGCACTCTCTGTGTGGAACCACACTCCCCAGACAGACCCTGCACTCTCTGTGTGGAAACACACTCCCCCATACAGACCCTGCACTCTCTGTGTGGAACGACACTCCCCATACAGACCCTGCACTCTCTGTGTGGAACCACACTCCCCCATACAAACCCTGCACTCTCTGTGTGGAACCACACTCCCCCATACAAACCCTGCACTCTCTGTGTGGAACCACACTCCCCATACAAACCCCGCACTCTCTGTGTGGAACCACACTCCCCATACAAACCCCGCACTCTCAGTGTGGAACCACACTCCCCCATACAAACCCTGCACTCTCTGTGTGGAACCACACTCCCCCATACAAACCCTGCACTCTCTGTGTGGAACCACACTCCCCATACAAACCCCGCACTCTCTGTGTGGAACCACACTCCCCATACAAACCCCGCACTCTCAGTGTGGAACCACACTCCCCATACAAACCCTGCACTCTCTGTGTGGAACCACACTCCCCATACAAACCCTGCACTCTCTGTGTGGAACCACACTCCCCCATACAAACCCTGCACTCTCTGTGTGGAACCACACTCCCCATACAAACCCTGCACTCTCTGTGTGGAACCAGACTCCCCATACAAACCCTGCACTCCCTGTGTGGAATCACACTCCCCATACAAACCCTGCACTCTGTGTGGAACCACACTCCCCCATACAAACCCTGCACTCTCTGTGTGGAACCACACTCCCCATACAAACCCTGCACTCTCTGTGTGGAACCACACTCCCCATACAAACCCTGCACTCACTGTGTGGAACCACACTCCCCATACAAACCCTGCACTCACTGTGTGGAACCACACTCCCCCATACAAACCCCGCACTCTCAGTGTGGAACCACACTCCCCATACAAACCCTGCACTCTCTGTGTGGAACCACACTCCCCATACAAACCCTGCACTCTCTGTGTGGAACCACACTCCCCATACAAACCCTGTACTCTCTGTGTGGAACCACACTCCCCATACAAACCCTGCACTCTCTGTGTGGAACCACACTCCCCCATACAAACCCTGTACTCTCTGTGTGGAACCACACTCCCCATACAAACCCTGTACTCTCTGTGTGGAACCACACTCCCCATACAAACCCTGTACTCTCTGTGTGGAACCACACTCCCCATACAGACCCTGCACTCTCTGTGTGGAACCACACTCCCCATACAAACCCTGTACTCTCTGTGTGGAACCACACTCCCCATACAAACCCTGTACTCTCTGCGTGGAACCACACTCCCCCATACAAACGCTGCACTCCCTGTGTGGAACCACACTCCCCCATACAAACCCTGTACTCCCTGTGTGGAACCACACTCCCCATACAAACCCTGTACTCTCTGCGTGGAACCACACTCCCCCATACAAACCCCGCACTCTCTATGTGGAACCACACTCCCCATACAAACCCTACACTCTCTGTGTGGAACCACACTCCCGCATACAAACCCTGCACTCTCTGTGTGGAACCACACTCCCCATACAAACCCCGCACTCTCTATGTGGAACCACACTCCCCATACAAACCCTACACTCTCTGTGTGGAACCACACTCCCGCATACAAACCCTGCACTCTCTGTGTGGAACCACACTCCCCATACAAACCCTGCACTCTCTGTGTGGAACCACACTCCCCCATACAAACCCTGCACTCTCTGTGTGGAACCACACTCCCCATACAAACCCTACACTCTCTGTGTGGAACCACACTCCCGCATACAAACCCTGCACTCTCTGTGTGGAACCACACTCCCCATACAAACCCTGCACTCTCTGTGTGGAACCACACTCCCCCATACAGACCCTGCACTCTCTGTGTGGAACCACACTCCCGCATACAAACCCTGCACTCTCTGTGTGGAACCACACTCCCCATACAAACCCTGCACTCTCTGTGTGGAACCACACTCCCGCATACAAACCCTGCACTCTCTGTGTGGAACCACACTCCCCCATACAGACCCTGCACTCTCTGTGTGGAACCACACTCCCGCATACAAACCCTGCACTCTCTGTGTGGAACCACACTCCCCCATACAGACCCTGCACTATCGGTGTGGAACCACACTCCCCATACAAACCCTGCACTCTCTGTGTGGAACCACACTCCCCCATACAAACCCTGCACTCTCTGTGTGGAACCACACTCCCCATACAAACCCTGCACTCTCTGTGTGGAACCACACTCCCCATACAAACCCTGCACTCTCTGTGTGGAACCACACTCCCCATACAGACCCTGCACTCTCTGTGTGGAACCACACTCCCCATACAAACCCTGCACTCTCTGTGTGGAACCACACTCCCCCATACAAACCCTGCACTCTCTGTGTGGAACCACACTCCCCATACAGACCCTGCACTCTCTGTGTGGAACCACACTCCCCCATACAAACCCTGCACTCTCTGTGTGGAACCACACTCCCCATACAGACCCTGCACTCTCTGTGTGGAACCACACTCCCCATACAGACCCTGCACTCTCTGTGTGGAACCACACTCCCCCATACAAACCCTGCACTCTCTGTGTGGAACCACACTCCCCATACAGACCCTGCACTCTCTGTGTGGAACCACACTCCCCATACAGACCCTGCACTCTCTGTGTGGAACCACACTCCCCCATACAAACCCTGCACTCTCTGTGTGGAACCACACTCCCCATACAAACCCTGCACTCACTGTGTGGAACCACACTCCCCATACAAACCCTGCACTCTCTGTGTGGAACCACACTCCCCATACAAACCCTGTACTCCCTGTGTGGAACCACACTCCCCATACAGACCCTGCGCTCTCTGTGTGGAACCACACTCCCCCATACAAACCCTGCACTCACTGTGTGGAACCACACTCCCCATACAAACCCTGCACTCACTGTGTGGAACCACACTCCCCATACAAACCCTGCACTCTCTGTGTGGAACCACACTCCCCCATAAAAACCCTGCACTCACTGTGTGGAACCACACTCCCCCATACAAACCCTGCACTCACTGTGTGGAACCACACTCCCCATACAAACCCTGCACTCTCTGTGTGGAACCACACTCCCCCATACAAACCCTGCACTCACTGTGTGGAACCACACTCCCCATACAGACCCTGCACTCACTGTGTGGAACCACACTCCCCATACAAACCCCGCACTCACTGTGTGGAACCACACTCCCCATACAAACCCTGCACTCTCTGTGTGGAACCACACTCCCCATACAAACCCTGCACTCTCTGTGTGGAACCACACTCCCCATACAGACCCTGCGCTCTCTGTGTGGAACCACACTCCCCCATACAAACCCTGCACTCACTGTGTGGAACCACACTCCCCATACAAACCCTGCACTCACTGTGTGGAACCACACTCCCCATACAAACCCTGCACTCTCTGTGTGGAACCACACTCCCCATACAAACCCTGCACTCACTGTGTGGAACCACACTCCCCATACAAACCCTGCACTCTCTGTGTGGAACCACACTCCCCATACAAACCCTGCACTCTCTGTGTGGAACCACACTCCCCATACAGACCCTGCACTCTCTGTGTGGAACCACACTCCCCCATACAAACCCTGCACTCTCTGTGTGGAACCACACTCCCCATACAAACCCTGCACTCTCTGTGTGGAACCACACTCCCCATACAGACCCTGCACTCTCTGTGTGGAACCACACTCCCCCATACAAACCCTGCACTCTCTGTGTGGAACCACGCTCCCCCATACAAACCCTGCACTCTCTGTGTGGAACCACACTCCCCATACAAACCCTGCACTCTCTGTGGAACCACACTCCCCCATACAAACCCCGCACTCTCTGTGTGGAACCACACTCCCCATACAAACCCTGTACTCTCTGTGTGGAACCACACTCCCCCATACAAACCCTGCACTCTCTGTGTGGAACCACACTCCCCATACAAACCCTGTACTCTCTGTGTGGAACCACACTCCCCATACAAACCCCGCACTCTCTGCGTGGAACCACACTCCCCCATACAAACCCTGCACTCTCTGCGTGGAACCACACTCCCCATACAGACCCTGCACTCTCTGCGTGGAACCACACTCCCCATACAGACCCTGCACTCTGTGTGGAACCACAATCCCCATACAAACCCCGCACTCTCTGCGTGGAACCACACTCCCCCATACAAACCCTGCACTCTCTGTGTGGAACCACACTCCCCATACAAACCCTGCACTCTCTGTGTGGAACCACACTCCCCATACAAACCCCGCACTCTCTGTGTGGAACCACACTTCCCCATACAAACCCTGTACTCTCTGCGTGGAACCACACTCCCCCATACAAACGCTGCACTCCCTGTGTGGAACCACACTCCCCATACAAACCCTGTACTCTCTGCGTGGAACCACACTCCCCCATACAAACGCTGCACTCCCTGTGTGGAACCACACTCCCCCATACAAACCCTGTACTCCCTGTGTGGAACCACACTCCCCATACAAACCCTGTACTCCCTGTGTGGAACCACACTCCCCATACAAACCCTGTACTCTCTGTGTGGAACCACACTCCACCATACAAACCCTGCACTCTCTATGTGGAACCACACTCCCCATACAAACCCTGCACTCTCTGTGTGGAACCACACTCCCCCATACAAACCCTGCACTCCCTGTGTGGAACCACACTCCCCATACAAACCCTGCACTCTCTGTGTGGAACCACACTCCCCAGAGAAACCCTGCACTCTCTGTGTGGAACCACACTCCCCCATACAAACCCTGCACTCTCTGTGTGGAACCACACTCCCCATACAAACCCTACACTCTCTGTGTGGAACCACACTCCCCCATACAAACCCTGCACTCTCTGTGTGGAACCACACTCCCCATACAAACCCTGCACTCTCTGTGTGGAACCACACTCCCCATACAAACCCTGCACTCTCTGTGTGGAACCACACTCCCCATACAAACCCTGCACTCTCTGTGTGGAACCACACTCCCCATACAAACCCTGCACTCTCTGTGTGGAACCACACTCCCCCATACAAACCCTGCACTCTCTGTGTGGAACCACACTCCCCATACAAACCCTGCACTCTCTGTGTGGAACCACACTCCCCCATACAAACCCTGCACTCTCTGTGTGGAACCACACTCCCCATACAAACCCTGCACTCTCTGTGTGGAACCACACTCCCCATACAAACCCTGCACTCTCTGTGTGGAACCACACTCCCCATACAGACCCTGCACTCTCTGTGTGGAACCACACTCCCCATACAAACCCTGCACTCTCTGTGTGGAACCACACTCCCCCATACAAACCCTGCACTCTCTGTGTGGAACCACACTCCCCATACAAACCCTGCACTCACTGTGTGGAACCACACTCCCCATACAAACCCTGCACTCACTGTGTGGAACCACACTCCCCATACAAACCCTGCACTCACTGTGTGGAACCACACTCCCCATACAAACCCTGCACTCACTGTGTGGAACCACACTCCCCCATACAAACCCTGCACTCTCTGTGTGGAACCACACTCCCCATACAAACCCTGCACTCTCTGTGTGGAACCACACTCCCCATACAGACCCTGCACTCTCTGTGTGGAACCACACTCCCCCATACAAACCCTGCACTCTCTGTGTGGAACCACGCTCCCCCATACAAACCCTGCACTCTCTGTGTGGAACCACACTCCCCCATACAAACCCTGCACTCTCTGTGTGGAACCACACTCCCCATACAAACCCTGCACTCACTGCGTGGAACCACACTCCCCATACAAACCCTGCACTCACTGTGTGGAACCACACTCCCCATACAAACCCTGCACTCTCTGTGTGGAACCACACTCCCCCATACAAACCCTGCACTCTCTGTGTGGAACCACACTCCCCCATACAAACCCTGCACTCTCTGTGTGGAACCACACTCCCCCATACAAACCCTGCACTCTCTGCGTGGAACCACACTCCCCATACAAACCCCGCACTCTCTGTGTGGAACCACACTCCCCATACAAACCCTGCACTCTCTGTGTGGAACCACACTCCCCATACAAACCCTGCACTCAGTGTGTGGAACCACACTCCCCATACAAACCCTGCACTCTCTGTGTGGAACCACACTCCCCCATACAAACCCCGCACTCTCTGTGTGGAACCACACTCCCCATACAAACCCCGCACTCTCTGTGTGGAACCACACTCCCCATACAAACCCTGCACTCCCTGTGTGGAACCACACTCCCCATACAAACCCCGCACTCTCTGTGTGGAACCACACTCCCCATACAAACCCTGTACTCCCTGTGTGGAATCACACTCCCCATACAAACCCTGTACTCCCTGTGTGGAATCACACTCCCCATACAAACCCCGCACTCTCTGTGTGGAACCACACTCCCCCATACAAACCCTACACTCCCTGTGTGGAACCACACTCCCCATACAAACCCCGCACTCTCTGTGTGGAACCACACTCCCCATACAAACCCTGCACTCTCTGTGTGGAACCACACTCCCCATACAAACCCCGCACTCTCTGTGTGGAACCACACTCCCCATACAAACCCTGCACTCCCTGTGTGGAACCACACTCCCCATACAAACCCCGCACTCTCTGTGTGGAACCACACTCCCCATACAAACCCTGTACTCCCTGTGTGGAACCACACTCCCCATACAAACCCTGTACTCCCTGTGTGGAATCACACTCCCCATACAGACCCTGTACTCTCTGTGTGGAACCACACTCCCCATACAAACCCTGCACTCTCTGTGTGGAACCACACTCCCCCATACAAACCCCGCACTCTCTGTGTGGAACCACACTCCCCATACAAACCCCGCACTCTCTGTGTGGAACCACACTCCCCATACAAACCCTGCACTCCCTGTGTGGAACCACACTCCCCATACAAACCCCGCACTCTCTGTGTGGAACCACACTCCCCATACAAACCCTGTACTCCCTGTGTGGAATCACACTCCCCATACAGACCCTGTACTCTCTGTGTGGAACCACACTCCCCATACAAACACTGCACTCTCTGTGTGGAACCACACTCCCCCATACAAACCCTGCACTCACTGTGTGGAACCACACTCCCCCATACAGACCCTGCACTCTCTGTGTGGAACCACACACCCCCATACAAACCCCGCACTCTCTGTGTGGAACCACACTCCCCATACAGACCCCGCACTCTCTGTGTGGAACCACACTCCCCATACAGACCCCGCACTCTCTGTGTGGAACCACACTCCCCATACAAACCCTGCACTCTCTGTGTGGAACCACACTCCCCATACAGACCCTGCACTCTCTGTGTGGAACCACACACCCCCATACAAACCCTGCACTCTCTGTGTGGAACCACACTCCCCATACAGACCCTGCACTCTCTGCGTGGAACCACACTCCCCCATACAAACCCTGCACTCTCTGTGTGGAACCACACTCCCCATACAGACCCCGCACTCTCTGTGTGGAACCACACTCCCCATACAGACCCTGCACTCACTGTGTGGAACCACACTCCCCCATACAAACCCTGCACTCTCTGTGTGGAACCACACTCCCCATACAGACCCTGCACTCACTGTGTGGAACCACACTCCCCCATACAAACCCTGTACTCCCTGTGTGGAACCACACTCCCCCATACAAACCCTGTACTCCCTGTGTGGAACCACACTCCCCATACAAACCCCGCACTCTCTGTGTGGAACCACACTCCCCATACAAACCCCGCACTCTCTGTGTGGAACCACACTCCCCATACAAACCCTGCACTCCCTGTGTGGAACCACACTCCCCATACAAACCCTGCACTCTCTGTGTGGAACCACACTCCCCATACAAACCCTGCACTCTCTGTGTGGAACCACACTCCCCCATACAAACCCTGTACTCCCTGTGTGGAACCACACTCCCCATACAAACCTGCACTCTCTGTGTGGAACCACACTCCCCCATACAAACCCTGCACTCTCTGTGTGGAACCACACTCCCCATACAAACCCTGCACTCTCTGTGTGGAACCACACTCCCCATACAAACCCTGCACTCTCTGTGTGGAACCACACTCCCCATACAAACCCTGCACTCTCTGTGTGGAACCACACTCCCCATACAAACCCTGCACTCTCTGTGTGGAACCACACTCCCCATACAAACCTGCACTCTCTATGTGGAACCACACTCCCCCATACAAACCCTGTACTCCCTGTGTGGAACCACACTCCCCATACAAACCCTGCACTCTCTGTGTGGAACCACACTCCCCCATACAAACCCTGCACTCTCTGTGTGGAACCACACTCCCCATACAAACCCTGCACTCTCTGTGTGGAACCACACTCCCCATACAAACCCTGCACTCTCTGTGTGGAACCACACTCCCCCATACAAACCCTGTACTCCCTGTGTGGAACCACACTCCCCATACAAACCCTGCACTCCCTGTGTGGAACCACACTCCCCCATACAAACCCTGTACTTCCTGTGTGGAACCACACTCCCCCATACAAACCCTGCACTCTCTGTGTGGAACCACACTCCCCCATACAAACCCTGTACTCCCTGTGTGGAACCACACTCCCCCATACTAACCCTGCACTCTCTGTGTGGAACCACACTCCCCATACAAACCCTGTACTCCCTGTGTGGAATCACACTCCCCATACAAACCCTGTACTCTCTGTGTGGAACCACACTCCCCATACAAACCCTGCACTCTCTGTGTGGAACCACACTCCCCATACAAACCCTGCACTCTCTGTGTGGAACCACACTCCCCATACAGACCCTGTACTCTCTGTGTGGAACCACACTCCCCCATACAAACCCTGCACTCTCTGTGTGGAACCACACTCCCCATACAAACCCTGCACTCTCTGTGTGGAACCACACTCCCCATACAAACCCTGCACTCTCTGTGTGGAACCACACTCCCCATACAAACCCTGTACTCCCTGTGTGGAATCACACTCCCCATACAAACCCTGTACTCTCTGTGTGGAACCACACTCCCCCATACAAACCCTGCACTCTCTGTGTGGAACCACACTCCCCATACAAACCCTGCACTCTCTGTGTGGAACCACACTCCCCATACAAACCCTGCACTCTCTGTGTGGAACCACACTCCCCATACAAACCGTGTACTCCCTGTGTGGAATCACACTCCCCATACAAACCCTGTACTCTCTGTGTGGAACCACACTCCCCCATACAAACCCTGCACTCTCTGTGTGGAACCACACTCCCCATACAGACCCTACACTCTCTGTGTGGAACCACACTCCCCCATACAAACCCTGCACTCTCTGTGTGGAACCACACTCCCCCATACAAACCCTGTACTCTCTGTGTGGAACCACACTCCCCCATACAAACCCTGCACTCTCTGTGTGGAACCACACTCCCCATACAAACCCTGCACTCTCTGTGTGGAACCACACTCCCCCATACAAACCCTGCACTCTCTGTGTGGAACCACACTCCCCATACAAACCCTGCACTCTCTGTGTGGAACCACACTCCCCATACAAACCCTGCACTCCCTGTGTGGAACCACACTCCCCATACAAACCCTGCACTCTCTGTGTGGAACCACACTCCCCATACAAACCCTGCACTCTCTGTGTGGAACCACACTCCCCATACAGACCCTGCACTCTCTGTGTGGAACCACACTCCCCATACAAACCCCGCACTCTCTGCGTGGAACCACACTCCCCCATACAAACCCTGCACTCTCTGTGTGGAACCACACTCCCCATACAAACCCCGCACTCTCTGCGTGGAACCACACTCCCCCATACAAACCCTGCACTCTCTGTGTGGAACCACACTCCCCATACAAACCCTGCACTCTCTGCGTGGAACCACACTCCCCCATACAGACCCTGCACTCTCTGTGTGGAACCACACTCCCCCATACAGACCCTGCACTCTCTGTGTGGAACCACACTCCCCCATACAGACCCTGCACTCTCTGTGTGGAACCACACTCCCCATACAAACCCCGCACTCTCTGTGTGGAACCACACTCCCCCATACAAACCCTGTACTCCCTGTGTGGAACCACACTCCCCATACAGACCCTGCACTCTGTGTGGAACCACACTCCCCCATACAAACCCTGCACTCTCTGTGTGGAACCACACTCCCCCATACAAACCCTGCACTCTCTGTGTGGAACCACACTCCCCATACAAACCCTGCACTCTCTGTGTGGAACCACACTCCCCCATACAAACCCTGCACTCTCTATGTGGAACCACACTCCCCATACAGACCCCGCACTCTCTGTGTGGAACCACACTCCCCATACAAACCCTGCACTCTCTATGTGGAACCACACTCCCCCATACAGACCCTGCACTCTGTGTGGAACCACACTCCCCATACAAACCCTGCACTCTCTGTGTGGAACCACACTCCCCCATACAAACCCTGTACTCCCTGTGTGGAACCACACTCCCCATACAAACCCTGCACTCTGTGTGGAACCACACTCCCCATACAAACCCTGCACTCTCTGTGTGGAACCACACTCCCCCATACAAACCCTGCACTCTGTGTGGAACCACACTCCCCATACAAACCCTGCACTCTCTGTGTGGAACCACACTCCCCCATACAAACCCTGCACTCTCTGTGTGGAACCACACTCCCCCATACAAACCCTGCACTCTGTGTGGAACCACACTCCCGATACAAACCCTGCACTCTCTGTGTGGAACCACACTCCCCCATACAAACCCTGCACTCTCTGTGTGGAACCACACTCCCCATACAAACCCTGCACTCTCTGTGTGGAACCACACTCCCCCATACAAACCCTGCACTCTGTGTGGAACCACACTCCCCATACAAACCCTGCACTCTCTGTGTGGAACCACACTCCCCCATACAAACCCTGCACTCTCTGTGTGGAACCACACTCCCCATACAAACCCTGCACTCCCTGTGTGGAACCACACTCCCCATACAAACCCCGCACTCTCTGTGTGGAACCACACTCCCCAATACAAACCCCGCACTCCCTGTGTGGAACCACACTCCCCCATACAAACCCTGCACTCTCTGTGTGGAACCACACTCCCCATACAAACCCCGCACTCTCTGTGTGGAACCACACTCCCCATACAAACCCTGCACTCTCTGTGTGGAACCACACTCCCCATACAAACCCCGCACTCCCTGTGTGGAACCACACTCCCCCATACAGACCCTGCACTCTCTGTGTGGAACCACACTCCCCATACAAACCCCGCACTCTCTGTGTGGAACCACACTCCCCATACAAACCCTGCACTCTCTGTGTGGAACCACACTCCCCATACAAACCCTGCACTCTCTGTGTGGAACCACACTCCCCCATACAAACCCTGCACTCTCTGTGTGGAACCACACTCCCCATACAAACCCTGCACTCTCTGTGTGGAACCACACTCCCCATACAAACCCTGCACTCTCTGTGTGGAACCACACTCCCCCATACAAACCCTGCACTCTGTGTGGAACCACACTCCCCCATACAAACCCTGCACTCTCTGTGTGGAACCACACTCCCCATACAAACCCTGCACTCTCTGTGTGGAACCACACTCCCCATACAGACCCTGCACTCTCTGTGTGGAACCACACTCCCCCATACAAACCCTGCACTCTCTGTGTGGAACCACACTCCCCCATACAAACCCTGCACTCTCTGTGTGGAACCACACTCCCCATACAAACCCTGCACTCTCTGTGTGGAACCACACTCCCCATACAAACCCTGCACTCTCTGTGTGGAACCACACTCCCCCATACAGACCCTGCACTCTCTGTGTGGAACCACACTCCCCATACAAACCCTGCACTCTCTGTGTGGAACCACACTCCCCCATACAAACCCTGCACTCTCTGTGTGGAACCACACTCCCCATACAAACCCTGCACTCTCTGTGTGGAACCACACTCCCCATACAAACCCCGCACTCTCTGTGTGGAACCACAGTCCCCATACAAACCCTGCACTCTCTGTGTGGAACCACACTCCCCCATACAAACCCTGCACTCTCTGTGTGGAACCACACTCCCCATACAGACCCTGCACTCTCTGTGTGGAACCACACTCCCCATACAAACCCCGCACTCTCTGTGTGGAACCACACTCCCCATACAGACCCTGCACTCTCTGTGTGGAACCACACTCCCCATACAAACCCCGCACTCTCTGTGTGGAACCACACTCCCCATACAGACCCTGCACTCTCTGTGTGGAACCACACTCCCCATACAAACCCTGCACTCTCTGTGTGGAACCACACTCCCCCATACAAACCCTGCACTCACTGTGTGGAACCACACTCCCCATACAGACCCTGCACTCTCTGTGTGGAACCACACTCCCCATACAGACCCCGCACTCTCTGTGTGGAACCACACTCCCCCATACAAACCCTGCACTCTCTGTGTGGAACCACACTCCCCATACAAACCCTGCACTCTCTGTGTGGAACCACACTCCCCCATACAAACCCTGCACTCTCTGTGTGGAACCACACTCCCCATACAAACCCTGCACTCTCTGTGTGGAACCACACTCCCCCATACAAACCCTACACTCTCTGTGTGGAACCACACTCCCCCATACAAACCCTGCACTCTCTGTGTGGAACCACACTCCCCATACAGACCCTGCACTCACTGTGTGGAACCACACTCCCCCATACAAACCCTGCACTCTCTGTGTGGAACCACACTCCCCCATACAAACCCTGCACTCACTGTGTGGAACCACACTCCCCATACAAACCCTGCACTCTCTGTGTGGAACCACACTCCCCATACAAACCCTGCACTCTCTGTGTGGAACCACACTCCCCCATACAAACCCTGCACTCTCTGTGTGGAACCACACTCCCCCATACAAACCCTGCACTCACTGTGTGGAACCACACTCCCCCATACAAACCCTGCACTCTCTGTGTGGAACCACACTCCCCCATACAGACCCTGCACTCTCTGTGTGGAACCACACTCCCCATACAAACCCTGCACTCTCTGTGTGGAACCACACTCCCCCATACAAACCCTGCACTCTCTGTGTGGAACCACACTCCCCATACAAACCCTGCACTCTCTGTGTGGAACCACACTCCCCATACAGACCCTGCACTCTCTGTGTGGAACCACACTCCCCATACAAACCCTGCACTCTCTGTGTGGAACCACACTCCCCATACAGACCCTGCACTCTCTGTGTGGAACCACACTCCCCATACAAACCCTGCACTCACTGTGTGGAACCACACTCCCCCATACAAACCCTGCACTCTCTGTGTGGAACCACACTCCCCATACAGACCCTGCACTCTCTGTGTGGAACCACACTCCCCATACAGACCCTGCACTCACTGTGTGGAACCACACTCCCCCATACAAACCCTGCACTCTCTGTGTGGAACCACACTCCCCCATACAAACCCTGCACTCTCTGTGTGGAACCACACTCCCCCATACAAACCCTGCACTCTCTGTGTGGAACCACACTCCCCCATACAAACCCTGCACTCTCTGTGTGGAACCACACTCCCCCATACAAACCCTGCACTCTCTGTGTGGAACCACACTCCCCCATACAAACCCTGCACTCTCTGTGTGGAACCACACTCCCCATACAAACCCTGCACTCACTGTGTGGAACCACACTCCCCCATACAAACCCTGCACTCTCTGTGTGGAACCACACTCCCCCATACAAACCCTGCACTCTCTGTGTGGAACCACATTCCCCCATACAGACCCTGTACTCTCTGTGTGGAACCACACTCCCCATACAGACCCTGTACTCTCTGTGTGGAACCACACTCCCCATACAAACCCTACACTTTCTCACACTTCAGCTATGATTTAGTACTGATCAGTTGTCCTGATTTCAACCCATTCGTAGCCCAACTATTTGCAGCTAACCGTATTTTTAAACAAATTCTAAACTGGGCAGGAGGATGAAAGTTTTTAAATCAAAGATTTTCTTTTCTTTCCATGCCCTGTTGAGGGGGATATTCATCAGTTACTGAAAGGTTCCTTTTGTTTTTAGAACATAGAACATAGAACATTACAGCACAAACAGGCCCTTCGGCCCTCGAGTTGCGCCGATCGCATCAACCCCACCAATCTATAGACCTATCTATAACCCCCAATCCCATTAAACCCCATATACTCATCCAGAAGTCTTTTAAAAGACCCCAGCGAGTTCGCCTCCACCACCGATGACGGCAGCCGATTCCAATCACTCACTACCCTCTGAGTGAAAAACTTACCCCTAACATCACCTCTGTACTTCCCTCCCCGCACCTTAAATCTGTGTCCTCTCGTAGCGACCATTTCAACCCGGGGAAATAGCCTCTGAGAGTCCACCCTATCTATTCCTCTCAACATTTTATAAACTTCTATCAGGTCGCCTCTCAACCTTCGCCTCTCCAGGGAAAAGAGTCCCAGCTCCCTCAACCTATCTTCATAAGGCATGCCTCCCAGTCCAGGCAACATCCTTGTAAATCTCCTCTGCACCCTTTCAATAGCTTCTACGTCTTTCCTATAGTGAGGCGACCAGAACTGCGCACAGTACTCCAAATGAGGCCTGACGAGGGTCCTGTAAAGTTGCAGCATTACCTCCCGACTCCTAAACTCAATCCCTCGATTAATGAAGGCCAGTACACCATACGCCTTCTTGACCACCTCCTCCACCTGCGAGGCCGATTTAAGAGTCCTGTGCACCCGGACCCCGAGATCCTTCTGCTCTTCAACGCTACTAAGACCCCTGCCCTTAATAGTGTACTCGTTCATCCCGTTGGTTCTGCCGAAATGGACTACTACACATTTATCCGCGTTGAAGTCCATCTGCCACTTCTCCGCCCATTCCTGCATCCTATCTATGTCCTGCTGCAACTTTTGACATCCTTCCAGACCATCCACAACACCGCTGACCTTCGTGTCATCAGCGAACTTGCTAACCCATCCCTCCACTTCCTCATCCAGGTCATTTATGAAAATGACAAACAACAAGGGTCCCAGAACAGATCCCTGGGGCACCCCACTGGTGACTGACCTCCATTCCGAAAAAGACCCATCCACAACCACTCTCTGCCTTCTGCAGGCAAGCCAGTTCTGGATCCACAAGGCCAAAGGCCCTTGGATCCCATGCCCTCTCACCTTCTCAAGAAGTCTTGCATGGGGGACCTTATCAAAAGCCTTGCTGAAGTCCATGTACACTACGTCCACGGCACTTCCTTCGTCAATGTGTTCAGTCACATTATCGAAGAACTCAACTAGGCTCGTAAGGCACGACCTGCCCTTGACAAATCCATGCTGACTATTCCTGATCATGTCAAACCTCTCCAGATGGTCGTAAATCTTGTCCCTCAGAAGCCTCTCCATCAACAACAAAGTAAAAATGTCTGAAGCAGCCTGTCCAATAGCCATTGCAGAATATTTCCTTTTGGTTGCAGTTGAACACACTTCATGCCATCAATCCCAGACTCTCCACCTCAACGCCAGAAGCAGGAGAGAGTTTGGGAAGTTTCACATTCCACACAGTGCTTCAACATCATCACTGTTACCATAGAAACCAGTCAGTAATAAATTTACTACATCATTTTCCAGTTAAAACTACATCAAGAATTCCTTTCTTAAAGCTCTTTCACTGGGATTCTGCACACAAACCTAATTCTGATCAATTTTACTCATGAACCAATAAATTGCTCCAACAAGCAAAAACTCAGATAAGAAACAGGAAAAATAAAAACTCAGTGCCAAGTAGAATGATGGGAAGGGGGAAAGGAGGAGGAGATAATGGGGGAGGGGCAGGGGAGAAAAAGAAGAGAAGGAGGAAGGGACGGGGCAGGGGGTATGGGGAAGGGAAGAGGATTGGGGTGTAGCGTAAGAGAATGGGGGCAGGAAAGTGGGAAGGGGTGGAAAGGGAGAGGTGATGGGGAAAGGGGAGAGAGTAGCCGATTTAGGGAGTGAGAAGGGGAGGGTGAACAGGAGAAGGGAAAGGAAGGAAGGAAGGGTAAGGGAACATGATGCGGGGGAGTGTTTGGTGGGTGAAGTGGAAGAGGAGGGAAAAGAGATTCCAAGAAAATGTTCACCAATGGATGGGGTGACTTTCAGTTTTGGTAAACATAAGAACATAAGAAATAGGAGCAGGAGTAGGCCATCTAGCCCTTCGAGCCTGCCCCGCCATTCAGTAAGATTATGGCTGATCTGTCGTGGCTCAGTTCCACATTCCCGCCCTCTCCCCATAACCCTTAATCCCCTATCTTATCAAAAACCCATCAACCCGCTTCTTGAAAATATTTAGCGAGGCAGCCTCCACCACTTCAACGGGTAGAGAATTCCAGAGATTCACCACCCTTTGAGTGAAGAAGTTCCTCCTCAACTCCGTTCTAAAACGCCCCCCCTTTATCTTGAGGCTGTGCCCCCTCTTTTTTGAGCGGGAAGAGTCTCTCCACCTCTATCCTATCCATCCCATTCATCATCTTATACGTCTCAATGAGATCTCCCCTCATTCTTCTAAACTCCAACGAGTACAAGCCTAGTTCATTCAGCCTCTCCTCATAGCTCAACCCCCTCAACTCCGGTATCAGCCTAGTAAACCTCCTCTGCACTCCCTCCAAGGCCAAAATATCTTTGCGCAGGTGCGGCGCCCAAAACTGCACACAGTACTCCAGCTGCGGCCTCACCAATGCCCTATACAGCTGCAGCAAGACCTCCCTACTTTTATATTCAATCCCCTTCGCTATGAAGGTCAGCATCCCATTCGCCTTCCCGACCACCTTCTGCACCTGCAAGCTGGGTTTTTGCGACTCATGCACAAGGACCCCGAGGTCCCTCTGCACCGTCGCCTGCTACAGTTTTTCGCCACGTAAGTAATAGTCCTTCCTACCATTCTTCCTTCCAAAGTGGACCACCTCACACTTGCCAACATTAAATTCCATTTGCCATTTCCTGGCCCATTCGCCCAGCCTATCTAGATCCTTCTGCAGACTCTCCACACCCTCCGCACAATTTGCCGTTTCCCCAATCTTGGTGTCATCCGAAATTTCGACACCCTACACTCGGTTCCCTCCTCCAGATCATCTATATAAATGGTAAAAGGCTGAGGCCCCAGCACCGACCCCCGGGGCACTCCACTAGTCACCATCCGCCAATCCGAATAGCACCCGTTGACCCACACTCTCTGCCTCCTATTTGACAACCAATCCTCTATCCACGCTAACACCCTACCCCCAACTCCAAGTCCCCTGACCTTCTGCAATAACCTCTTATGAGGTACTTTGTCAAACGCCTTCTGAAAATCCAGAAAGACCACATCCACCGGCTCTCCTCTATCCACCGCCCTAGACACATCCTCATAGAACTCCAGTAAATTTGTCAGACACGACTTCCCTTTAATGAAACCGTGCTGCGTCTGCTCTATCAAGCAATTCCCTTCAAGATGCCTCGCAATTTCCTCTTTAATGACGGATTCTAACATTTTACCTACCACAGACTTTAAACTAACCGGCCTATAATTCCCCGCCTTTTGCCTGGCACCCTTCTTAAACAACGGCGTAACATTAGCCGTTTTCCAATCTTCCGGCACTTCCCCGGAATCCAGCGACGTCTGGAAAATAACCACCAATGCATCCACTATAATCTCCGCCATTTCTTTCAGAACCCTCGGATGCATTCCATCCGGTCCTGGGGACTTGTCCACAATCAGCCCCTCCAGTCTGTCGAGCACTGCCTCTCTAGTAACAGTAATGTCATTAAGACCCTCCAGTCCTACCACCTTTCCATCGCTAACACCCGGCAAATTATTCACGTCCTCCTCCGTGAAGACGGAAACAAAAAAGTTATTCAATACCTGAGCCATATCCCCATCCCCTACCACTAGGTCCCCTTTCTCATCCTCTAAAGGACCAACGTTCACCCTAGCCAGCCTCTTCCTTTTTATATATTTATAAAAACTCTTGCTATCCTTTTTTATATTAAGCGCTAGCCCAGCTTCGTAGTTTCTCCTACCCTCCTTTATCAACTTCTTTGTCAATCTTTGTTGACATTTAAACCACTCCCAATCCTCTTCTCGCCCATTCCTCTTCGCTACTCTAAATGCCTCCGCTTTTAATTTAACACTTTCCTTCACCTCCTTCGTTATCCACGGCTTATTACCTCTCCTCGTACAGTCCTTTTTGACCATCGGAATAAATTTCTGCTGAGCACCAAGAAAGATCTCCTTAAAGATCCTCCACTGCTCCTCAGCAGACCCTCCCTCCAACGCACTCCCCCAGTCCACATTCACCAATTCTTCTCTCATCCTACCGTACTCCCCTCTATTCAAACAAAGCGGGTGACATTGGATTATTTTTCAGAACGGTCCTATATGGGTCCAAGTCAAAATGAGCCCCATGCTTGAAAAAGTGAAATGGGAAATTGTCAAACACTGACACAAGGTCACACACGGGAACATAGAATAATTTCTATGTGAAAACCCAAGGCCCACCTAATTCACTTTATACAAATCAGCTAGTCACAATGGTATAATAATAAGATTTTTTAAAATTAAGGTAGAAGTGATAAATTGGGGCAAGGCAAATTTGATGGAATTAGACAGTAGCTTCCAAGGGTTGAAGGCTTACTTGAGCACCATAAGACATAGGAGCAGAATTAGACCACTGGAGTCTGCTTCGCCATTCAGTCATGGCTGATATTTTTCTCATCCCCATTCTTCTGTCTTTTCCCCATAACCCCTGATCCCCTCATTAATCAAGAATCTATCTCTATCTTAAAGACACTCAATGACCTGACCTCCACAATCTTCTGCGGCAATGAATTCCACAGATTCACCACTCTCTGGCTGAAGAAATTCTTCCTCATCTCTGTTTTAAAGGATCGTCCCTTCAGCCTGAGGTTGTGCCCTCTCTGGTTCTAGATTTTCCTGATGTGGGTATGCCGGCGTTGGACTGGCGTAAACACAGTAAAAAGTCTGACAACACCAGGTTTTAGTCCAACCGATTTATTTGATAATATACTCACAAGCTTTCGAGGGTGCTGCCTCTTTGTCAAGTGAATGGAGAGTTCTGGCCTCAGACAGACAGAGCATACAAAGTACAGACAGTTGCTGATTAGAATGCGAATCCTTACACCTAACCTGCTGTTCAATTCTTAAAGTGGCTGATAATGTGAGTGGAAGGAGCACTGATCACAGTTTAAAGAGATGTGTATTGTCTCCAGACAGTACAGTAAGTGAGGTTTTGCAAACCCAGGCAAGTCACGGGGGTTACAGATAGTGCGACATGAACCCAAGATCCCTGTTGAGACCGTCCTCATGTGTGCGGAACTTGGCTATCAGTCTCTGTTCAGCGACTCTGCGCTGTCGTGTGTCATGAAGGCCGCCTTGGAGAATGCTTACCCGAAGGTCAGAGGCTGAATGCCCGTGACCGCTGAAGTGTTCGCCAACAGGAAGGGAACAGTCTTGCCTGGTGACTGTCGAGCGATGTTCATTCATCCGTTGTCGTAGCGTCTGCATGGTCTCCCCAACGTACCATGCTTCGGGACATCCTTTCTTGCAACGTATCTTTCTAGATTTTCCTGCCAGTGGAAACATCCTCTCCATGTCCGCTCTATCCAGGCCACGCAGTATCCTGTAAGTTTCAATAAGATTCCCCCTCATCCTTCTAAACTCCCAACGAGTACAGACCCAGAGTCCTCAATGTTCCTCATACGACAAGCTCTTCATTCCAGGGAACCTCCTCTGGACCCTTTCCAAGGCCATCTCATCATTCCTTAGATATCGGGCTCAAAACTGCTCACAACACTCCAAATGGGGTCTGAACAAAGCCTTATACATCCTCAGAAGTACATCCTTGCTCTTGTGTTCTAGCCCTCTTGACATGAATGTTAACACTGCATTTGCCTTCCTAATTGCCGAATGAACCTGCACGTTAACCTTAAGAGAATCTTGAACAAAGACTCCCAAGTCCCTTTGTGTTTCTGATTCCCTAAGCATTTTCTCATTTAGAAAATAGTCTATGCCTCCATTCCTCCTTCCAAAATGCATAACCTCACACTTTGCCTCATTGAATTCCATCTGCCACTTCTTTGCCTACTCCCCTAATCTGTCCAAGTCCTTCTCCAGCACCCCCCAGCTTCCTCAATACTATCTGTCTGTCTACATATCGTTGTATCATCTGCAAACTTAGCAACAGTGCCTTCAGTTTATTCCTCCAAATAGTTAATGTATATTGTGAAGTTTTGGCCTCAGCACTGACCCCTGAGGCACATCACTAGTTACTGACTGCCATCCTGAAAAAGACCCCTTTATCCCCACTCTCTGCCTTCTGCCAGTCAGCCAATCCTCTATCTATGCCAGGATCTTACCCTTAACATCATGGACTCTCAACTTATTTAACAGTCTCCAATGTGGCACTTTGTCAAAGGCTTTCTGGAAATCTAAACAAATCATGTCCACTGATTCTCCTTTGTCTAACTTCATTGTTACCTCCTCAAAGAACTCTAACAGATTTGCCTCCTGTTGACAAAGTCATGCTGACTCAGTCCTACTTTATCATGCACTTCCAATTACTGTGCAATCTCATCTTTAGTAATGGACTCTAAAATCTTGCCAAGGACTGAAGTCAGGCTAACCGGCCTATCATTTCCCAATTGCTGCCTCCCTCCCCACTTTTAAAAAGTGATTTTACATTAGCTACTTTCCAGTCATCTGGTACCCTGCCTGCCTCCAGTGATTCCTGAAAGAACACCACCAATGCCTCCACAATTTCCTTAGCTATCTCTTTTAGAACCCTGGGGTGTAGTCCATCTGGCTCAGGTGATCTATCCAGCTTCAGACCTTTTCGCTTCCCCAGAACCTTCTCCTTAGTGATGGCCACTACACTCACCCGAGCCCCGTGACTCTCCTGGAGCTCTGGCATCCCACTGGTGTCTTCCATCGTGAAGACTGATGCAAAGTTTCTCTGCCATTGCTTTGCTTCCTAATATTACTTCTCCAGCCTCATTTTTCTGTGGTCCAATAGTTATTTTTGCCTCTCTCATCTTTTATATATATTGAAAAAAATTCTTGCTATCTTCTTTTACATTATTAGCTAGCTTACACTCATATTTCATCTTCTCCCCCACTATTGCTTTTTGAGTTGTCCTCTACTCGCTTTTAAAGGTTTCTCAATGCTCTGGCTTCCCACTAATCCTGGACACTTTGTATGCTTTTCCTCATCAGCCATGAATGCCTCGCCCTCCCCTTTGCACGTTTCCTCCTCCTTGGGATGAATTTCTGTTGTGCCTCCCAAATAATTCTCAAAAACTCCTGCCATTGCTGTTCCACTGCCTTCCCTGCTAGATTTCCTTTCCAATCAACTCTGGCCAGCTCCTTCCTCATGCCTTTGTAGTTACTTTATTTAATTGTAATACATTACATCTGATTCCAGCTTCTCACCCTCAAACTGCAGGCTAAATTCTATCATATGGTGATCACTGCTCCTTCACCTCAAGTTCCCTCATCAAGTCTGCCTCGATACACATCAGCAAATCCAGAATTGCCTGTTCCCTAGTCGGCTCCGTCCTAAGCTGCTCCAAAAAGACCACCTCTTAGACATTCCACAAATTCCTTTTCTTAGGATCCACTACTTACCTGATTTTCCCAGTCCACCTGCTTATTGAAGTTCACCATGATTATTGTAATATTGCCTTTTTTATATGCCTTTTCTATCTCCTGATTTATTTTCTGCCCTACATCCTGACTACTGCTAGGGGGCCTGTAAATAACTCCTATCAGTGTCTTTTTCCCCTTGCGCTTCCTCAACTCTAACACAGAGATTCTAAGCTTTCTGATCCTATATCACTTCTTGTTATCGATTTAACTTCAATCCTTACTAACAATGCAACTGCACCCCCTTTGCCCATCTGCCTGTGCTTCTGATGGGACACATATCCTTGGATATTTAGATCCCAACTTTGATCCCCTTGCAGCCATGTCTCTATGATGCCCATAACATCGTACCAGCCAATTTCAATGTGCACAACAAGCTCATTTATCTTGTTCCGTATACTGTACGCATTTAGTTACAACACCCTCAGTCCTGCATTGACCACCTCCCTTCTCATAGGGCAAAGGGAAGTTTTCAAAAGTGAAATAGCTAGAGTTCAAGGTTCGAGGTCTATAAGTTCCTATGAGGGCACAACAAAGCGACATAGAAGTTGGAAGCAGGAGTAGGCCATTCGGCCCTTTGAGCCTTGCTCGATTCATCTCGTTCATGGCTGCTCATTGAATTCAATATCCTGTTCCCCTTCCCCCCATATCTCTTGATCCTTTTAGCCCCAAGAGGTGGGGTGACCAAAGAGGTGGATGGGGGTAAGGCAGTGGACGTGGTATATATGGATTTTAGTAAGGCGTTTGATAAGGTTCACCATGGTAGGCTTCTGCAGAAAATGCAGATGTATGGGATTGGGGGTGATCTAGGGAATTGGATCAGGAATTGGCTAGCGGATAGGAGACAGAGGGTGGTGGTTGATGGTAAATATTCATCATGGAGTTCGGTTACGAATGGTATGCCTCAGGGATCTGTTTTGGGGCCACTGCTGTTTGTAATTTTTACTAATGATCTGGATGAGGGTATAGTTGGGTGGATTAGTAAATTTGCTGATGACACCAAAGTTGGAGGTGTGGTAGATAGTGAGGAAGGGTGTCATAGTTTGCAGGAAGACTTAGACAGGTTGCAGAGCTGGGTCGAGAGGTGGCAGATGGAGTTTAATATGGAGAAGTGTGAGGTAATTCACTTTGGTAGGAATAACAGATGTGTCGAGTATAGGGCTAACGGGAGGACTTTGAATAGTGTGGATGAGCAAAGGGATCTAGGTGTATGTGTACATAGATCCCTGAAAGTTGGGAATCAAGTAGATAAGGTTGTTAAGAAGGCATACGGTGTCTTGGCGTTTATTGGTAGGGGGATTGAATTTAGGAGTCGCAGCGTTATGTTGCAACTGTACACAACTCTGGTGCGGCCGCACTTGGAGTACTGTGTGCAGTTCTGGTCCCCACATTACAGGAAGGATGTGGAGGATTTGGAGAGGGTGCAGAGGAGGTTTACCAGTATGTTGCCTGGTATGGAGGGGAGGTCCTATGAGGAGAGGCTGAGGGATTTGGGGTTGTTTTCTCAGGAAAGAAGGTGGCTAAGAGGGGATCTTATTGAAACATATAAGATGATTAGAGGTTTAGATAGGGTGGATAGTGATAGCCTTTTTCCTCTGATGGAGAAATCTAGCACGAGGGGGCATGGCTTTAAATTAAGGGGGGGTAGCTACAAGACGGATGTCAGGGGTAGGTTCTTTACCCAGAGGGTGGTGAGGGATTGGAATGCCCTGCCTGCTGCAGTTGTAAATGAGCCTAGTTTGGGGGCGTTTAAGAGATCCGTGGATAGGTTTATGGATGGAAAGGGATTGGTTTAAGTTAGTGGGTCATTGTTTTGTAACTGGTCGGAGCAACATCGTGGGCCGAAGGGCCTGTTCTGCGCTGTAATGTTCTATGTTATAAGACTTATATTTAATTTCTCCTTGAAATCACATAATGTTTCAATTCCCTCTTCCAAATCATTAAGTTATAATGTGAACAGTTGGGGTCCAGCACAGATCCCTGCAAATCCCCACTAATCACTGACTGCCAATCAGAAAAAGCCCATTTGTGAACTCTTTGCTTCCTATCTGCTAATCAGCTTTCTATCCATCTCAAGACATTACCTACAACTCCATGTGGTTTAACTTTACATAGTATCTGTTTTGTGAGACCTTGTCGAAAGCCTTCTGAAAGTCTAAATAAACCACATCTACTGATTCTCCTCAATCAACTCTACTAGTTACATTTCAAAGAATTCCAATAAATATGTCAAGCATGATTTCCCTTTTGTAAATCCATGCTGGATTTGTCTGATTATACCACTCCCTTCCAAATGCCAAGTTATGAAGTCTTTGATAACAGATTCGAGCAACTTCCCCAGTGCTGACGTTAGGCTCACTGGTTTATAGTTCCCTGTTTTCTCTCTACCTCCCTTTTCAAATAGCGGGTTTACATTAGCTACCCTCCAATCTGTAGGAACCAGTCCAGAGTCCAAAGAATTTTGGAAAATAACCGCCAATGTATGTACTCTTTCCAGGGCCACTTCCTTATATACTCTGGGATGAAGATTATCAGGACCTGGAGATTTATCCACCTTCAATCCCATCAATTTCCCCAAAACCATTTCTCTCCTAATGCTGATTTCCTTCAGCTCCTCACGAAAACATATTTCTCTCAGCTCTTCTGGCATATTATTCATGTCTTCCTTTGTGAAGACTGAAGGAAAGTACAAATTTAATTCCTCAGCCATTTTTGTATTCCCCATTATGAATTCTCCTGTTTCTGACTGTAAGGGGCCTACATCGATTTTGTCAATCTTTTTCTCTTTATGTAGCTATAGAAACTTTTACAGTCACTTTTTATGTTCCCTGCTTACTTTCATACTCTATTTTTCCCTTTTTAATCAATCGCTTGGTCCTCCTTTGCTGAATTTTAAACTGCCCCCAATCCTCAGGCCGATTGCTTTCTCTTACCAATTTGGATGCTTCTTCCTTGAATCTGATATTATCTCTAATTTCCTTTGTGAGCCATGGTTTGGCCACAATTCCCATAACACTCTTGTGCCAAAGAGGAATAAACAATTCCTGGAGTTCACCTGTTTGTTCTTTAAATGCCTGCCATTGCCTGTCCGCTGTCTTTCCTTTCAGTAATACTTCCTCGTCCATCTTGGCCAATTCATGCTTCATACCATCACAGTTCCTTTTGTTGGGATTCAGGACCCTGATCTCAGAATCAACATTGAGAGTTGGTGCCTTCAATCCGTTATGCTCTGGGCAACCGCCTCAGCTGATGGTCCTTCTGTATTGGAGTTGGTCACCTTCATCTTACATGCAGGATGTGGACTTACTGGTTGCCAAAATCCCCAATTCTTCGGATTTGTTGTTGGCGTCCGGGGGAAGTGGCTAGAAAAGAACAATAGCCTCATGTCTACATAAATGACTTGGAAGAGGGCGTAGGTGGTGTGATTAGCAAGTTTGCTGATGACACCAAGATGGCAGGGTTAGCGGGTACAGAACTGGATTGTCAGGTGATACAACAGGATATAGATAGGTTGGTGCAGTGGGCAGATAGGTGGCAGATGGCATTTAATCCTGACAAATGCGAGGTGATGCATTTTGGACAGAATAATGCAGAGAGGAGCTATGTGATGAAAGGGAGGCCGATTAGGAGTATAGACATACAGAAGGACCTGGGAGTGCAGGTTCACAAATCCATGAAGGTTGCGTCACAAGTGGAGAAGGTTGTTAGGAAGGCTTATGGGATGTTGGCCTTTATAGGAAGGGGCATAGAGTATAAAAGCTGCCGTCTAATGCTTCAGTTGTACAGAACGTTGGTTAGACCGCATTTGGAGTACTGCGTCCAGTTCTGGTCACCTTACTACCGGAAGGACGTGGAGTCTCTGGAAAGAGTGCAGAGGAGGTTTACCAGGATGTTGCCTGGCAAGGGGGGACTGGGTTACGAGGAGAGGTTGAAGAAACTGGGACTATTTTCCTTGGAAAGACGGAGATTGAGAGGGGACATGATAGAAGTATATAAGATAATGAAGGGAATGGATAGAGTTAATAGTGAGAGACTGCTCCCAAGACTGGGTACGAACACGAGAGGTCATCATTTAAGGGTGAGGGGGGAGAGGTATAATTTGGAGGTGAGAAGAAGGTTCTTTACGCAGAGAGTTGTGGGGGTCTGGAATGCGCTACCGAGTAGGGTGGTGGAGGCAGGAACACTGGACTCGTTTAAGATGCAGTTAGATAGGCACATGAGTGAAACGAGAATGGAGGGATATGGTAGGGGCTATTAAATAGGGTTAAACCTCAGGAGACACCGGAAAGGCAGGCTGTAAGATTAATATTTTTGTCTTTATTCCACAGGTGGAGCTCCACCTCGTGTCAAACGAGGGGCATTCACACAGCGGGTCGTGCGTGGGCTGCTCTTGGAAGTTCCAGGAGTGGCCTAGTACTTCATGTCGGTGTGTGTGCTTGATCCTGGACCGGTAGATGGGCGCCGCAACAGCTCAGTGACTAGCACTGCTGGCTGTGCAGACACATGGATTTGGGCCTGTGTCTGTGGGAGTTTGCGCATTCTCCCTGTGGTTGTGTGGGTTTCCTCCGGGCGCTCCGGTTTCCTCCCACACCCCAAAGATGTGCTCTCAGGCTAATCGGTTTTTACCAAATTGACACTATTTCTTCCCTGAATCGGACTGAGTAGGGTTCCATTCATAGATATGCAGGGTAGAATAGGTGTAGGGTGATGTGGCGGCGCGGGCTCGTTGGGCCGAAGGGCCTGTTTCCCGTGCTGGGTTGTTCTTTGTTCTTTGTACATGAAGAGAGACTGTACAGATGGCCACGTGATATCCTTGGTTATACGGTTCAGTGGCAGTCCTGACTCTCATCAAGTTAAATAGAAAGTCAACAAATCACAAGTCCTGTTTCTATAGCAACGAGAGTCATTCAGACATGCAGATGACAGTTGATAGGTTCAGTGTGTGAAGCAATTTATCGACAAGTGACAGTTTAACTTCTACCCTCAACATTTGACAAGAGTTCTGTCAGAATAAACACATAACCTGAGAGTGGAGACGCACAAGTCGCAGCTTTAACTACTTATATCCTTCCATTTCACTTAATTCAGTGCTGATTGTGAAATGCCGTCAGTTAAAGCTGGGGATCATCTCAGGAAGATGAACGTATGGCTGATGGAATGGTGTGGGAATGAGGAATTACATTTGGCGGGACAGTGGCAGCATCACCAGGATGGGAAGAAATTGGGACAGGGACTACCTGAGCTGGCTGGGACCAAGGTCCTAGCAAAAAGGATAAACTAGACTATGACAAGGATTTCAAACCAACAAAGTAGGTGTGAATTTGTCTGGGAGTAACAGTAAAATGTATAACAATCTAAAAATAAGGGAGGAAGGAATGAGAGTGAAAGGCCAGAGGGAGGAGGTTTGAATAATACAAGTTCAGATAATAGTCGAGGAATTCATCATACCTTTGATATAAACAAAGTAGGAGTGTTTAAAGTGAGCATGAAGTCTGATGTTTAAAACTGAGAGAGAGAGAGAGAGGGGACGAGCCTGTCAGGGTCTATGGTCATGGTGGCTGCAGTTGTGATTAAATCAGGGCCGTTTACAAATAAATTACAGCTGAAAGGTAGGAACTGAGCTCCTGTTGCAAGGAAATGAAGAGAAGGAAGAATGTGGTGAATGGATAATGGTCAGAACTGAACAGGCAGTGAAAACACTAGGGAAATTGGATAGTCGCTGACAATAGGCAGAAGGGTTGTGATCATCGCTAATCTGCATCCCTTCACCAATAGAACCCTAGAACCCTACAGTGCAGAAACAGGCCCTTCGGCCCATCGAGTCTGCACCGAACACAATCCCACCCAGACCCTATCCCCATATTCCTACACATTTACCTGCTAATCCCTCTAACCTACACATCCCAGGACACTAAGGGGCAATTTTAGCATAGCCAATGAACCTAACCCGCACATCTTTGGACTGTGGGAGGAAACCGGAGCACCCGGAGAAAACCCACGCAGACACGAGGAGAATGTGCAAACTCCACACAGACAGTGACCCGAGCCGGGAATCGAACCCAGGACCCTGGAGCTGTGAAGCAGCAGTGCTAACCACTGTGCTACCGTGCCGCCCTTCATTGCTGCGTAAGCAGCATATTATCTTCATATCAGTAGAGGATCCAATTCCCTGCAGCATTTAAAATGAGACTGCAGCTCTTAAAGGGATGGGCATTGTGGCTGGAACAGCTGCTCAGTCATGCAGAGCCAATATGACGTGGAAAACTATATGGGAGAGAGAGCACTCCAAGGATTTTGAATGCTGAATTGGAATGGAGAAGAGATATCCTGTATCAATACGGAAGGGGCAGCCGAGATATTCGCATGGAATGAGCAGATAGCCGAGGAGGTTAATGCTGGGAGCCAAGACCTGAGGATCTGGATGCAATGCCACAAGATGTTCAGTGACTTCATAGCAATGGTCAAAGTCAGTGAGTTCATCTTCAAGTGTTTCATCCTACATTCTGGACACTTGCAGTTGCTCAAAACACCACATTCCAACACACACCTTCTAACATTCTTTATCAATGAGGACTCATACCTCACATTCATAGTTTCATCTCATCCTCACACAATGAACACTGCTCTAAGCCTCACAGTCTCAACTCACAGCTTGCACACATTGCCAGCTTTCAACCATGACAGCGACATCACTCAGATTGCACAAGACTCACTGGCAAATGGCTGGAGGTAGCAGGAGATAACTGGGCCAGACCCCATCTCTATATCCTAATCTTATGGAGGAGATGCTTCTGGGCATTATTGGGATGGCTATTACTGAGATGATGGCCAAGATCGACTGAAGATAATGCTACTCTCTTACCTAACCCCTCTCTCTTACATTCCACTTCATTGTTAGCCCATACTCTTCTGACCCAAAAGTTGCAGATGGACTGAGAATGTATCTCTTGCTGAACCCCTGCTCCATCCACAACTTTTTTCCTTTTAAATATCCAAGAACAGCTTGGTTGGGCTGTGGAGAAACATGAACATAAGAACTACGAGCAGGAATAAGTCATCTGGTCACTCGAGCCTGCTCATGGCTGATTTTTTTGTGGACTCGGCTCCACTTATCCACCCGCTCACCATAACCCTTAATTCCTTTATTGTTCAAACATTTATCTATCCTTGCCTTAAAAACATTCAATGAGGTAGCCTCAACTGCTTCACCGGGCAGGGAATTCTACAGATTCACAATCCTTTGTGTGAAGAAGTTCCTCCTCAACTCAGTCCTAAATCTGTTCCCCCCTATTTTGAGGCCATGCCCCCTAATTTTAGTTTCACCCACCAGTGGAAACAACTTCCCTGCTTCTGTCTTAGCTATTCCCTTCATAATCTTATATGTTTCGATAAGACATTGTCCTGTCACTCAATTTCATACAGCCACACAATAGCTCAAATTCAGACACCGCACGGATCAGAGGATAGTTTACAGATGGCAGCTGCACATGGTGAATGACTGGGCAACAATATTCTGCAGCCAGGTAAGGTTGTGATAAAGTTGGATAGATGGCACAAGAACCAGGTTGCTGGGATGTGACCAATTGCAGATTCAGATGAGGTGAGCTGCAGAAGAACACTGCTAAGTATACATCAATAAAATATTTGATATGTTGGCAAGCCTGCCAGAAAGCTGGCCTGCAACATCAAGGAGGCGACATGAAGCAATCTGGCACATGGCTTTGAACAGAGCTTAGAGCTCAGGAAACTGGTGGCCAACTCCATTCATATACTTGTGGAACCAACCGTGAGGTAGCATCTGATGGTTGATATCTCAGTTCCATTGTACACAGAAGCTTGAATGCTGCTCTGGAAGCTTAGACTGAAATCACTGCACTTGCAGCCATGGGTACATCGAGGCAATAGAACCTACAGTGCGTTTGATAAGGTCCCCCATGCAAGACTTCTTGAGAAGGTGAGAGGGCATGGGATCCAAGGGCCTTTGGCCTTGTGGATCCAGAACTGGCTTGCCTGCAGAAGGCAGAGAGTGGTTGTGGATGGGTCTTTTTCTGCATGGAGGTCAGTCACCAGTGGAGTGCCCCAGGGATCTGTTCTAGGACCCTTGCTGTTTGTCATTTTCATAAATGACCTGGAAGTGGAGGGATGGGTTAGTAAGTTTGCTGACAATACGAAGATTGCTGGTGTTGTGGATAGTCTGGAGGGATGTCAGAAGTTGCAGCGTGACATAGATAGGATGCAAGACTGGGCGGAGAAGTGGCAGATGGACTTCAACGCGGATAAATATGTAGTGGTCCATTTTGGCAGGACCAACAGGATGCAGAAGTACAATATCAAGGGTAGAAGTCTTAGCTGGGTTGAAGAGCAGAAGGATCTTGGGGTCCGGGTCCACAGGACTCTTAAATTGGCCTCGCAGGTGGAGGATGTGGTCAAGAAGGCGTATGGTGTACTGGCCTTCATTAATCGAGGGATTGAGTTTAGGAGTCAGGAGGTAATGCTGCAAGACCCTTGTCTTTATAGGGTTTATAAGACCCTTGTCAGGCCTCACTTGGAGTACTGTGCGCAGTTCTGGTCACCTCACTACAGGAAAGATGTGGAAGCTATTGAAAGGGTGCAGAGGAGATTTACAAGGATGTTGCCTGGATTGGGAGGCATGCCTTATGAAGACAGGTTGAGGGAGTTAGGTCTGTTCTCCCTGGAGAGACAAAGGTTGAGAGGTGAACTGATGGTGGATTCTCGGAGGCTATTTCCCAGGGCTGAAATGGTCGCTACGAGAGGACACAGGTTTAAGGTGCTGGGAAGCAAGTACAGAGGCGATGTTAGGGGAAAGTTTTTCACTCAGAGGGTGGTGAGTGAGTGGAATCGGCTGTCGCCGGTGGTCGTAGAGGCGAACTTGCTGGGGTCTTTTAAAAGACTTCTGGATGAGTATATGGGATTTAATGGGATTGGGAGTTACAGATAGTTCTATAGCTTGGTAGGTATAGATGTGATCAGCGCAACTTGTGGGCCGAAGGGCCTGTTTGTGCTGTGGTGTTCTATGTTCTATGTACAAAGAGGCATGTGCTCCAACAGATTACTGTGATTGTTGAGGTGCCACCCCAGGCTAGTGCTGTTTAAATCTACTGTACTCTTTCAGTATTCATTCTCCCACCACTGTCACTTGCCAGTGTCATCGTGACTGGTGTCAGGGTACTGGGCATTGATTGGCATGATTCACTGCCTGTGGCTACACACCAGCTGGCCAATCAGGGAGTGAAATCCCTTTCAATTCTGTGATGGGCAGAGTTGACAGGTGGGGCAACAAAGCGATATATGTGCAGCTAATGGCACCTGCAACATTGAGAAAGCAACAATCCGAGTGAAGCCATATGCTCACTCCATCTGCTATTCTCTGGCAATAGAGAATGAAAGTCATTAGTTCTCTATGAATAGAGAACCTCAGTGAGATTCCTTTTACAAAAGTAGACAGCAAACCGCAAGATGTTGCAATGTCTCCAGCTCCAGCCCATAAGGAACAGAAGCATAAAAGCTCACTATCACAGCTATTGACAATGTCATTTTCACCATGCAGCTTTGGCTGCAGTAGGTGGCGGACTTCAGAGAGGATATCTCACACATTGTTCCTCACTGAAGTTGAAGAAGGAAAATTACTTCCCAAACACTCTGGGTGGCTAGGAATTCCTGCTGAAAGCACTTCTCCCGCTCCTCCCTCTTCTAGCAGCTTGTTCTGCTCTGCAAGGATTCTGTTCATTTTCCAAGCCATGCTGTATTTCAAGGGTAATGCCTAATGATAATCTTGTCAGAGCAACTGGTTTGTGTAGAAACCCTAGAATCAGCAGAATATCATTCAGCATTTGTCATATCCCTTCCTATAGACCTGAACAACTTAGAACAATTATAGAAAGCATTTGAACAATTTGAACAACCAGAAGAAATCAAACAATAATCAGCAAGTAGCTGATGACCCCAAGTTCCGCACACATGAGGACGGTCTCAACAGGGATCTTGGGTTCATGTCGCACTATCTGTAACCCCCGTGACTTGCCTGGGTTTGCAAAACCTCACTTACTGTACTGTCTGGAGACAATACACATCTCTAACCTGTGATCAATGCTCCTTCCACTCACATTATCAGCCACTTTAAGACTTGAACAGCAGGTTAGGTGTAAGGATTCGCATTCTAATCAGCAATCTCTAAACTGTCTGTGCTTTATATGCTCTGTCTGAGGCCAGAACTCTCCATTCACCTGACGAAGAGGGTAACCTCGAAAGCTTGCTTGATTGTGAGAATATTATCAAATAAATCGGTTGGACTAAAACCTGGTGTTGTCAGACTTTTTACTGTGTTTACACCAGTCCAACGCCGGCATACCCACATCATGACCCCTGTAAGTATCAGAGGTTATTAATAATTATTTTTCCAAATATATAAAAGTGAAGAAACGGTTGAGTGAGATGTGGAAAATTGTGAAGACGCCATAAGGATTCTGCAGAGGGATTTAGATAGGTTAAGTGAGTGGGGAAAAATGGCAGATGGGGTATAACTTGGGGAATTGTGAACATGTCCATTTCGGCAGCAAGAATAGAAAAAGAGTATATTATTAAAATGGAGAATGATCTCTGAGGTACATAGGAATCTCGATATCCTGGTACACGAATGAAGAACAGTTAGTGTGCAGGCACAGCAAGGGATCAGGAAAGTGAATGAGCAGAGGAGGCAGAGTCAGTGAGTTTCTTTAAGGCAGGGCTGGGAAATTTCTTGGCTAACAAGGTAATGAAAAGGTATCAGCGGTAGATAGGAATATGGAGTGAGGCCATAACCAGATCAGCCATGATGTTCTTGAACGGTGAAGCGGGCTTGAGGGGCTAAATAACCTGCTCCTGTTCCTAATTCGTCTGGGCGTATGTCTGTCCTCTCAGGTGGGTATACAAGACCCTTCTGGAATAAGAGCAGGAGAATTATCCCCATATTCCAGCCAATATTTATCCCTCAGTAAATAACAAAGAAACAGGTTATCTGTTATTATCTCGTTGCTGTTCATGGGATTCTGCTGTGCACAAACTGGTCCTTCCATTTTACATTACAACAGTAACTACATTTCATTAGCAGCTCTTTAGTTGTAAACCACTATGAAACATCTATTAAAATCTAAATATTTTTTGGCTAGATTAACCGCCAGGTTCAGATCGTGCTACCTCAGGGGATTGAAAGAAAGAAGTCAGGAATGGCAGAAATATTAATCAAAGCCAATACGTTATAAATATACTACTGTTTCCAATGGTGGGGAAGGAAACTAGGAGGTTCTGTGGGGAGATCAGTCACTGGGGACAGAGTGACTGAGCATGTTAACAAATCAGAGTTGACCAGAGAAGTCAGTGTGGTTGTGTTAAAGGTTGGTCATGTCTGACAAACATAGCTGCACTTTTTGAGAAGGTCAATCACATTAGATAAGAGAGAGTTTATTGGTGTTATTTATCTGAAATTCATAGATTTGTAAAGCATTTGATAAAGTTTCACATAAAAGATTATTAGCAATAATGAGAATGTCTGAAATTAATGCAACCTGGTAGCCAGGATTGATAATTACTTTGGAAGAAGTTGTCTGGTTGGTGGGATGTGACAAATGGTGTCCTGAAGGAATCAGTTCTTCAACCGTTTTCAAATTTATTAATGACTCAGATCAAAGAAGAGTCATAAAGCGATTTAATGTACGTGTGCAGAAATTACTGAAACTACTGAATAGGTATGACGACAAAAGCAAAATACTGTGGATATTGTAAATCTGATAAAAATAGAAAATGCTGGACACATCCAACAGGTCAGGCAGCATTCATGGAGAGGAACAAAATTAATATTTCAGGTCAAGAGAACTTTTCATCAGTACAAGTTCAAAAACATTAGTGGAATATTAGTCTTTATCTCAAAGGAACTGGGATACAAAGTGGTTATAGTTATGTTCCAGCTGCCCAAAAATTTGGCTGTATCCCAATTGGAGTTCAGCACTGCACTTCTGGAAGGATAGACTGGCCTTGGAGGTCCAGTTGTTAGGAAGTTGGGATGAAATGAAAACTGAGCACTGAGGACTTGTGAGATGTACATTAGTGTAGCAGCAGGTTGTTTAGTAAATCGTAGGCTAGTAATCTCGGGACCTAGATTATAGCCAATTGCAAAGCAGAGCTCTGGCAGAAGAATCAAGCTGTTGTGTGGAAAAGAAAGCAACAGGAGGTGTCAGACCCCAGATGTTCCACCGGAACTAGAAGAAAGAATGCCAAAATAAATCTACAGGTGCTGTGTGGTAATTATTTGCTGGATTTGGCTCATACTGTTAAAACTTATGGGATGTTCTTTTGGGGAAGGTGTATTCTTGGAGTTTAGAAAAGTATATAGATTTAGATTGGGGGGGTGGCATACTGTCTGGTCAATTATTATAGTTAATTGTAAATGCTGCTTCTTATTCTTGTCTTTCTTGTTGCATGTTTTTAAGTTTAATAAACATTTTGTTCGCTGAATAATTTACAAGACTGATTCTGATTCCTTTCCTCACTGGGTTTAATCTCTTTTCTCACATTTTTTCCAAATTGCAAAAATATATGGTTAAGAATGCGCATTCCAAGTTTCCCTTTTGGGATTGCCTCACAATGAACATTAGCAGAGTTCAGAACATTGCACAGACACAATGGAATTATAGCTGGATTAAGGAGGAATAGCTTCCAGCAGCAACACGGTCAGATAGCTGAAAGGATGAAGGTAGCAGACTCAAGAATAATTTTCAACAGGGAATTGGATCAACTAAACAATTGAAGAGAATAAATGTTAGTACCTATGAGGAAAGAAGGAGGAATTTTATTAAGCGAATGGTTCTTTCAAAAGGGCCAACTCATGCATTGTTTTGTGCAATATAATTCTAACATTTTATGTGCAGCTAAAATAGTTGAGGTTTTTGGAGGGAACTGAGAGATGGTCTAATTGGCATTATCAAAAGTTTGGGACAAAAGAGGAGAGATGTTATGAACAATGTCTCCCCAACTAAATTCCTGGCCAATTCTTTGTGGATTACAATATTGAAACTAACTGAGTTTGAAGTCACTCACTGGACAATCAAAATGCACAGGATAGGAAAAGGTGACAAAGTTGGTTCCCTAAAATTAACAACATGTTCAGTTAGCTTCCCTAAACATTGTTGCTGATCCCCCCCACCCTCCAAAAAAACGTACCATCAGTCTATTTTCTCTCCTCTAATGGCTTTGCTGTTTGACTCATTTCACTGACTCTGGTGTTGTCGAACTTGCACCAACGTCCTTCTGCTGTCAACCCCAACAAACTGCGTGGAGGACACAAAGTCTGCAGGGAGATTTCGATAGGATGAGTGAGTGGGTGAGGATCTGGCAGATGGAGTATAACATTTGCAAGTGTGAGGTTATTCACTTTGGAAGGAATAATAGTAAAATGGACCATTACTTAAATGGTGAAAAATTACAACATGCTACAGTGCAGAGGGACCTGGGGGTCCTTGTGCATGAATCGCAAAAACCCAGTCTGCAGGTGAGCAAGAAGGTGAATGGGATGTTGGTCTTTATTGTGAGGGGGATAGAATATAAAAGCACGGAGGTCTTGTTGCAACTGTACAGGGCACTGGTGAAGCCGCACCTGGAGTACTGTGTACAATTTTGGTCCCCTTATTTGCGAAAGGATATATTAGCTTTGGAGGGAGTGCAGAGAAGGTTCACCAGGTTAATACCAGAGATGAGGGGGTTAGTTTATGAGGAGAGATTGAGTAGACTGGGCCTGTACTCATTGGAGTTTAGAAGGTTGAGGGGAGATCTTATAGAGACAGATAAGATAATGAAGGGGCTAGATAGGGTAGAAGCAGGATGTTATTTCCATTTACAATGGAAACAAGAACTAGGGGGCATTGCCTCAAAATACGGGGGAGTGAGTTTAGAACAAAGTTGAGGAGGAACTTTTTCTCCCAGAGGGTAGTGAATCTTTGGAATTCTCTACCCAATGAAGAAGTAGAGGCTACCTCGTTAAATGTGTTTTAAGTTACAAATAGATAGATTTTTAACCAATAAGGGAATTAAGGGATATGGGGAGCGGGCGGGTAAGTGGAACTGAACTCACTATCAGATCAGCCATGATCTTATTGAATGGTGGAGCAGGCTCGAGGGGATAGATGGCCTACCCCTATTTCTTATGTTCTTTTGACTCAGGAATGTTGATATCAGCTCTGAACACTTGGTGCTAATCAGCTTTCTGTTCTTCACAATCACCACAAGCTCCATGCATCATCCTTTCACTTTCTATTACAGAACCTATTTTTTTAAAAGTTCAATTTGTCAATTTTTCGTCAGGTAAACAAACCTTCTTTTTCTTTATTAAACCTAATTAATCAAACACTTTGAACTCCAAGGAGATTCAAACTTGTGCTGGAGAGGATTACAGAGTTAGAGTTAGTTTTCCTCTGAAACAATAGATTTTATTCCATTCCAGCCAACAGGAAACCCAAAAACAGTCACTGCTCAGTTTTTTTGGATAAAGGCTTGGATGGAGAGGACAGATGGCAGAAACTCAGAGTCATGATGATGATGAGATAAGGCAACCAGGTTCAGTGGCTGCTCTTGGGTCTTAAGGCAGAGTTAATGTTGAGAAAGAGAATGAAAAGCATTCATATTGGATGGGTTGTAGAAGGGGTTTGGGAAGGTGAGGGTTTGTGAGACAGATTAGTGGACAAAAATAAAGCACATGGGATTGGTGGCAATATATTAACATGGATCGAGAATTAACTGACAGACAGGAAACAGAATGTGGATCTTTTTCTGAGTAGCAGGCAGTGACGAGTGGGGTACAGCAAGGATCAGTGCATTGGCCCTAGCTGGTCATGATATATATATATAAAAATGACCTAGATGAGAGGACCAAATGGAACATTTCCAAGTTTGCTGGATTACAGAAAGGAAAAGCAGAAAGGAAGAGGATTACTTAAATGGTGATATATTGGAAAGCGTGATGTACAAAGGGATCTGGGTGTCCTTATACACTAGTCACTGAAAATGGAAAGGCAGGTACAGCAAGAAATTAGGAAGACAAACGGTATGTTGGCCTTCATTGCAAGAGGATTTGAGTTCAGAAGTAGAGATGTCTTACTGCAAATAAACAATGCATCGGTGAGACCATACTTGAAGTACTGTGTGCAATTTTAGTCTTCCTACTTGAGAAGGGATATACTTGCCACTGAGGGAATGCAGTGGAGGTTCACTAGAACGATACAGGGGTTGGTGGGACTGTCCCATGCGTAGATTAGTGTTTGCAAGCCCAGCTGAACCAAAGTTTAGAAAGATGAAAGGAGATCTGATTGAAACATATAAAATTCTAACAAGGCTGGACAGACTAGATGCAGGGAGGATATTTTCCCTGGTTTCCCTGAAAGGTTAAGGTGCATGGGATACGAGGCCAGGTAGCTAGGTGGATTGAGAACTGGCTGGGTAATAGGCTTGTGAGAATATTATCAAATAAATAGGTTGGACTAAAACCTAGTGTTGTCAGACTTTTTACTGGGTAATAGGAGACAGAGGGTAGTGGTGGAGGGGACCTTGTCGGGCTGGAGGCCAGTGACCAGTGGTGTGCCGCAGGGCTCAGTACTGGGACCTCTCCTCTTTGTAGTATACATAAACGACTTGGAAGAGAGCGTAGGTGGTGTGATCAGCAAATTTGCTGATGACACCAAGATGGCAGGGTTGGCGGGTACTGAACTGGATTTCAGGTGATACAACAGGATATAGATAGGTTGGTGCATTGGGCAGATAGGTGGCAGATGGAATTTAATCCTGACAAATGCGAGGTGATGCATTTTGGAAGGAATAATGCAGAGAGGAGCTATGTGATTAAATGTAGACAAATTAGGAGTATAGAAACACAGAGGGTCCTGGGAGTGCAGGTTCACAAATCCATGAAGGTTGCGTCACAAGTGGAGAATGTTGTTAGGAAGGCTTATGGAATGCTAGCCTTTATAGGAAGGGGTATAGAGTATAAAAGCTGCCGTCTAATGCTTCAGTAGTATAGAACGTTGGTTAGACCGCATTTGGAGTACTGCATCCAGTTCTGGTCACCTTACTACCGGAAGGACGTGGAGTCTCTGGAAAGGGTGCAGAGGAGGTTTACCTGGATGTTGCCTGGCATGGAGGGGCTGGGTTACGAGGAAAGGTTGGAGAAACTGGGACTATTCTCCTTGGAAAGACAGAGATTGAGGGGTGACATGATAGAGGTATATAAGATACTGAAGGGAATAGATAGAGTTAATAGTGAGAGACTGCTCCCTAGACTGGGTACAAATACGAGAGGTCATGATTTAAGGGTGAGGGGGGAGAGGTATAATCTGGAAGTGAGAGGAAGGTTCTTTACGCAGAGAGTTGTGGGGGTATGGAACGCGCTACCGAGTAGGGTGGTGGAGGCAGGAATATTGGACTCGTTTAAGGTTCAGTTAGATAGACACGAGAGAAACGAGGATGGAGGGTTATGGTAGGGGCTATTAAATAAGGTTAGAACCTCGGGAGACACCGGAAGCAGACTTGTAAGATTAACGTTTTGGCCTTTTTATTCCGCAGGTGGAGGTCCACCTTGTGTCAAACGAGGGGCATGCACACGGCGGGTCGTGCGTGGGCTGCTCTTGGAAGTTCCGGGAGTGGCCTAGTACTTCATGTAGTGTGTGCTTGATCCTGGACTGGTAGACGGGCGCCGCAACAGCTCAGTGACTAGCACTGCTGGCTGTGCAGGCACATGGATTTGGGCCTGTGTCTGTGGGAGTTTGCGCATTCTCCCTGTGGTTGCGTGGGTTTCCTCCGGGCGCTCCGGTTTCCTCCCACACCCCAAAGATGTGCTCTCAGGCTAATCGGTTTTTACCAAATTGACACTATTCTCCCCTGAATCTGGCTAAGTCAGGGGTTCTATTTGTAGATACGCAGGGTAGAATAGGTGTAGGGTGATGCGGCGGCGCGGGCTCGTTGGGCCGAAAGGCCTGTTTCCCGTGCTGGGTTGTTCTTTGTTCTTTGTAACTAGGGGACAGAGTCTCAGGAGAAGACAATTTCGGACTGAGATGAGGAAAAATTTCTTCAAAGAGTAGTGAACTTATGGAATTTTCTATCACAATGCCTATGGAGACCATGTCACTGAATGTATTCTAAAAAGTGAGAGATCATTTAGATTTTAACGGCATCAAGAGGAATGGGAGAAAGCGGAAATATGGCATTGAGATAGAAATCAGCCATGATCATACTGAAGGGCTGAATGACCTACTCTTATTGCCAGTTTCTTTGTTACACTATTTGTTTAGAATGACACTCAGTGCAGTTTCTGTGATTATATAGGAGCTTCATACTTTCCTGGTATGTACTATGACAAAGAAGGCTGGTGTCAAGGAAACAGGCCTCAGGAAAATGTGATCGTTGATTTTGTTTCATTCAGAAAAGTAGAGTTTGAGACTGGATAATTTAAAGGTAGAGATTCCGGTCAGTCCTATGAGTTAAACCATGTTAAACCGGGGCTAAAAGGATCACGGGTTATGGGAGAAAGGGGGGATCAGGATATTGAATTCGATGATCAGCCATGATCAAGATGAATGGTGGAGCAGGCTCAAAGAGCCGAATGGACTACTCCTGTTTGTAATTTCTAAGCTTTTATGTTTATTGTTCGCTGTAAAACTGATTCTGGAGCAGTGTAATGTTTTGTCTCTTTAAGAATGGTTAAGAAAATATTTCTTGAAAGTACAGTCTGTTTATTTAGCTCTGCAGCCATGCTTTATCACATACACTGTTAGAAATGGAATCATTCATCAAGGATTAAGATCTGAAAGGATGAAATACCCTCTTGTCTTCAAACAATGATCCAGGATTAACATGGCAATGAATGAAGGTTACCATCCAGGTCTTGCACAAGCGTCTGTAGGGACGATCGGGCTTTAGTTGTATGAGTAGAAATAATGATATGTTTACTGAGGATTACTTGTTTGAGCTGTGGCAGCTGAATAAAGAAATCATGATAAACTGGCCAGTAAAACTGCTCCATGAGATGGAGAACAGAACTGAAACACAGAGTGGATGAGGAATCGATGAGGAGACAGTGGTCAACCAGGGAAGGAAAAAGATCAAAGAAATGGGTAATGATTAAAGAACAGAACAAGTTCTTGAATAGACAGGGAGAGTTTGAAAGAAAATTTGGAATATGAATACAGGAAATTAAAGGTAAGGAACTGGGAGTAAAGCCACTGGGAGGAGGCCTATGGGCAACTGGAGTGCAATCAAAGAAAACTCTGAAATAAATCAAAATGTGGAGATGCCTATGTTGGAATGGGGTGGACAAGATGAGGTCACACGGCACGAGATTATAGTCCAATAGGTTTATTTGAAATCACAAGCTTTCGGAGTGCTGCTTCTTCATCAGGTGAAATGAAATAAGTCAACAGAGAATGAGCTAGTTCGAAAAACGTGCTAACACAAGAACCTACATCAAGTTAACAGTGCATTTGGGAATTTAAAAACTGCAGATTCTGCAATTTTGAAGTAAAACTGAATTAGTCAGAGATGGTTCTACATCTGAGAGGAATAGATAGGGTGGACTCTCAGAGGCTATTTCCCCGGGTTGAAATGGTCGCTACGAGAGGACACAGATTTAAGGTGCGGGGAGGGAAGTACAGAGGTGATGTTAGGGGTAAGTTTTTCACTCAGAGGGTGGTGAGTGAATGGAATCGGCTGCCGTCATCAGTGGTGGAGGCGAACTCGCTGGGGTCTTTTAAAAGACTTCTGGATGAGTATATGGGGTTTAATGGGATTGGGGGTTATAGATAGATCTATAGATTGGTGGGGTTGATGTGATCGGCGCAACTCGAGGGCCGAAGGGCCTGTTTGTGCTGTAATGTTTTATGTTCTATCTTTCAAATTTCTCAGCACTGGTTTGGGGAACATAAGAAATAGGAGCAGGAGTAGGCCATCTGGCCCTTCGAGCCTGCCCCGCCATTCAATAAGATCATGGCTGATCTGTCGTGACTCAGCTCCACCTTCCCGCCCTCTCCCCATAACCCTTAATCCCCTCTCTTATCAAAAACCCATCAACCCGTTTCTTAAAAATATTTAGCGAGGCAGCCTCCACCACTTCAACGGGCAGAGAATTCCAGAGATTCACCACCCTTTGAGTGAAGAAGTTCCTCCTCAACTCTGTTCTAAACCGCCCCCCCTTTATCTTGAGGCTGTGCCCCCTAGTCCTACTGTCTTTTTTGAGCGGGAAGAGTCTCTCCACCTCTATCCTATCCATCCCATTCATCATCTTATATGTCTCAATGAGATCTCCCCTCATTCTTCTAAACTCTAACGAGTACAAGCCTAGTTTATTCAGCCTCTCCTCATAGCTCAATCCCCTCAACTCCGGTATCAGCCTAGTAAACCTCCTCTGCACTCCCTCCAGGGCCAAAATATCCTTGCGCAGGTGCGGCGCCCAAAACTGCACACAGTACTCCAGCTGCGGCCTCACCAATGCCCTATACAGCTGCAGCAAGACCTCCCTACTTTTATATTCAATCCCCTTCGCTATGAAGGCCAGCATCCCATTCGCCTTCCTGACCACCTGCTGCACCTGCAAGCTGGGTTTTTGCGACTCATGCACAAGGACCCCGAGGTCCCTCTGCACCGTCGCCTGCTGCAGTTTTTCGCCACGTAAGTAATAGTCCTTCCTACCATTCCTCCTACCAAAGTGGACCACCTCACACTTGCCAACATTAAATTCCATTTGCCATTTCCTGGCCCATTCGCCCAGCCTATCTAGATCCTTCTGCAGACTCTCCACACCCTCCGCACAATTTGCCTTTCCCCCAATCTTGGTGTCATCAGCAAATTTCGACACCCTGCACTCGGTTCCCTCCTCCAGATCATCTATATAAATGGTAAATAGCTGAGGCCCCAGCACCGACCCCTGGGGCACCCCACTAGTCACCAACCGCCAATCCGAATAGCATCCATTGACCCCCACTCTCTGCCTCCTATTTGACAACCAATCCTCTATCCACTCTAACACCCTACCCCCAACTCCATGTCCCCTGACCTTCTGCAATAACCTCTTGTGAGGTACCTTGTCAAACGCCTTCTGAAAATCCAGAAAGACCACATCCACCGGCTCTCCTCTATCCACTGCTCTAGACAAGACGGCAGATATTGGACGCTCTATGGTATAAAGCTTTGGAGGGACAATGACCACAGTAGCATCAAGGAGAAAGACAGAAGAAAAGCCATGATGGACTATAAATACTTGTACAACTAAACAATGATGTGTGTCATCAAGTATCTAATGATATAAGAAGAGCATTAATGGGAGAGAACACAGCTATTTTAGGAACAATAAAGAGAAGAAACATCCCACAGGATATGTCCCAGCAGATGACAGGCACAGAAATTCCTGAAAAAATGTTGTCATAGTGTACAAGTTGTAATTGATTTACAGATGAGAGGATTTGATTTGGACTCTGCTCACTTCCATAAAGCAGACTGAAGTGACAAGATAAACTTGTGTTCATTCTGTGTTGGCTGATCTTCAGCCCACGTCATTAATTTCTTAATCAAGGTTTATGGTTTTATCAGCCATGGATGTTAGCCAAAGCTGTGAATGAGTACACACACTTTCATTCTGTTAAATAATATGAAATAAAGACTTAAAGGAATATTAACGTTGACATAAATTTGTTAATACTTGGTTTGGCAAAAGAACCATGAGCAATGAAAGTCAACCAATGTGCAGCGGTATTGCTGTTACTAAGGCAGGTGAGAATATTGACTTCACGCCAGTTTGAAGCCATAATGAATTGTGTCAATATCACAACACAAAGGGTTAAAAAAGAGAAAAGTACAAATGTGGAAAACCTGAGCTATTTGCTCTGCCAATCCAATTCTTTTTCTTTTGGTGTTTTTCTTTCCCTCCACAAAATATGCACATTACTAGCTAGGTCAACAATTATTGCCCATCCTTCATTTCCCTTGAGAAGGTGGAGCCCAGTTGTCCTTTTGACCCACTGCAGTTTATGTGGTGTAGGCACCCCAGCAGTGCTGTTAGGGAATGAGTTTCAGGATTTTGCACAGCGACAGTGAAGGAACCACAAAATAGTCAAGATGGTAAATGGCTTGGAGGGGAACTTGCAGGTGATGGCGTTCCTATGTGTTTGCTGCCCTTGTCCTTCTACATGATGGATTTGGGAGGTGCTGTTGAAGGAGCCTTGGTGAGCGGTTGCAGTGTAACCTGTCGACAGTACACATTGTCAATAACAGACTTCGTTAATAAGTATGTAGAAAACTGTGTGCCAAAGAAGCAAATCCATACGTTCCCCAACTGGAAACCATGGATGAACAGGGATATCTACTGCTTGTTGAAGTCCAGGTCTGAGGCGTAGAAGTCAGGCGACATTGACTTATACAAGAAAGCCCGATATGATCTAAGGAGATCCATCAAAGATGCCAAAAGACAGTACCGGACCAAGCTGGAGTCCCAGACCAGCCACACCGACCACCACTGACTATGGTAAGGTCTGCAAGACATAGCAGGCTACAAGATGGAGGCACGCAAAATCACCGGCTCCAACACACTCCTCCCTGATGAGCTCAATGCATTCTACGCCCGTTTTGAGCAAGAGGTCAGCGAAAGCATTGTCCTCTACCCTGGAAGCCCTGGGTTAGCCTGTATCTGGGGTCACCATCGCAGATGTCAGAGCAGCTTTCTCAAAGATCAACGCATAGAAAGCGACTGGCCCGGATGAGCACTCAGATCCTGTGCGGATTGGCCGGTAGGGGTATTCGCAGACATCTTCAATCTCTCTTTACAACAACTGAGATCCCTAACTGCTTCAAGAAGAACACCATCATCCCGATACCTAAGAAAAACCAAGCAATGTGCCTTAATGACTATTGGTCAGTGGCTCTGACATCCATCATTATGAAGTGCTTCGAAAGGCTAGTCATGGCATGAATCAATTCCAGCCTCCCAGACTACCTGGATCCACTACAGTTTGCCTACCACCGAAACAGGTCTACAGCAGATGTCATTTCCCTGGTCCTGAACTCAACCCTAGAATATCTAGAAAACAAGGACACCTATATCAGACTCCTATTTATTGACTACAGCTCAGCCTTCAGCACCATTATTCCATTGAAACTCATCTCCAAACTCTGTGGCCTGGGCCTTGGCACCTTCTTCTGCGACAGATCTGAAGCTTCCTGACTCACAGACCACAATCAGTAAGGATAGGCAACAATACCTTCTCTACAATAATCCTCAAAACCAGTGCCTCACAAAGCTGTGTTCTCAGCACTTTATATTCTTTATACACCTATGACTGTGTGGCCAAACTTCCCTCCAATTCGATTTTCAAGTTTGCTGATGAGACCACCACAGTGGGTCAGATCTCAAACAATGACAAGACAGAGTACAGGAATGAGATAGAAAATCTGGTGGAATGGTGCAGCAACAATAGTCTCTCCCTCAATGTCAACAAAACAAAGGAGGTTGTCATCAACTTCAGGAAACATAAGGGAGAACATGCCCCTTTCTACATCAATGGGGACGAAGTAGAAAGGGTCGATAGCTTCAGGTTTTTCGGTATCCAGATCAGCAACAATCTGTCCTGTACCCCCATGCCGATACTATAGTTAAGAAAGCCCACCAACGCTTCTTCTTTCTCAGAAGACTATGGAAATTTGGCATGTCAGTTATGACTCTCACAAACTTTACAGATAAATCATGGAAAGCATTCTTTGATTGTATCACAGCTTGGTATGCTCTGTTCAAGACCGCAAAGAACTACAAAAGTTTGTGAATGTAGCCCAATTCATCATGCAAACCAGCCTCTCATCCATTAACTCTGTCTATACTTCCCGCTACCTCGGCAAAGCAGCCAGCATAATTAAAGGCCCCATGCTCTCCAGACATTCTCTCTTTCACCTTCTTCTGCCGGGAAAAAGAAACAGAAGTCTGAGGTCACGTATCAACCAACTCAAGAACAGCTTCTTCCCTGCTGCTGTCAGACTTTTAAATGGACCTACCTTGCATTCAGTTGATATTTCTCTACATTCTAGCTATGACTGTAACACTATATTCTGCACTCTCTCCTTTCTTTCTCCATGAATGGTATGCTTTATCTGTATAGTGTGCAAGAAACAATATTTTTCATGATATATTAGTACATTTCACAATAATAAATCAAAACAACTCAACTCTCACCACAACCTTTGTCCAAGTTTAGACCAAGGTACTTTGAGCCTGCTCCACCATTCAATATGTTCTTGGCCGATTCCCTGTCTTAGCAAGGCCCTGTACAGCTCTAGTAAGATATCCTTGCTTCTGTACTCAAGTCCTCTTGCAATAATGGAAACATAGCATACACTGTACCTGCATGCTTGCTTTCAGTGACTGATATAAAAGGACACCCAGGTCTCTTTCTATGTCAGGACTTCCCACTCAATCACCATGTACACAATACTCTGTTTTCTTTCTGAAGTGGATAACTTCACATTGATCCATGTTATTACTGAGTAAGTGCTGCTTGAAAACATTGTTGATCATACCATCCATCACTTTGCAGATGATTGAGAGTAGACTAATGGGATGGTTATTGGCTGGATTGATTTGCATTGCATTTTGTGGAAAGGAATAGAACACACCTGGGCAATTTTCCACATTTCTAGGCAGGTGTCAGTGTTATAGCTATACTGGAACGGCTTATCTAAGGGCACAGCTCATTCTGGAACACAAGTCTTCAAACTATTGTGGGAGTGTTGTCTGTACTCCACAGCCATTGCATAATCAACTATTTCTTTATATCATACCTGGTGAATTTAATTGATTCAAGACTGGCACCTGTGATACTGAGGACTTCAAGAGAGGCTGAGATGGATCATCAACTAGGTCCTGCTGGCTGAGACAGTTGCAAATGCTTCAGCTTTGTCTTTTGCACAGATGTGCTGGGCTCATCCCTCATTGAGGATGGGCTATTTGTGGAGCTTCCTTCAGCGAGTTGATTAATTGTTCACCACTATTCACAACTGGATATGGAAGGACTGAAAAGATTAGAACTGAACCTTGGATTGTGGGGTTGGTTAGCACTGCTACATTAGATAAAAGCAAAACACTGTGGATGCTGGAATCTGAAACAAAAACAGAAAATGATGGAAAATCTCAGCAGGCCTGACAGCAGTTCGATTCCCAGCCTTGGGTCACTGTCTGTGTGGAGTTTACGCATTCTCCCCCGTCTGCATGGGTTTCGTCTGGGTGCTCCAGTTTCCTTCCACAGTCCAAAGATGTGCGGGTTAGGTGGATTGGCCTTGCTAAATTGACCCTTAGTGTCAGGGTAACTAGTTAGGGTAGATTCATGGGGTAATGGGAATAGGGCTTGGGTGGGATTGTGGCCAGTGCAGACCCAATGGGATGAATGACCTCCTGGACTGTAGGGATTCTATTCTAATACTTATTGAAGTTAAAAAAAATACTGTCGGTGCAGAGTCTGTGTATTCTCCTCGTGTCTGCGCGGGTTTCCTCTGGGTGCTCCAGTTTCCTCCCTCACTCCAAAGATGTGCAGGTTGGGTGGATTGGCCGTGCTAAGTTGTCCCTTAGTGTCAGTGGGACTAGCTAGGGTAAGTGCAAGGGGTTATGGGGATATGGCCTGGGTGGGATTGTGGTCTATGCAGACTTAATGGGCCGAATGGCCTCCTTCTGCACTGTAGGGATTCTATCTCAGTTCTATCTGGACGGGGAGATCCGAGCTAAGGTTTTGAGCCTGGATGACTCTTCTGTTTTTGTTAGCTGTGCCACATGTCGTTTTCGATGTTTAGCATGCGGACAGCCTTGTGTTGTAGCTTCACTAGGTTGACAACTCAGTTTCAAGGATGCTTGGTTCTTCTCTTGGCATGCCTTCCTGAACCAGGGTTGATCTTCGCTTGGGTGATAATGCTTGAGGGGAGGGTATGCCAGGCCGTGAGTTTACAGATCGTGGCTGAGTACAGTTCAGCTGCTACTGATGGCCCACAATGCCTCACGGATGACCAATTGCAAGAACTGTTTGAAATCTATCCCATTTAGCACAGTGGTAATGCCACATAACACAATGGAGGGTATCTTCAATGTGCGAATGGGACTTTGTCTCCACAAGAACTGTGCAGTAGTCAATCCTCTCAATACTGTCATGGACAAGTGCATGTGACAGATAGATGGAACAGGATAAAGGCAAGTCAATTTTTTCCCAGTCCAGCTATGTCCTTCAGGATTTGGCCAGTTTAGACTAGTGGTGCTACCTGTCATGTTATAATTATGGGCACAAATTGCTCATAAAGAATTGTGTAAACACATTGTGGGTTCATTTATTTAGATTTGGCACATAAGCACTTTTATTTGTAGGTACAAAACTTGAAGACACCAGAAGCAATGGGGGGAGGGGGTGGTGGTGGTGGTGGTATATGTGTGTGTTCTGCTCAAAGCCAAAAGTGAAGCTAAGACTAAGATATGGCACACTTCCCTTCTCATAATGTTATGCTGCTATCCCTTAAATGCATACTTCTACATTCCCCTTCCAAATTATCCCCTTTCATCCTTCCAAAGAACTATTTATAGTACATGGTTATGTTTAGTTGCCACTGCATAAGTGATGGAACTGATGAATCTATGAGTCTCTAAAACATAAGAGGTAATGACTTCATAGGATCTTGGTTCTAAACAAATCCTTGTCACTTCAGCTGGTTGCTAAATACATTTCATGGGACCCTGGATGTGAACTGTAAACTTGGCAATTCTATACCTGCATTTTTATCATACCTATTGACCAGTTCTCTTGCGATTTTACAAGTTGATCACTAGTTTCTGAGAAAGTAGAATTGGTAAAAGTAATTTGATACAAATTGGTCTGCCAAACATGAGCTCATGATGTGGAGATGCCGGTGTTGGACTGGGATAAATACAGTAAGACGTCTCACAAATGAGCTCAGCCAGTGATGGAATTCTTGCATTTATAGTTGTCATTCTCAGATGTAACACTGTTGATATTACTTGGTCTATCTACATTTGAGAAATTGGGATTTCACTGTGAAATTCATTCGTTCAACTAGGCTTTTAGAGTTAGGATTTGAGAAGAAGCAGTGTGGTGGATGCTCCACTTTTCCCACATATCCTGAAATAGCTCATCAATAAATTGTGGATCGTTGTCTGGAATGGTCTCTTTATTACATTAAATAAACTTTATTTGGCAAAGTAGCCGATGGTCTCTATGAAGTAACTGCCATGGATATCCAAGAGGTCAGGAGTTAAGGATGGTGCTAAACAGAATGAATAAAACATGTTGTTGGAAGGTATTTTGAAAGACAGAATCTACAGGCATTTAGAGATACAAGTCAGAATGGCTTTGAGTGGAAAATCATGTCTCACAAATTCGAATGAATTTTCTGAAGGGGTAGCCAAGAAGGTCGATGAGGGCAGTGCAGTTGATATACTCTACATGGACTTTAGCAAGGCCTTTGACAAGGTACCACATAGTAGGTTGTTGCATAAGGTTAAATCTTATGGGATCCAGGGTGAGGTATCTAAATAGATACAAAACTGGCTTCTGTGGTTGTAGAGGGTTGTTTTTTAAACCAGAGGACTCTGAGCAGCTGTGTGCCTCAGGGATCAGTGCTGAGTCCACTGTTATTTGTTATTTATATTAATGATTTGGATGAGAATATAGGGGGCATGGTTAGTAAGTTTGCAGAAGACACCATGATTGGTGGCCTAGTGGACAGTGAAGAAAGTTATCTCTGATTGCGACAGGATCTTGATCAATTGGGCCAGTGGGCTGATGAGTGGCAGATGGAGTTTAATTTAGATACATGTGAGGTGATGCATTTTCGTAGATTGAACCAGGGCAGGATTTAATCAGGTAATGGTAGGGCGCTGGGGAGATGTACAGAACAAAAGAGATCTAGGGGTACATGTTCATAGCTCCTTGAAAGTGGAGTCACAGATGGACAGTGGTGAAGAAGGCATTCAGCATGCTTGGTTTCATTGGTCAGAACATTGAATACAGGAGTTGGGATGTCTTATTGAAGTTGTACAAGACATTGGTAAGGCCACACTTGGAATACTGTGTACAATTCTAGTCACCCTATTATAGAAAGGATATTATTAAACTGGAAAGAGAGCAGAAGAGATTTGCTTAGGGTGCTACCAGGACTTGATGGTTTGAGTTATGAGAGGCTGGATAGACTGGGACTTTTTTCTCTGGAGCATAGAAGGCTGAGGGGTGATCTTATAGAGGTCTATAAAATAATGAGGGACACAGATCAGTTAGAAAGTCAATATTTTTTCCTAAAGGCAGGGGCATCTAAAACTGGAGGGCATAGGTTTAAGGTGAGAGGGGAGAAATACAAATGTGTCCAGAGAGACACTTTTTTCACACATAGGGTAAACAAAGAACAAAGTACAAGACAGCCTGGGAAATAGGCCCTTTGGCTCAACGAGCCTGCGCCGCCATTTTAACACCACCAGTCCACCCCTCCACTCATGACCCTTATCTATTATTTTATGGCCATCCACATTGAGGGAAACTAATTTAGGGACAATTTATTCCTGCCAATCAGCCTAATACCACATCTTTGGGGTGTGGGAGGAAACCGGAGCACCCGGAGAAAACCCACGCAAGCACGGGGAGAATGCGCAAACTCCCACAGACACAGACCCAAATCCATGTGTCTGCACAGCAAACAGTGATAGTCACTGAGCTGTCGTCTTGGAGTGTCTGAAACAAGTGGTCAAAGGTAGTAGTAGAGGTGGGTACAATTTTGTCTTTTAAAAAGCATTTATAGAACCCTACAATGCAGAAACAGGCCCTTCGGCCCATCGAGTCTGCACCGAACACAATCCCACCCAGACCCTATCCCCATATCCCTATACATTTTACCTGCTAATCCCTCTAACCTACACATCCCAGGACACTAAGGGGCAATTTTAGCATAGCCAATGATCCTAACCCGCACATCTTTGGACTGTGGGAGGAAACCGGAGCACCCGGAGAAAACCCACGCAGACACGAGGAGAATGTGCAAACTCCACACAGGCAGTGACCCAAGCCGGGAATCGAACCCAGGACCCTGGAGCTGTGAAGCAGCAGTGTTAACCACTGTGCTACCGTGCCGCCCAATTTAGACAGTTACATGGTAAGATGGGTATAGAGGGATATGGGCCAAACGTGAGACCAGCTTATTGGTTTAAAAAAAAGGGTGGCATGGACAAGTTGAACCGAAGGGCCTGTTTCCAAGCTGTAAATCTCTATGATTCTGTGACTCTGAGTACAAATCTGCAATCTTATGTACTTAGACATTGACAAAAGATTGAGTACGTGGACATTAAGGAGGAGGATGTGTTAGAACTTTTGAATTCTATCAAAATAGATAAGTCGCCGGGACCAGATGGGATGTACCCCAGGATACTGTGGGAGGCGAGGGAAGTGATTGCAGAGCCCCTGGCGATGATCTTTGCGTCGTCAATGGAGACGGGAGAGGTTCCGGAAGATTGGAGGATTGCGGATGTAGTCCCTATTTTCAAGAAAGGGAACAGAGATAGCCCGGGAAATTACCGCCCGGTGAGTCTGACCTCAGTGGTTGGTAAGCTGATGGAGAGGCTTCTGAGGGACAAGATTTACGAGCATTTGGAGAGGTTTGACATGATCAGGAATAGTCAGCATGGATTTGTCAAGGGCAGGTCGTGCCTTACGAGCCTAGTTGAGTTCTTCGATAATGTGACTGAACACATTGATGAAGGAAGTGCCGTGGACGTAGTGTACATGGACTTCAGCAAGGCGTTTGATAAGGTCCCCCATGCAAGACTTCTTGAGAAGGTGAGAGGGCATGGGATCCAAGGGCCTTTGGCCTTGTGGATCCAGAACTGGCTTGCCTGCAGAAGGCAGAGAGTGGTTGTGGATGGGTCTTTTTCGGAATGGAGGTCAGTCACCAGTGGGGTGCCCCAGGGATCTGTTCTGGGACCCTTGCTGTTTGTCATTTTCATAAATGACCTGGATGAGGAAGTGGTGAGATGGGTTAGCAAGTTCGCTGATGACACGAAGGTCGGTGGTGTTGTGGATGGTCTGGAAGGATGTCAAAAGTTGCAGCAGGACATAGATAGGATGCAGGAATTGGCGGAGAAGTGGCAGAGGGACTTCAACGCAGATAAATGTGTAGTCGTCCATTTCGGCAGAACCAATGGGATGAACGAGTACACTATCAAGGGCAGGAGTCTTAGTAGCGTTGAAGAGCAGAAGGATCTTGGGGTCCGGGTCCACAGGACTCTTAAATCGGCCTCGCAGGTGGAGGAGGTGGTCAAGAAGGCGTATGGTGTACTGGCCTTCATTAATCGAGGGATTGAGTTTAGGAGTCGGGAGGTAATGCTGCAACTTTACAGGACCCTTGTCAGGCCTCATTTGGAGTACTGTGCGCAGTTCTGGTCGCCTCACTATAGGAAAGACGTAGAAGCTATTGAAAGGGTGCAGAGGAGATTTACAAGGATGTTGCCTGGACTGGGAGGCATGCGTTATGAAGATAGGTTGAGGGAGCTGGGACTCTTTTTCCTAGAGAGGCGAAGGTTGAGAGGCGACCTGATAGAGGTTTATAAAATGTTGAGAGGAATAGATAGGGTGGACTCTCAGAGGCTATTTCCCTGGGTTGAAATGGTCGCTACGAGAGGACACAGATTTAAGGTGCGGGGAGGGAAGTACAGAGGTGATGTTAGGGGTAAGTTTTTCACTCAGAGGGTGGTGAGTGAATGGAATTGGCTGCCGTCATCGGTGGTGGAGGCGAACTCGCTGGGGTCTTTTAAAAGACTTCTGGATGAGTATATGGGGTTTAATGGGATTGGGGGTTATAGATAGGTCTATAGATTGGTGGGGTTGATGTGATCGGCGCAACTCGAGGGCCGAAGGGCCTGTTTGTGCTGTAGTGTTCTATGTTCTATGTTCTAGACAAAAAGAAATCCTCAGAAATGTTTTCTCTTGTGTAGGAAGGGGCGGGGCTGAAGTCACCTGAATGTTGGCTGAGAGCAGCAGAGGTCACAATTGTGCATGTGCAGGTCTCTCGTAACAGAGGCCTATCACTTAGCTTCTGCTGCTCTCAGACATCCTCCTTGCCTAAGCACAGCACCATATCCAGCTATCATGGGGGTCTGTGGTCTATTGCAACCACCCCCAAACGCCCAGACTACTCTTCCCCCACGATTCCCCCATCCTGCCAAAACCGATTGCCTCTCCCCCTCCCTCAATTGACAGCCTGAAACCCCCCCACGACTGCTGGCCCAACGGCCCCTCCATGGCCAGCCCAATCATTCCTTCTCCCTCTCCCACACCGATCTCTAGTCCAGAGTGGCAGCGGCTCAACCCCCCCTTCCTCCCCTCCGATCCCTAATGCAGACTGTGCAGTGGCTCCCCTACCGACTGGCCACCCCTGTTCTGCCCTGCCCCAATAAGCTGCCCCTCTGGCTCCACCCCTTTAGCACTGCCTGGTGCTAGGCTGGCCTTACCAGGGTCTCTGGTTGGCACTGCCCAATGGGCAACCCAACCTTCCCAGGGGGTCTCAATAGTTTCTGGTTTTACTGGTCTCCATTGCTGGAGACCAGCTACAATCCTTTCCCGACAAGGCTGCAGAAGCAAGAGAGCCCACACAATATTGTCCCAAACTCACTAAACCAATGAAAAAGAGATTTGAATATAATTTGAATGAATTACTCAGCTTTCCACCGGAAATAGGTGCAAGGCTGATTGCACCGGATACCCAGTGCCGGTAAGATCGCAAGAGGCAAGAAATTGGGTGCGAACTGGATTTCTTGGCTCTCTCACAATCTTACTGGCTCTCCTGTGGTCAAGGTGGCAGAGTGTTCACTGCTGCCTCACCGTGCCAGGGACGCAATTTCATTTCCGACCTTGGGTAACTGTCTGCGTGGAGTTTGCATGTTCTCCCATGTCCGCCTGGCTCCGGTTTCCCTCCACACTCCAAAGATGTGCAGGTTAGGGTGGATTGGGCATGCTAAATTGCCCTTAGTGTCAAGGCATTAGCAGGCTAAATATGTGGGGTTACCAGGATAGCGTCTGGGTGGGATTGTTGTTGGTGCATGTTCAATGGGCCGAATGGCCCCTTTCTGCACTGTAGTGATTCTATGATGTAAGATTGCCCACTTTGTGTCAGTCTTCACAGTAGAAGATACAAACAGCATTCCAGAAATACTAAATAATCAAGGGCAAAGGGAGGAGGGAAATAAATACAATAATAATCACTAGAGAAAAATATTAGTGAAACAAATGGGGCTAAAGCTGATAAATCCCCTGGATCTGATGGGTTGTGTCCTAGGATATTAAAGGAAGTAGCTACAAAGATAGAGGATGCACTGATAATAATCTTCCAAAAATCCTTAACTTCCAGAAAAGTCCCAGAAAATTGTAAATATACTAATGTTTACTCAAAGGAGGAAGGCAAAAAACAAGATCTAAAGGCCAGTTAGCTTAATATCAGTCACTGAAAAAACGTTTGAGTTGATTATAAAGGGTGTAATAGCTTTGCATTTTGAAATACATACTATAAGCAAGTACAGTCAGCATCATGGAAATCATGCTTGGCAAATTTATTAGAATTTTTTGAGGTGGGAATGAGCAGGATAGATAAAGGAAACCAGTAGATGTAATATACTTGGATTTCCAAAAAGCAATCGATAAGGTACTGCACAAAAGGTTACATAATAAGGTAACAGCTGATGGTGCTGTGGTAATATTTTGGCTTGGGCAGAGCATAGGGAATTGGGATGAAAGGGGCGTTTTCAGAATGGCAATCAGTAACTGGAGATCAATGTTGATGTCATAATTATTAATGACTTGGGTGAGGGAAGTGAATGTACTGTTGCCAAGTTTGCATGTACTATTGCAGATGGCACAAGAATCAGTGGGAAGGCAAATGGTGAGAATGACACACGGTTTACAGAGGATTATAGATAGGTTAAGTGGGGGATCAAAAATTTGGCAGCTGGAATATAATGTCAGAAAATGTGAAGTTTGCACTTTGACAAGAAGAGTAAAGGAGCTGAATCAAATAGAGAGACTGTAGACAGCTATAGCATAGAAGGGGTCCTCAGGATTAAACCACAAAAAGCTAGCATGCAAGTTCAGGTAACAGGGAAGACAAATGAAATGTTGGCCTTTATTTCAAAGGAAATAGAGTATAAAATAGGGAAGCTTTGCTAAAGCTATACAAAACACTAGTTACCCCAAACCTAAAATACTGTAAACATTTTTGGTCCCTTTATTTAAGGAAAGATATATTAAGATTGGAGGCAGCCCATAGAAGGTTCACTAGGTTGATCTTGGATGAGGAAGGATTTTCTTATCAGAAGAGATTGAGCAGGTTAGGCCTGAACTCATTGGAGTTTAGAAGAATGAGAGGTGATTTTATTGAGACATGTAGGATTCTCAGAGGCTTGACAAGGTAGATGGTGAGAGGATGTTTCTTTTTGTTGGAGAGTCTTGGACAAGAGAGCATAATCCAGAGTAAGGAGCCGCCTATTTAAGACAGAGGTAAAGAAGACTTTTTTCTCAATGAGGGGAGTGAATCTGTGGAATTCTTTACCACAGAGGGTTGTAGAGGCTGGGTCAATAAGTATGTTCAAGGCTGTGATAAACAGATTTTTAATCAGCAAGGGAATCAACGGTCATGGTATTAGGGATTATCATATCTAATCAGTCAGGATCTCACTAAATGGTAGAGCAGACTCACCAGGCCGAATGGCCTATTTCTGCTCCTATGTTTTATGGTCAAAGGTTTAAAATGATATACAAACTGGTGGTAAGGTTAACAAAATACATAAAAAAGCAACATAAATAAGTAATTAAAATTAATTATGGATGGCAGGACACGTGATGTGTTCAAGCTACAGCACCTGGGAACTCCTGGATTCCACTGTGATCCAAGGCAAACACATCTGCAGTGAATGTTTGCACCTTGCAGACCTGCGGCTCAGAGTCACTGAACTGGAGGCTGAGCTGCAGACACTGTAACACATCAGGGAGGGGTAATGTTACCTGGATGCTTTGTACCAGGAAGCAGTCACACTACTTAGGATAGAGTATTCTGATTTGGTCACAGGTCAGGAGAGTGTGACTGTAAGCGAGGCAGGTAAGGGGACCCAGAGCATGGGAATGTCAGTGTTAGCCACTGCAAATTTTCAATAGGCTTGAGATTCTCTCAGCTTGTTTGGATGAGAGTGGGAACGAAAGGTGGATAAGCAAATTGCTTATGGCACCATGATCGATGAAACCATTCAAATAGGGGGACAAAAAGGAATGTAATGGTAGTTAACATCATTGTCTAAAGGAAAAAGCAAGAGTCAAGAAGGTTCCAGAATCCAGACATCTGCTCAGGGCTGCGGAGAAACTTGCAGTGAAAGGAGGATACAGTTTTGTAATCCAACTTGGTACCAATAATAAAGGCAAAACTGGAAAAGAGGTTCTACATAAAGAGTATGAGAAGCTAGGCACAAAATTAAAAAGCAGAAGTTCCAGGGGATAATCTTTGGATCCCTAACCCAAGAACAGGGTTATGCAGGGTAGAATAGGTGTAGGGTGATGTGGCGGTGTGGGCTCGTTGGGCCGAAGGGCCTGCTTCCCGTGCTGGGTTGTTCTTTGTAACACATCTATCAACTGAACAGACTGAGCAAGACCTTTGATCCGGACCTTCAGAGCACCCTCCTTGTTCTCATCCCACATACTCTGCGTTGGAGATCTCTCTTGTCTCCCAAAGATACACAAAGCCAACACATCCGGCTGTCCCATCATATTGGGCAACGGGACCCTGTGTGAGAACCTCTCCGGCTATGTCAAGGCATCCTAAAACCCATTGTATAAAGAACCCCCAGCTTCTGTCGTGGCACTTCGGACTTCCTACAGAAACTCAGCACACATGGAGCAGCTGAACCAGGAGCACTCCTTATCACTCTACACCAGTGTCCCCTATGACGACGGCATTGCTGTCACTGCCTCAGTACTCAATGCGGATAACTGCTAATCTCCAGGTGCAATTCTACAACTCATCCGTTTCATCCTGGACCACAACATCTTCACCTTCAACAACTAGTTCTTCATCCAGACACATGGAACAGCCATGGGGGCCAAATTTGCACCTCAATATGCCAACATCTTCATGCATAGGTTTAAACAAGACTTCTTCACCGCACAAGACCTTCAGCCGATGCTACACACTAGATAAATCAATGACATTTTCTTCCTTTGGACTCATGGCGAACAATCATTGAAACAATCGTATAACATCAACAAGTTCCATGCCATTGGGGAGACCATGCAGACGCTACGACAACGGATGAATGAACATCGCTCAACAGTCACCAGGCAAGACTGTTCCCTTCCTGTTGGCGAACACTTCAGTGGTCACGGGCATTCAGCCTCTGACCTTCGGGTAAGCATTCTCCAAGGCGGCCTTCATGACACACGACAGCGCAGAGTCGCTGAACAGAGACTGATAGCCAAGTTCCGCACACATGAGGACGGTCTCAACAGGGATCTTGGGTTCATGTCGCACTATCTGTAACCCCCGTGACTTGCCTGGGTTTGCAAAACCTCACTTACTGTACTGTCTGGAGACAATACACATCACTTTAACCTGTGATCAGTGCTCCTTCCACTCACATTATCAGCCAGTTTAAGACTTGAACAGCAGGTTAGGTGTAAGGATTCGCATTCTAATCAGTAATCTCTAAACTGTCTGTGCTTTATATGCTCTGTCTGAGGCCAGAACTCTCCATTCACCTGACAAAGGGGCTAACCCCGAAAGCTTGTGAGAATATTATCAAATAAATAGGCTGGACTAAAACCTGGTGTTGTCAAACTTTTTACTGTGTTTACGCCAGTCCAACGCCGGTATACCCACATCATGACCATCAGACTCATCATGGACTACTCTCCGGAATCGGTTGCATTCTTGGACACACGCACCTCCATCAAGGACTGTTACCTCAGCACTTCACTCAGCACCTCAGCAAGCCCACAGATAACCTCACAATGCTCCACTTCTCCAGCTTCCACCCTAAACACCCTAAAGAAACCATCCCCTGTGTATACAGACAAGCCCTCCGTATACAAAGGATCTGCTCAGATGAGAAGGATCACAACAGACACTTCCAGACACTGAAAGATGCCCTTATAAGAACAGGATATGGCGCTCGACTCATCGATTGACTGTTCCAACACACCACAGCGAAAAACCACACCAACCTCCTCAGAAGACAAACACGGGACACGGTGGACAAAGTAAATTTTGTCGTCCAGTGCTTCCCTGGAGCAGAGAAGCTACAACATCTTCTCCGGAGCCTTCAGCATATCATTGATGAAGATGAACATCTTGCCAAGACCATCTCCACACCCCCACTTCTTGCCTTCAAACAACTGCACAACTTCAAACAGACCACTGTCTGCAGCAAACTGCAGACAGCATTTGCTCTGTCTGAGGCCAGAACTCTCCATTCACCTGACGAAGAGGCAGTCCCCTCGAAAGCTTGTGAGTATTATCAAATAAATCGGTTGGTGTTGTCAGACTTTTTACTGTGCAGCAAACTACCCAGCCTTCAAGAGAACAGTGACCACAACGCCACACAACCCTGCCACAGCAGCCTCTGCAAGACATGCCGGATCATCGACACGACAGGGCAAGGTTTATAATTGGGGCATAATTATGATGCGATTAGGCAAGAATTAGGGAACATGAGATGGGAGCAGAAACTGTCAGGTATGGGCACAAATGAAAAGTGGAGCTTTTTCAAGGAACAAATAGTGCATGTCCTTGATAGGTATGTCCCTGTCAGGCAGGGAGGAAATGTCCGAGTGAGGGAACCATGGTTCACAAAAGAGGTTGAATGTCTTGTCAAGAGGAAAAAGGAAGCAAATGTAAGGATTAAAAAATAAGGTTCAGTTGGGTCGCTTGAGTGTTACAAGGTAGCTAGGAATGAGCTAAAGAAAGGGTTTAGGAGAGCTAGGAGGGGGCATGAGAAGTCCTTGGCGGGTTGGATCAAGGAAAACCCCAAGGCTTTTTATGCTTATGTGAGAAATAAAAGAATGACCAGGGTGAGGTTAGGTCCAGTCAAGGATAGTAGTGGGAACTTGTGTATGGAGTCAGAAGAGATAGGAGAGGCGATGAATTAATACTTTTCTTCAGTGTTCACTAAGGAGAGAGGCCATGTTTTTGAGGATGAGTGCATGATACAGTCTGAAAGGACGGAGAAGGTAGATGTTCTGAGGGAAGATGTGTTAGCAATTTTGAAGAACCTGATGGTGGATAAGTCCCCTGGGCCAGAAGGGATGCATCCTAGGATACTTTGTGAGGCAAGGGATGAGATTGCAGAGCATTTAGCTTTGATCTTTGGGTTCTCAATGTCCACGGGGTTAGTGCCAGAGGACAGAAGAGTGGCAAATGTTGATCCTCTTTTCAAGAAAGGAAATGGGAATGATCCAAATAATTATAGGCCAGTTAGTTTTACTTCGGTGGTCGGTAAGTTAACGGAAAGCATCCTGAGAGATAGGATACATGACCATTTGGGAAGATTCAGTTTAATCCGGGCTAGTCAGCACGGTTTCGTGAGGGGTAAGTCCTGCTCATAAGTTTGATTGAATTCTTTGGGGAGGTAACTAAGTATGTGGACGAAGGTAGAGCAATTGATGTCATATACATGTATTTTAGTAAAGTGTTGATAAGGTTCCCCATGGTAGGCTTATGAAGAAGGTAAGGATGTATGGGATAGAAGGAAATTTGGCCGATTGGATAAGTAACTGGCTGTCTCATAGAAAACAGAGGGTGGTGGTGGAAGGAAAATTTTCAGACTGGAGGCCAGTTACCAGCGGTGTACCACAGGGATCAGTGTTGGGTCCTCTGCTTTTTGTGATTTTTATCAATGACTTGGAAGAGGGGGCTGAAGAGTGGGTTAGTAAATTTACTGGTGACACCAAGATTGGTGGAGTAATGGATGAGGTGGAGGGTTCTTGCAGGCTGCAAAGAGACATTGATAGGATGCAGAGCTGGGCCAAAAAGTGGCAGATGGAGTTTAACCCTGTTAAGTGCAAGGTGATTCATTTTGGTAGGACAAACTTGAATGCAGATTACAGGGTCAACGGCAGGGTTCTGAGGAATGCAGAGGAACAAGGAGATCTTGGGGTTCATATCCACAGAGCTCTGAAGGTTGCCACTTAAGTGGATAGAGCCGTGAAGAAGGCTTATAGTGTGTTAGCGTTTATTAACAGGGGGTTGGGTTTAAGATCCGTGGGGTTATGCTGCCACTATACCGGATGTTGGTGAGGCCACATTTGGAATATCGTGTTCAGTTCTAGTCACCTCACTATAAGAAGGATGTGGAAGCATTGGAGAGAGTGCAGAGGAGATTTACCAGGATGCTGCCTGGTTTGGAGGGTAGGTCTTATGAGGAAAGGTTGAGGGAGCTGGGGCTTTTCTCTTTGGAGTGGAGGAGGATGAGAGGCGACTTAATAGAGGTTTATAAGATGATAAGAGGGATAGATAGAGTGGACGTGCAGATACTGTTTCCTCGGATGGATGTAGTTGTTACTAGGGAGCATAACTATAAGGTTCATGGTGGGAGATATGGCAGGGATGCCCTAGGTAGATTCTTCACTCAGAGTGGTTGGGGTGTGGAATACACTGCCTGCTGTGATAGTGGAGTTGGACACTTTAGGAACTTTCAAGCGGTTGTTGGATAGGCACATGGAGCACACCAGAATGATAGGGAGTGGGATAGCTTGATCTTGGGATTGGACATAGCTTGGCACAACACTGAGGGCAGAAGGGCCTGTACTGAGCTGTAATGTTCTATGTTCTATGCCATCATCTCATGTGAGAACATAACTGATTTATAAAAGCAAGGTCTTGTGATTTACTGGAAATCACATGCCAAGATGAACATAAAGATTTGAATTCAATTTGAACCGAACTGAAAAGCTGCCCAGTCCGTACTCTCTTCGTCTTTCCTGAAACCATGTGATTGGTCAGTATCCAACTAGAAATTCTTATCTCATTGGAACTTGTCTGTCTTTGGAAACCTGAGAGACTGTGACAAGAAGGCTGCATCTGGCATTATTTTCCTCTACACCCATTGGTGAGAACCTCCAGGCATCTACTGGGACTAGCAATCTGACTTTACATGAGGGTGGTCCAGATCAACAACTATGAAACTTCATCCTTTTTTCTCAAAGTCTACTCCTCAATTGCCCATCCCTGCAGAGACCCTTATTGTGTGTGGGTCTCACAATAAGAGAGACCCACACACACGATGTGTGTGTGTGAGTGTGTGTGTATGTTCTTGCTTTTGCTGGGGAATTTTAAAAGAAATAAATGTTATTTTTCCAGATTACAGTTGTGTGTTAACCAGCTCTTGCAACATGTTTTTTTTAAAATAGATTTTCTTTTATAGTGAATGACTTAAACTCTTAAACTAATGGTGCAGCCTGTGGAGTAGTGGGGCTAGCTAAATTGTGCATGCCTCCCATCATAGTCAGAACATTTGTACTGTTACTATCCAAAGTTGTGAAACTCATTTTCAACCTCTCTCCCTAATGTGTATATGCATGTGTGTGTAGTGGGATAGGAAGTTCCAAATACTCCCTCCCCCAGGTTTTGAATGTGAAATAAACTAACCTTCTGAGTTAATCATAACATGAGTTTGCTGCAAGTTATTAGTAAATTGGATCAGGCAAATCGAGGGTTTTAGAAAACACATCACAGCATACTTTAAAAAGAATTAAAAACACCTTCTGTTGATAGGCAGTTGGTGAGAAGAAATAAGTAGTTTGCCTATCTCTCCCCTGACTGTAACAAAAGCTTGAAAACACGAGCATCAGAGGTGTGTGTGTACATGTACGTACTCTGCTCAAAGACAAAAAGACAATACTAAATCACACGACACACTTCCCATCTACTAATGTCACGCTGTTATCCCTTAAAGGCATATTATAAAGCAACTGAGCCACACTTGGTGATGGACACTGAGGTTCCCCAGCCAGACTGTTTTTTGTGCCCTTAACACCATCAATGTTTCTTTCAATCGGTGTTCAACATGGAAGAGTATTGATTCATCAGCTGAAGGGGCGGGGCAGAGGGGGCACAGTTCGGGGGGGTGGGGCGGTGGAAGGTGGCAATTAGCAGTTGGTTTCCTTGTCCATGTTTGACCTGACACCATGAGGCTTCATGGAGTTCAGAGTTGATGCTGAGGACTGTGAGGGCAACTTCCCCCTGTCTGTATAATCACGGTGTCACTGCCTCTCGTGCACGTATCCTGCCGATGGGATAGGGGTGTACCCAGGAATGGTGATGGTGGTATCTAGAACATTGTCTGCAAGGTATGATTCATTGAGTATGATTATGTCAGGCTGTGGCTTCACTAACCTGTGATAAACCCCCTCCCTGATATTAGTAAGGAGGACTCTGAAGATTCAGCCAGGCTGTCATTTTCTGTGCCTAGGTTGATGTTGGTGGTCTGTCTGGTTTCACTTCTTTTAGACATTTGTGTGGAAGTTTGATGCAACTGCTGCTTGCTGAGCCATTTCAGAGGATATTTCAGAGTTAATCACATTGCTATGGGTCTGAAGTCACATGGAGGTCAGACCAGATAAGGACGACAGATTTCTCTCCCTAAAGGACATTAGTGAACCAAATGGATTTGGATGACAATCAATGATGTTTTCATGGTCACTCTCAGAGACTAACTTTGAATTAATGGAATTGAAGGATTGATGGATTATCCTCAGATACATTATGCGATGCATTTACTGTGGATTGCAATGCTCTCCTATTCTATGTATTCAATGGTAGAAGTTCCCATTCCAGGCCTCAGATTTTACTGCAGTTATTGGGCCCTGCATTGATCAACATTCTTTAAAGTTGAGAGGGGAGGTACACTTAGGGTAAGCAACTGTCACTTTCCACTTGAAGAAAGACTTATTTCTCCCTGTGCATCATTAATAATGGAGAATTTTCCATGAATAGATATCAATGAAATATTAATTATGGCCAGTTCCTGCTACATGATTTGATTTTTGTGGCTGCAACGGTTTGAGAGTCTATCCCAGAATCAGCTGTGGGGCTGATGCTGATCCCATGTGCGACACAGAATATCATATCGTCTCTAGAAACATTGAGAAGGATTAATTTGAGAACTAAAGATGACAGATTCCTTGAATCAGTGCAAGAACAAGAAGGTTCAGACCTGATGGTTCAGTGGGTTGAGCAAATGATTCACTGATCTTTCTAATGCAGAGGAATGTAGGTTCCATTCTCAGACGCCATCCGCTGAGGGAGCTGTTTTCAACCAAGGCAGGAGGAAGTGTTAGAATGAAAAGCAAGACGGTGAATAGAAAAATGAGAGGACCAATGCACTGATGCAGATGACCTTGATGTACGAGGAGGTCAGTGGGAGATGGGTTGTTGCTTCGTCGTCTGTCAGTGTCCTTAGCTCACAACTCTCTGCCTGATGCTGTTACTTTGAAACTGCCATCTCTCATATGCACATTAATTGGAATGACTGCAGGCCCTGTGTGAATTTGAGGGCAGCTCTGAGCTCAAACAGAAGGTAAAGCTGCCAGTGCAGACAAATATCTATGACTACATTAAAGGGACATGTTGTGTTGACATTCGAAAAGGCAGCAAATTTATTTGGCAGCAATCTACAGCTAGAAGAAACGCAGGCAATGTGAGGGGGTGTTAGAACAGAAATAATTTCTGCCTTCGATATTAGAAAGAACACATCTGCAATTTGCTCACCTGTTTCTGATAAGACACTAGGGTGAAAACCTAGGTTCCCAGGTTAGGGCTGGAGCAAACACATTTGCCACTCTATGTCAATCTTCAGTCCGGTGCTTTTTGTCTCCCCCTCCCCCATTGTCATCCCCAGCCTGTCCTCAGTCCTGGCTCCAAACTAAGCCTCCTGAATCCCATCCCAATGTCTGCTTTTGCAGCATCATGTTCCCTGGGAGCAACTTCGATTCGTGCTCTGTTCCTGCATCTCTTTTACGAGACCTTGACCTGCATCAGAAGGTCATCATTCTGAGGGGGATGGGGAGGGAAAGCTGTTGGATTTTCAGTGAGTATGGAGGGAAACAATTGGCTATTTGCTGTTGTTACCTGCTAGTAAATTCCAGAGTTACCGAGAGAGAGGAAGGAGAGAACTGCAGAGTACCCCATCCCCGGATAATCGGTTAAGTTGCTCATGCTTGTAATAAAGTCATACTCATATCATGCTATCTTCCCATCAGATAGATTTACAAAACCTTTCCTATTAAACATTAAAAGCTGATGAATTATATACAATCCCTAGATTCCCATGGTTGTCATGGTGGATCATGATTCATAGTTGGAGTGGCCTCTAGTTTTACTATATCCATGTAACAGGACAGCTCGCATAGGATTGCGCTGGATTTGCAGCACAGAAACAGACCATTCAGCCAAATCATTCCATGCTGGTTTTATGCTCCTTGAGTTTTCTCCCATCTTTCCTCATCTAAATCTATTAATGTATCACTCTGTTCCCTTCTCCATCATATACCTCTCTAACTTCCCTTAAATCTATGTATACTATTCACCTCAACCTCTTTCACATTCTCACCACCCTCTGGGCTAAGAAGTTTCTTCTGAATTTCTGATTAGACTTTTTGAGACTCTCTCTACTGACAGCCTCGAGTTATGCTCTTCTGCACAAGAGGAAACATTCTCTTTGTATTCACCTGATCAAAACCTTTCATCGCAGTTACGTTGAGGGAGGACACACTGGAGGGATCTTGCAGTGAGGCATTGTGGGTGAAGCTCAGAAATAGGGAGGGTGAACTCACAATATTGGGAGTGTAATATAGACCTTCCAACAGCCCTTGGAAGATAGAACATAGAACGCTACAGCGCAGAACAGGCCCTTCGGCCCACGATGTTGCGCCGACCAACCAAAAAGCAATGACCCACTAACCTAAACCAATCCCTTTCCATCCATAAACCTATCCATGGATCTCTTAAACGCCCCCAAACTAGGCGCATTTACAACTGCAGCTGGCAGGGCATTCCAATCCCTCACCACCCTCTGGGTAAAGAACCTACCCCTGACATCCATCCTATAACTACCCCCCCTTAATTTAAAGCCATGCCCCCTCGTGCTAGATTTCTCCATCCGAGGAAAAAGGCTATCACTGTCCACCCTATCTAAACCTCTAATCATCTTATATGTTTCAATAAGATCCCCTCTTAGCCGCCTTCTTTCTAACGAAAACAACTCCAAATCCCTCAGCCTCTCCTCATAGGACCTCCCCTCCATACCAGGCAACATCCTGGTAAACCTCCTCTGCACCCTCTCCAAAGCCTCCACATCCTTCCTGTAATGTGGGGACCAGAACTGCACACAGTACTCCAAGTGCGGCCGCACCAGAGTTGTGTACAGTTGCAACATGACGCTGCGGCTCCTAAATTCAATCCCCCTACCAATAAACGCCAAGACACCGTATGCCTTCCTAACAACCTTATCTACTTGATTGCCAACTTTCAGGGATCTCTGTACACGTACACCTAGATCCCTCTGTTCATCAACACTATTCAGAGTCCTCCCGTTAGCCCTATACTCGACACATCTGTTATTCCTGCCAAAGTGAACTACCTCACACTTTTCCGCATTAAACTCCATCCGCCACCTCTCGGCCCAGCTCTGCAACCCGTCCAAGTCTCTCTGTAAACTATGACACCCTTCCTCACTATCTACCACACCTCCGACTTTGGTGTCATCAGCAAATTTACTAATCCACCCAACTATACCCTCATCCAGATCATTAATAAAAATTACAAACAGCAGTGGCCCCAAAACAGATCCCTGAGGTACACCACTTGTAACCAAACTCCATGATGAATATTTACCATCAACCACCACCCTCTGTCTCCTATCTGCTAGCCAATTCCTGATCCAATTAACTAAATCACCCTCAATCCCATACATATAGAGGAGCAGATATGTTGTCAAATACTGGAAAGGTGTGAAAAAAGCAGGGTGGTTGTGCTGGGTGAGTTTAACTTCCCCTCTATTGACTGGGTCTCCCTTACATCCAGGGGTCAGATGGAGACCAATTTGTCTGATGTGTCCAGGAGGGCTTTTTGATACATGTGTTGACAATCCAAACATGGAGGGGGCAATACTAGATATGGCGTTGGGGAATAGAACATAGAACATTACAGCACAAACAGGCCCTTCGGCCCTCGAGTTGCGCCGATCACATCAACCCCACCAATCTATAGACCTATCTATAACCCCCAATCCCATTAAACCCCATCTACTCATCCAGAAGTCTTTTAAAAGACCCCAGCGAGTTCGCCTCCACCACCGATGACGGCAGCCGATTCCATTCACTCACCACCCTCTGAGTGAAAAACTTACCCCTAACATCACCTCTGTACTTCCCTCCCCGCACCTTAAATCTGTGTCCTCTCGTAGCGACCATTTCAACCCGGGGAAATAGCCTCTGAGAGTCCACCCTATCTATTCCTCTCAACATTTTATAAACTTCTATCAGGTCACCTCTCAACCTTCGCCTCTCTAGGGAAAAGAGTCCCAGCTCCCTCAACCTATCTTCATAAGGCATGCCTCCCAGTCCAGGCAACATCCTTGTAAATCTCCTCTGCACCCTTTCAATAGCTTCTACGTCTTTCCTATAGTGAGGCGACCAGAACTGCGCACAGTACTCCAAATGAGGCCTGACAAGGGTCCTGTAAAGTTGCAGCATTACCTCCCGACTCCTAAACTCAATCCCTCGATTAATGAAGGCCAGTACACCATACGCCTTCTTGACCACCTCCTCCACCTGCGAGGCCGATTTAAGAGTCCTGTGGACCCGGACCCCGAGATCTTTCTGCTCTTCAACGCTACTAAGACTCCTGCCCTTGATATTGTACTCGTTCATCCCGTTGGTTCTGCCGAAATGGATGACTACACATTTATCCGCGTTGAAGTCCATCTGCCACTTCTCCTCCCATTCCTGCATCCTATCTATGTCCTGCTGCAACTTTTGACATCCTTCCAGACCATCCACAACACCACCGACCTTCGTGTCATCAGCGAACTTGCTAACCCATCCCTCCACTTCCTCATCCAGGTCATTTATGAAAATGACAAACAGCAAGGGTCCCAGAACAGATCCCTGGGGCACCCCACTGGTGACTGACCTCCATTCCGAAAAAGACCCATCCACAACCACTCTCTGCCTTCTGCAGGCAAGCCAGTTCTGGATCCACAAGGCCAAAGGCCCTTGGATCCCATGCCCTCTCACCTTCTCAAGAAGTCTTGCATGGGGGACCTTATCAAACGCCTTGCTGAAGTCCATGTACACTACGTCCACGGCACTTCCTTCGTCAATGTGTTCAGTCACATTATCGAAGAACTCAACTAGGCTCGTAAGGCACGACCTGCCCTTGACAAATCCATGTTCTATGGATATGTTCTATGTTCTATGAGCCGGGCCAGATGATCAATGTTACGGTGGAGGAGCACTTTGGGCTTAGCGATCATAATTCCATTATATTTTGGGTAATTGTGGATAAGGGCAAGAGGAACCCTCAGAAAGGATGCTTAATTGGGCGAGGGCCAATTATATCCAAATTAGACAGGAAGTGCAGAATGTGGATTGGGAGTGGCTATTTGAGGGCAAATCCACGTCTGATATTATGGAGCGTTTTAAAGGCCTCAAGTCATAGAGGTTTATAGCATGGAAACAGGCCCTTCAACCCAACTTGTCCATGCCGCCCTTTTTTTCTTTAAAACCACTAAGCTAGTCCCAATTGCCCACATATGGCCCATACCCCTCGATAACCATCTCTATTGCTGCCTCTGGCATTCTGTTCCAGACACTCACCACTTTGTATGAAAAAATTGCCCCTCTGGACATTTTTGTAACTCTCTCCTCTCACCTTAAACCTATGCCCTCCAGTTTTAGACTCCCTTACCTTTGGGAAAAGATATTGACTATCTAGCTGATCTATGCCCCTCATTATTTTAGAGACCTCTATAAGTTCACCCCTAAGCTTCTACACTCCAGGGAAAAAAGCCCCAGTCTATCCAGCCTCTCCTTATAACTCAAACCATCAAGTCCTGGTGGCATCCTAGTAAATAATTTATGCACTCTTTCTAGTTCAATAATATCCTTTGTTTAATAGGGTGACCAGAATCGTACACAGTATTCCAAGTGTGGCCTTACCAATGTCTTGTCCAATTTCAACAAGATATCCCAACTCCTGTATTCAATGTTCTGACCAATAAAACCAAGCATGTTGAATGCCTTCTTCACCACTTTGTCCAGCTGTGGCTCCACTTTCAATGAGCTATGAACATTGACCTCCAGATCTCTTCGTTCTGTAACTCTCCTCAATGCCCTACCATTAACTGAGTAAGTCCTGCCCTGGTTTGATCTACCAAAATGCATCACCTCGCATTTACCTAAACAGAACTCCATCTGCCATTCACCAGCCCACTGGCCCAAATGCTCAAGATCCCATTGCAATCCGAGATAACCTTCTTCACTGTCCACTGTGCCACCAACCTTGGTGTCATCTGCAAACTTATGCCTCCTATATTTTCATCCAAATCATTAATATGAATGACAAATAATAGTGGACCCAGCACCGATCCCTGAGGCACACCACTAGTCACAAGTTTGAAAAACAACCCTCTACAATCGCGCTCTGTCTTCTGTCATCAAGCCAATTTTGTATTCATTTGGCTACCTTATCCTGTTGATTCAAGTGCAGATCATGCTTGTCCCTGCAAAAATGAAGGATAGAAATGACAGGATTTGAGAACAATGGATGACGAGGGAAATTGTAAGCATAGTCAAAAGGAAAAAGGAAGCTTACAACAGGTCTAGCCATCTAAAAACTGACAAAGTCCTTGAGAAGTATAGAGAAAATAGTGTACCTTTAAGAAACATTTTTTAAAAATCATGATCTGTGCAGCTCTCACAGCTTCAGTGTTTTCTTAGCTCACAGACTCAGCTAGTGTCATTTGTTATCACCTTGACTGGAGGTGTCCTTTTATTGCTACTTAAACAGGGTTTGCTTATTTTTACAGGGAAGTTTATGACCCTGCATTGTTAGGAGAAAAACTGGTTGGCAGGTCAGGTGATAGGAGTTTTTTTTTCATTTTCAGTTCTGAGCTGCAGATTACATTTAGTTTTAGAAGCAACAGCAAACTGAAATGAAGTCTCTCTCTCATTTTTATCATGGTTCCCACCACTGGGAACATTCTTTCTAAATCTACCCTATCTAACCCTGTTAGAATTTTATAACAAAAAGAGAAGGTGCTGGAAAATCTCAGCAGGTTTGGTAGCATCCGTAAGGAGAGAAAAGAGCTGATGTTTCAAATCCAGATGACCCTTTGTCAAAGCTAAAAGGCGTAGAAAGTGGGCGATATTTATATTGCAGGGTGAGAGAATAAAAGATGAGTCATAGCCACAAAAACATGGGGATAGGCTGCTAATGGCAGCCCATAGAGAGAATAAAGAGTGTGAATGGCCAAATGGTAGAGAAGCTGAAATTAGAGTGTAAGCTGTGACAGATGAAGATGTTGGGGGACAGGGCAGAGGGCAGAAGAGGGGGGAGATGGGTGGGAGAGAACTAAAATTTAGAAAGGGGAAGCAATGGCGGAGAAAAGGTAAGGAAAAGGGATAAAATAGGAGGATAGAGTGGGGGGGGAAGAAAAATAAAGAAAGACAACGAAGAAATAAAAGGTAGAAAACAGTAAAAGTAAATGAAAACATGGGGGCCAAGGTGAGGTAGTGCAAATTATCTGAAGTTGTTGAGATCGATGTTGAGACTGAAAGGCTGTAAAGTACCAAGCTGGAAGATGAGATGTTGTTCCTCCAGTTTGTGCTGGGTTTCACTGGAACATTGCAGCAGGCCAAGGACAGACATGTGGGCCTGGGAGCAGGATCGTGTGTTAAAATGGCAACCGGAAGGTCAGGATAAAATTTTGAAAGGGGAAAAGGGGAAGCTAAGTGCGGGGGAGGGGTGTAAAATTTAGAAAGAAAATTTCTCATAGAAATTTTATAACTTTCTTTGAAATTCCCTCTCACTCTTCTAACTCCAGTGATCTACTATAGTTGGGACATCCTTATAGACACAGCTTCTTTACATCAGAAGCAGAATGTCCTGGCTTTGCACACTAGTGACATGTATAAGATTCTTGGCTGCTGAATCAACAGCCATTCTGTGTATTCGAATGCGCAAACTCAATTGCAGAGCTTCCTTTGCAGCCAATTCCCCAAAACAGCAATTTCAACGTCCTTTTTCAGATACTCTATAAGCAAACATTTCTCCTCAGTTCACTGACCACTGACAAATCTGTCCCACATTGCATCATTTAGCATATCTCCAAACTGACAATATCCTGCAAGTCTTTTAAGCACAGCCACAAATTGTGGAATTGATTCCTTTCTTTGTTTCTTTTTGGAATCCAAAGTGCTCTGCGTTTATCAAAGGTTTGGCGAAAAATGTGCTTGCAAAATATCTTTGATCTGCTCATATAATTTAGTACCTGATTTCTCAGGATGCACAAAACTACAGAGGAGATTAAATGCTTTCCCTCCATCAAATGCCCACCATATTACCTTTAACAATTTTGTTTGCCTGCACAAAAACTTCCATAATATTCAGTATAGGAGCTCCATCGGTCTACATTTTCATCAAAGAGTCCATTGATGCCAAAAGCCCCTGTCATTTTGTTCTATTAACAGGTTTTCACATATGCACAATTCCCAACATGTTTCCAGCAGCTACTTTGATTTTTCTTTCACACAAGGCAACAACCCAATCTTCAGCCACTTATTTAACACACCCAGCTCTATAACTGCTGCAGAGTATTGTTACTCACGTCCACCTCGCCTGTTAGGTCCTAGCCAAATGCAAAAAGCTTATTTTCTAACTTTTCTTTTTCCGACTTTTTCCTCAGGAAATTTCTTCATCCATAGTGGTTAGCAAGCGCCCATTAAATATCCCCATCCTCATCGCCAGTTTTTGTGTTGTAATAGAGAATGTCGCTAGGTTCAAAACAACGGAGCTTTATTTACGCTACATGCTTCCTTATTTGGCTACTTCTCGGTTTCCCCTGTGAGTGACTTATGAAATCACTTCCGGTGAATACATTATTACAAATTAAATTTATGAAGTTAATAAGAGTAAATACAAAAACATAACAGCATTATCCAGAAATTGTATCAGCAGAAACACAATGAAAGTAGAAAGTAAGCAAAACAAAGTGTAAAATATCTGAACAATTTCCCACTTGTTTTGTAATCAATATAATTTGCATGTTCTGATAGAATGTGCTCAGTTGTGTGTTCCAGAGCCTTTTGATACGTCAGAGTGTGACACATCCACAGAGGTCTACTTTATAATTAAGCTCATTTGCAGGTGGAAGCTGTAAATAATTTGAATAAAACTCATAATTTATGCTTTAGAATGTAATTAATAATCCCTCCAAATTTCATTCAGTTGCAATGGAATTTTTCATTTCTATGGCAACAGTTTATTTTGCAATTAAACATATTTGTTGATGTAAATTCTATCTGACTAATGGAGTTGATGAACAAGTGACGTTTCACAGAGTGAAATTATTTAACATTCTTTCTCTAGTTCGGGTGCTAAATTCAGAATTTGGTCATATTCATCAGAATAATCCCATTCAAAGACGTGATGACCCTATGTTAATCTGATCACTCAGCTGACAAGTTCACTGGACCTGGTATACTTACTGGCAAGAAAGAAAGTGCTGCGAATATTGGTTGAAAGTAGTAATTGCACTGATACATTTCAGTGCTAAACAGACACCCATCAATCACCAGTTCACAGCTGGAGAATGACACTTCATGCCCAGGATAGATACAGGTCCACTGAGGTCAGGTCTTGGAAACCCCAAGGGGAATAGAACAAAAACAGAGGCCACAATTAACTGTCCAGCAGTAGGTCAGGGGTCAGACACAGCTCACCAGGGGGAATGGGGGTTCCGGGGTCAAACAGAGCCTGCCCACAAGAGCAGTGGATAGAAAAGATCAGGTGTCAGGCACTGCCCACAGGTAAAGGGAAGGGTTAGAAGTGGAACACTGCCTGCTCGGGGGCTCGGGAGAAGCTCAGAGTCAAACACTATTAAATCTCTGTTAAATGGTCAGCGTGATGATGAAGAATACAACCCTGTATTATACAGAATTAAATCTAGGCTGCAAATTCTAGAGTACTTTATAACCTGTGGGTGTGTATGTGTTACTGGCTACTACCAGATGGCAGATGATAAAATCATTTACTGTAATAAATTTTGACATCTTGCATTAAATATTCCAGAATTATATTTGCTCCATTGTATTCCTCAACCCTGAATGAAATTGTTGCAAATCAACAATTTGATGATATATAGCATCTTTAACAGAAGAAAAGCTCACATTTCAGAATATTACAATCAGAAAACAAAATCAATGCTGAACCAAAGAACGGATCATTGGAGTGTGAACAGAGACATGTATTAAGAGACTCTTATAGTAAATGAAGACCATTAAGTAAGGGTTTCCAGTGCAAGGAGTCAGTAGTTAAAAGCATGATCACCAGATGTTGGATAAAAGGCGAAAATCTCAGTGGAAGATTGGAGAGTTTGGGATAAGAGTAGAGAAACTGAAGGAAGTAACAAGGCCATAGAGAGATTTAAACATGAGGGAGGAAACCTGTTGTAGTGTGTTACAGGAGGCTTCTACCTGTTTGAATATATATATTGATGTCTTTAGTGGTTATGAGCATGCCCGAATAGCGCAGGCCTTTGGCAGAGTTTAGTCTTACCACGACGAACCTGTGTAACTTGCTGCCTCCAGTTCTGAGTCCGTGCTGTATTGTAATTTGATATTTTTGTAAGTAAAGAAGATTCAATATCACAACGGGTTTGACTACATTTTGTGGCCAAGTTATCACATCCTTTTGGCAATGAGCAAAGAGAAAATGCAAAATAAAAGGAAAAGAGAAAATTCAAGTTTCAGCATGACGCTTAGAAGATTTACATAGTGAGTTTGCAACACAGGAGGCAGTCGAGGGCTCTGATCAGTTGGTTCATGAGTTTACCCACAAGAAATAGTTAGCAGCACCATGAGTGTGTTCGGAGTATCAGTGAGTTTACGGATGAGAATGTGGGCTGAACTGAATATGTGGAAAGGTTGGAGCATTTTCTTAGGTGAATGAAATTGCGGATGAGGCCAGAAGCACTCATTACTCATGAGTGTGTGTGGGTTGAAGATTTGCATGTTAGTGAGGAACTTAGCAACACCACAGAAACCAGAGGACATTTAATTTGTGGATTTAGTCGCATTCATTCAGAATCATCACAATCCTAAGTCCTCAGCGATTGTCCAGTGGTTCAAGTTCCACAGGAATTTTTGTAAGGTGGGACAGTCTCTAGCTAACTTTGTTGCTGAATTATGATGACACTCTGAACATTGAGAGTTTGGAGCAATATTGGAGAACATACTCCAGAAAAGACTAGTATGTGACATTAGTGAGGGCAACGCTCAGCATTCTGACTTTCAGGAAGGCTTTAGAAATTTCTCAGAGGATGGAAATGGCTGCCAGTAATACAAAAGATACTCAAGAGGTCATTGGCAGTTCAAAGACTGGTGCAGTGCATCAAGTAAAGGAAGAGGCTGCAAGCAAAATGATGAAAGAAGTTGAATGCTTCAGGTGTACAGGGGCATGCTATACAAAATCATGGATGCTGTTTGTCACCGTTGCAACAAAAAGGGTCATTTAGTTAAAAAATACAGGGGTGCTGACAGCAAGTCAAAGTCTAAGCAGGGAAATTCAAATTTTTCTCTTGTTTCTGATAACAGTACATCAGACCTCTTTGTTCCAAGAATTTATGCAAAGGAATGGGATATGCCATGTGTGTACTGCACCTTTTCAGCCAACTTCGAATGGTTTAGTAAAGCTGTTCAGACACTGAAACAAGCATTGAGGAGAATGGCAAAGTAAAGTTTATTTATTAATTCCAAGTAGGCTGACATTAACACTTCAATGAAGTTACTGTGAAAATCCCCTAGTTGCCAAATTCCGGCATCTGCTCGGGTACACTGAGGGAGAATTTAGCATGGCCAATGCATCCTAACCGGCACGTCTTTGAACTGTGCAAGGAAACTGGAGCACTCAGGGGAAATCCATGCAGATATGGGGAGAATGTGCAGACTCCGCACAGAGAGTGATTCAAGCCGGGAATTGAATCCAGGTCCTTGGTGCCGAGAGCTAGCAGTGCTAACCACTGTGCCACCGTGCCGTAGGTGATACTTCAGGAACCAATCTCTTATGGTTCTTGTTCCAGTGTAGTATCATGTTGCAAACAGCAACAGGACTCTTACCAGCTGAATTACTGATGGGTAGGAAGCCAAAGTCTCAACCGGATGAGGGGAGGGAATTGAAATGAAGTGACCGGGAGAGAGGAGGTTAGCTCGCAAATAGAGAGAGATTGTCGACAGTGTAAGAGGGAGGATAGACGGGTGATGGAGAAGGGGAGCACTTAGACCGAAGGTTTGAGATGTGTCTATTTTAACGCTAGGAGTGTTGTGAACAAAGTGGATGAGCTTAGAGCGTGGATCGCTGCTTGGAAATGTGATGCGGTGGCCATTACAGAGACTTGGATGTCTCAGGGACAGGACTGGATACTTCAAGTGCCGGGTTTCAAACTTTTCAGAAGAGACAGAGAGGGAGGCATAAGGGGTGGGAGAGTGGCACTGTTGATCAGAGATAGCGTCATGGCTATAGAGAAGGTAGACGCCATGGAGGGATTATCTACGGAGTCTCTGTGGGTGGAAGTTCGGAACAGGACGGAATCAATAACTTTACTGGGTGTTTTCTATAGACCACCCAACAGTAACAGGGATGTTGAGGAGCAGATACTGAAACAGATCCTGGAGAGATGTAATAATAACAGAGTTGTTGTGATGGGTAACTTTAATTTCCCAAATATTGATTGGAATCTCCCTAGGGTAAGGGGTTTAGATGGGGAGGAGTTTGTTAGGTGTGTTCAGGGGCGTTCCTGACACAGTATATGAAAAAGCCTACAAGAGGAGAGGCTGTACTTGATCTGGTATTAGGTAATGAACTTGGACAGGTGTCAGGTCTCTCAGTGGGAGAGTGATCATAACTCTATCTCCTTTACACTAGCATTGGGGTGAGGTAGGATCAGGCAAGCTAGGAAAGTGTTTATCTGGAGTAGGGGGAATTATGAAACCATCAGGCAAGAAATTAGAGGCATAAATTAGAAGGAGGTTTTCTCGGGAAAATGTACAGAAGTAATGTGGCAGATTTTCAAGGAATGTCTGTCTGGAGTTCTGCATGACAACGTTCTGATGAGACGGGGAAGTTTTGGTAAGTTACAGGAACCGTGATGCACAAAAGTTGTAATGAATCTAGTCAGAAAGAAAAGCGTACAAAGGTTCAGGGAGCTAGGTAATGTTAGGGATCTAGAGGAGTAGTAGACTTGTTGGAAGGAACTTAAGAAGGAAATTAGGAGAGCCAGAAGGGGTCATGAGAAGGCCTTGGCAGGTAAGATTAAGGAAAACCCCCAGGCGTTCTACAAGTATGTGAAGAGCAAAAGAATGAGATGTGAAGGAATAGGACCTATCAGAAGTGACGGTGGGAACGTTTGTATAGACCTGGTAGAACCAGCAGAGATGCTCAATGAATACTTCAGTATTCATGGTGGAAAAGGATGTTGGTAGTTGTAGTGCAGGCTTGAGGCAGACTGAAAAGCTTGAGTATGTGGACATTAAGAAAGAGGATGTGTTGGAGCTTTTGAAAAGCATCAAGTTAGATAATCCACCGGGAGTGGATGGGATGTACCCCAGGTTACTGTGGGAGGCGAGGGAAGAGATCACAGAGCCTCTGGTGATGATCTCTGCATCATCGATGGAGACGGGAGAGGTTCCGGAGGATTGCGGACGTGGTTCCTCTATTCCAGATAGGGAGTAGAAATAGCATAGGAAATTATAGACTGGTGAGTCTAACCTCAGTGATTGGTAAGTTGATGGAGAAGATCCTGAGAAGCAGGATTTATGAACATTTGGAGAGGTATAATATGATCAAGAATAGTCAGCACAGCTTTGTCAAAGGCAGATTGTGCCTTACGAGCCTGGTTCAGTTTTTTGAACTAAACACATTGACAAAGGAAGAGCGGTAGATGTGGTTTACATGGACTTCAGCAAGGCGTTCGATAAGGTCCCCCATGCAAGACTTATTGAGAAAGTGAGGGGGCATGGGATCCAAGGGGACGTTGCTTTGTGGATCCAGAACTAGCTTGCCCACAGAAGGCAAAGAGTGGTTGTGGATGGGTCTTTTTCTGCATGGAGGTCGGTCACCAGTGGATTGTCCCAGGGATCTGTTCTGGGACCCTTGCTGTTTGTCATTTTAATAAATGACCAGACGAGGAAGTGGAGGGATGGGTTGGTAAGCTTGCTGATGACACAAAGGTTGGAGACATTGTGGATAGTTCGGAGGGATGTCAGAAGTTGCAAGGAGACATTGATAGGATGCAAGACTGGGTGGAAAAGTGGCAGATGGACTTCAACCCGGATAAGTGGTGGTTCATTTTGGCAGGTCAAATGGGATGAAGGAATATAATATTAAGGGTAATACTCTTAGCAGTGTGGAAGATCAGAAGGATTTTGGGGTCCGGGTTCACAGGACTCTCAAATCAGCTTCACAGGTAGAGGATGTGGTTAAGAAGGTGTATGGTGTACTGGCCTTCGTCAATCGAGGAATTGAGTTTAGGAGTTGGGAGGTAATGCTGCAGCTTTATAGGACCCTGGTCAGACCCCACTTGGAGAACTGTGCTCAGTTCTGGTCACCTCATTACAGGAAGGATGTGGAAGCCATTGAAAGGGTGCAGAGGAGATTTACAAGGATGTTGCCTGGATTGGGTGGCATGCCTTATGAGGATAGGTTGAGAGACGAAGGATGAGAGGTGACCTGATAGACGTGTATAAGATGTTGAGAGATATTGATCGAGTGGATTCTCAGAGGCTTTTTCCCAGGGCTGAAATGGCTGCCACAAGAGGACACAGGTTTAGGATGCTGGGGAGTAGGTACAGAGGAGATGTCAGGGATAAGTTTTTCACTCGAGGATGGCGGGTGCGTGGAATCGGCTGCCAGTGGTGGCTGTGGAAGCAGGTTCGATAAGGTCTTTTAAGAGACTTTTGGATGAATACATGGGACTTAGTAAGATAGAGGATTATAGGTAAGCCTAGTAGGTAGAGATATGTTCAGCACAACTTGTGGGCCGAAGGGCCTGTTTGTGCTGTAGTTTTTCTATGTTCTATCTGCCATATCCAGATGTCAAAGCAGGAGTGGGAAGGTGGTAGAAAAAGCAGAGAGAGAGACATGAATGGTACACCAACAGAGACATTCTAACCCCAATGATTCCGACCATGTGAAAAATTTTGCAAGTAACCCATGATGGCTGCCTGGAGTTATTCTCAATTGGAATGGTCTCGTATTTTCTGTGGTGAAACTGACCATGGAAGAGTTGTTTCTAAACACCAGGATCACATTCGTCTCCATCATGACTCAGAGACAGCAAAAATTCCAGATAACACAGTAGAAGGAAATGTTGCTGTGGATATTCAACAGGAAATGGTTCCTGTTGTACAGGGGAATCCAGTGGACTCTGCTCCAGGAGGGACATTCATTCACTAATACCCAACCTACTGATCCACTGAAATAAGCCTCACTGAAGTCTACTGAGTTACCAGTGATACTGTGCAGATCAGAGTGTGGTTGCAAAGCTGCTGAAAGACTGACATATAGAAGACATAGTGACACGTGGTTAGCACTGCTCCCTCACAACACCCAGGTTTGATTCCGGTTTGGGTCACTGTGTGGTGTTTGCACATTTTCTTCATATCTGCGTGAATTTCCTATAGGTGCTTCAGTTTCCTCCCACAGTCCAAAGATGTACAGGTTCGGTTGATTGGCTATGTTCAATTTCCCCTTAGTGTCCAGAGACGTGTAGGTTAGATGAATTAGCCATGGTAAATGCACAAGGTTCCTGGGAGTGGGCCAGGGTAAGATGCTCTACCTGACAGTCGGTGCAGACTCGATGGGCCAAATGGCCTCCTCTGCACTGTATAGATTCTATGGTTTAGTTGAGATACGAATTTCATTCTGTTTCTTTCCTGAAGGAAGACTGAAATTATGGGGGAAGAAGTGTTATAGCGTGTTATTGGAAACATCTCGCTATTTGAAGATATATAATGATGTTTTTAGCGGGTGTGAGCATGCGTGAGTGACAGCATCGATAGTGCAGGCTTTTCATGTGTTTAGTATTATCCTGAAAGACCTGTGTAACTAGCTGCCTCCAGTGCTGAGTCCATGCTGTACGATGTTTCCATACTTTTATAAGTAAAGATGATTAAATATCATAACACATTCAACTACCTTTTTGTAGCCAAGTTACCACAGAATCCAAACAATTAGGATGAGTGTCTCAGTGATATAAATATGAACAAATTTTTTTAAGATACAAATACAGACAGGCTCCTGTCTGTGTAGAACAATGTCTCAAGGTCTGAGACAAAGGCCCCAACTCCCACTCCTACTTCTCTCCTACACCCTACTCCCCTATAACCAGCCCCATCATGATCCATTTTACCACAGAGTCGTCGGATCACAGTTCATTAGGGCCATTAGAATTAGGGAGCAGAATAAGGATCATAAGACATCGGAGCAGAATTAGCCCACTTGGCCCATCGAGTCAGCTCCACCATTTAATCATGGCTGATACTTTTCTCATTCCCATTCTCATTCCCCATAACCCCCGATCCCCTTATTAATCAATAACGTACCGATTTCTGTCTTAAAGACACTCAATGACCTGGCCTTCACAGCCTTCTGCAGCAAAGAGTTCCACAGATTCACCACTCTCTGGCTGAAGAAATTCCTCCTCGTCTCTGTTTTAAAGGATCGTCCCTTTAGCCTGAGGTTGTGCCGTCTGGTTCTAGTTTTCCTAGAAGTGGAAACATCCTCCCATGTCCACTCTGTTAGGCCTTGCTGTATCCTGCAAATTTCATAAGATTCCCCCCTCATCCTTCTAAACTCCAACGAGTACAGACTCAGAATCCTCAACAGTTTCTCAAACAACAAGTTCGTAATTCCAGGGATCATTCTTGTGAATCTTCTCCAAGGCCAGCACAAGCTTCCTTAGATATGGGGTCCAAAACTGCTCACGATACTCCAAATGGGGTCTGACCTGAGCCTTATGTAGTCTCAGAAGTACATCCCTGCTCTTGTATTGTAGTCCTCTCGACATGAATGCTAACATTGCATTTGTCTTGCTAACTGCCGACTGAAACTGTATGTTAACTTTAACAGGATCTTGAACAAGGACTCCCAAGTCCCTTTGAGTTTCTAATTGCCTAAGCATTTTCCCATTTAGAAAATAATTTACGCCTCCATTCCTCCTTCCAATGTGCATAACCTCACACTTTTCCACATTGTATTCCATCTGTCACTTGTTGGCCCACTCTCTGATCCTGTCCAAGTCCTTCTGCAGCCCTCCCTTCTTCCTCAATACTATCTGTCTGTCTACATATCGTTGTATCATCTGCAAACTTAGCAACAGTGCCTTCAGTTCCTTCCTCCAAATAGTTAATGTATATTGTGAAAAGTTGTGGTCCTAGCACTGACCCCTGAGGCACACCGCTAGTCACCGGCTACCTTCTTGAAAAAGACCCCTTTATCCCCGCTCTCTGCCTTCTGTCATTCAGCTAATCCTTTATCCATGTCAGGATCTTATCCTTAACACTATGGGCATCTACCTTATTTAACAGTCTACTATGGGGCACTGTGTCAAAGGCTTTCTGGAAATCTAAATAAATCACGTTTTCTGGTTCTTTTATTTAACTTCCTTGTTACCTCCTCAAAGAACTCTAACAGATTTGTCAGACATGACCTCCCCTTGACAAAGCTGTGCTGACTTAGTCTTACTTATCACACACTTACAAGTACTCTGCAATCTCACTTTTAATAATGGACTCAAAAATCTTGCCAATGACCGAAGCCAGGCTAACCGGCCCATAATTTCAGGTCTGTCCCCTTCCTCCCTTCTTATACAGCGATGTTACATTAGCTACTTTCCAGTCCTCTGGTATCCTCCCTGCCTCCAGTGATTCTTAAAAAATCAAAAAGAGCAGGACAAGAAGATCACAGCTTCACACACTAATCATGGTTAAAAACAAAGTTAATTAAGTTGACAAAATTCAAGTTAAATACAAATTTGTCCTTTAAAAGTTCCTAATTATTCAACAAGATTTAATTATTTCAATCACTGAAATGAGGAGATCAGATACTTTAATCAAAACTAACCAACCTTTCACTTTTTAATATGGAATATTTGAGGTGAGATTGGCTGTGATAAAATAAGGGATTCTATTGCATTTGAAATGCTCATTAACTTGTGACAGAGTGTGTGAGATTTGTGGAACCTACCCTGTGAATCACTGAATCTGACAATAAAGGTGATTCAGAATTCTGTCCCTGTCCAGTCATCCTTGAGTTAGGGAGGGTTGGGGGTGAGGTGGGTGAATGGGAGCTGCTAAAATTAGCCAGGTTTCCTGCTCGCTGTCCAGTGACTTTTGCTGTCTGTATACAGATTAGGGTCGGTGTCATACTTGCCTATGGTTCAATCACTCAATGACACCAAATACTCAGAGCCAATCTTGGAACTTCCCTATGTTCATCAGCGCTATTGTCCCTTCTCTTCTCCAATACCAATTATTGCCTGTGGGAGAGCAAAATCACCCCACTCTTTTATAGTGATGGAGAATTGATGCATATTCCCAGTGAGGCATATTGATGGAACTATGGAGAGGGAACTTTACTCTGTTTCTAACCCTATGTCACACCTACCTTGGGAGTGTTTGATGGGGACAGTGTAGAGGGAGCTTTACTCTGTATCTAACCCCGTGCTGTACCTGTCCTGGGAGTGTTTGATGGGGACAGTGTAGAGGGAGGTTTACTCTGTATCTAACCCCGTGCTGTACCTGTCCTGGGAGTGTTTGATGGGGACAGTGTAGAGGGAGCTTTACTCTGTATCTAACCACATGCTGTACCTGTCTTGGGAGTGTTTGATGGGACAGTGCAGAAGCTGGTGATTCTTCATGGTGGAATGTATCGACTTGTTCAGTGACTGTCCCAGTGAAATGGGATGTGTGGGTCTCATTGTTAAAATAATGTGTCACATAGGAACAGATGCGTTTACTGGAAGTTGTTTTTTTAACATTCATATTGCTGGTACCCAGAACTCGATCAGAGAGTCTGTGATAAAAGATGAGAAATCCAGTTTTACTTTCTAGCCCCTACAAGCTAATCAGTAATTTGGGTTGTTACTTTGTGCTGCAGGGACAATAACTGAAGAATTATAACCTGATTCTATCAGTTACATCTCTTTGTATTACCTAGGGCAGATTAGCTGAATGAAATGTTCAATGAATTCAAGGTAAAACAGTTGTACAGCCAGAGATTCAGGCAATTTCTAGGACCCATCACTTCAATTAGTATGTGCATGACTTCAAACATTGTATTTTGTGCTACCGACTGAGTTCCAATAGTCACAATCCTCAGTTTCAGGCAACATTTAATTCTAGTATAGAAAGTGTTACATTGGGGGACAGATCCTGTCAAAGGCAGAACAGATCATTTATTATTGGCAGAGAGGTTTCTGGTGATTCTTTCAATTGTTTAGTTCACTCTGCCCATCACTGTCACCAAATCCAGCCCTTTTCTTACCATTATACCTCCCCTCTCTGGCTGTCAACCCTTACTCCATCCCACGTTTCCTATCTCTCTGCCTTCACTCCTTCGCTATCTCTTGTTCTACCAACTCTCTCCCATTCACCTCAACCTCCCCATCACCCTTAATTCCAATCGGCTGTGCTAGACTGTGGGCGTACTGGAAATTTTCTCGACACAACGGTAGAGAAATATGTGGGCAAGTCACAAATTAATCCCTTGAATTAGAAAACACTTGCTGGATAATGAAATTACAGCAGAGAAGCTGCTTGTTATTAAAATGGTCCAATTAGGTATAAAAATCAGTTGAAATGATGACTATTCATTTCCAGAAAGTATCAATTATATGAATGGATGATTGAATGGGACAAGTAGCAGACTAATGTCTCACTGCCGAGGCAGCAAGGATTGCACCAAAACCAACCACTTACACAAATAGGCAATGGATTTCTAGTCTAATCTCACTCTTCCACTCTCCCCAAACATGTCCCACCTGGTCTAATCCCACACTCCTCTTCACTCCCTGCACGTTAAATATCCGACCTAGTCTAATACAATTTCTCTTCACTCACCTTTAATATTCCACCCAGTCTAATCCTATTTTCTCTTCGGTCAACACACCTTTTAATATCCCACCCAGACTAATCTCATTAACCCCGCCCAGGAATATTTAAGATTCCCCTGTTTCAAACAGTTTCTCTGATTAGTTGCTATAAATGGATGATGAAATTTATTTCAAAAATTGACAGAATTCCACATTCTAACCCAACCTTGTTTGTGGATTTTTAAAAAATGTTCCCATTTTCTTTTGATGACCATCTTAAAGATGAAACTTCTCATTAATATCTCACACTTAGTGGGGACAATTCATCACTATTTATCCAATCATAAGAACAAGAACATAAGAACATAAGAAATAGGAGCAGGAGTAGGCCATCTGGCCCTTCGAGCCTGCCCCGCCATTCAATAAGATCATGGCTGATCTGTCGTGACTCAGCTCCACCTTAAATTTGAATTAATAGAGATAGGTTAGCAGTTAAGATTTGTATCTTGTCATGTTTAGGTATTTCAACTAGAATCAGAGAATCATAGAAACCCTATTTGGCCCATCGAGTGTGTACCGACCACAATCCCACCCAGGTCCTACCCCCATATCCCTACATACTTACCCACTAATTCCTCTAACCTACACATTTCAGGACACTAAGGGGCAATTTTAGCACAGCCAATCAACCTAACCCGCACATCTTTGGACTGTGGGAGGAAACCGGAGCACCTGAAGGAAACCCATGCAGACACAAGGAGAATGTGCAAACTCCACACAGACAGTGACCCAAGCTGAGAATCGAACCCAGGTCCCTGGAGCAGCAGTGCGAACCAGAATGCTACGGTGCCGCCCCAAGGTAAAGGTTAAGCTAATTTAGTCATTATCTTTAAACTGTACTTTTAAAATAACATTTGTTTTGATAAAAGCTTCCTAGGGGGCGATCTCCCCCCTTCTCGCTCCGCTGGCATTGGGCAGGGTGAGCCAGCAAGATCGCGAGAGAGCCAAGAAATCAATTTTGCACCCGATTTCTCGCTTCTTGAAATCTTACCGGCACCGAATGTCCAGTGAGAGCCAAGAGGCTGATTTTAATATTTGAATGCTATGTTAATTAGCAATCATCTGAGTTTACTTGCCTCTGTGGCTTCACTAATGAGCATTCTCTCCGGTGAGGATCACGTATGGTCCCCATCAACAGGAACCTCGAGATATTCTTGTTGGTAGAACCAGAGGCCATTAAGGCCACCCGGGAGGTTGGGGGAAAGGGGGGGTGTCCTATGGCCAGTGTCCAGCATCCTGATACTGTCCACTGGGCACCCTGGCAGTGCCAAGAGAGGTGAGGGTCAGACATGGGGTGGCTGTTTTGGGGGGTTGCAACTCTGCAACACCAATTGTTAAGTGAGGGGTCTGAGGGGTTAGGGGGCGGGCAAGAGGACAGGTCCAGGCAGGTGGGGAGATTGCCCAAAAAATTGCATGAATTTCTCCAGTTTTTGTACTCGTTCGACACTTACAACATTTTGGTAAGTTCGCACCCCCACCCCCCCTCCGAGTGAAACATCTTATCCTCACACTAATGCCAAAATTTTAAAAATAGCTGGGGTCTAGTCAGGGTTCATATCATACCTTGGGGTTTCTGACACTAGAGCACTGGAACAGAGAGTGCCCTGGGGCAGGGCCAAGAGTCCGTGCACAGGGGCAGGGAGAGAGTGCACGCCACGATAGAGAAAGAGAGAGAGAGAGGGGGAGGGAGTGCCGTACTGTTGGAAGGTCAGTGCTGAGGGAGTGCCGCACTGTCGGAGGGTCAGCGCTGAGGGAGTGCCGCACTGTCAGAGGGTCAGTGCTGAGGGAGTGCCGCACTGTCGGAGGGTCAGCGCTGAGGGAGTGCCGCACTGTCGGAGGGTCAGCGCTGAGGGAGTGCCGCACTGTCGGAGGGTCAGCGCTGAGGGAGTGCCGCACTGTCGGAGGGTCAGCGCTGAGGGAGTGCCGCACTGTCGGAGGGTCAGCGCTGAGGGAGTGCCGCACTGTCGGAGGGTCAGTGCTGAGGGAGTGCCGCACTGTCGGAGGGTCAGCGCTGAGGGAGTGCCACACTGTTGGAGGGTCAGCGCTGAGGGAGTGCCGCACTGTCGGAGGGTCAGCGCTGAGGGAGTGCCGCACTGTCGGAGGATCAGCGCTGAGGAAGTGTCGCACTGTCGGAGGGTCAGCGCTGAGGGAGTGCCGCACTGTCGGAGGGTCAGTGCTGAGGGAGTGCCGCACTGTCGGAGGGTCAGCGCTGAGGGAGTGCCACACTGTTGGAGGGTCAGCGCTGAGGGAGTGCCGCACTGTCGGAGGGTCAGCGCTGAGGGAGTGCCGCACTGTTGGAGGGTCAGCGCTGAGGGAGTGCTGCACTGTTGGAGGGTCAGCGCTGAGGGAGTGCCGCACTGTCGGAGGGTCAGCGCTGAGGGAGTGCCGCACTGTTGGAGGGTCAGCGCTGAGGGAGTGCCGCACTGTCGGAGGGTCAGCGCTGAGGGAGTGCCGCACTGTCGGAGGGTCAGCGCTGAGGGAGTGCCGCACTGTCGGAGGGTCAGCGCTGAGGGAGTGCCGCACTGTCGGAGGGTCAGTGCTGAGGGAGTGCCGCACTGTCGGAGGGTCAGCGCTGAGGGAGTGCCGCACTGTTGGAGGGTCAGCGCTGAGGGAGTGCCGCACTGTCGGAGGGTCAGCGCTGAGGGAGTGCTGCACTGTTGGAGGGTCAGCGCTGAGGGAGTGCCGCACTGTCGGAGGGTCAGCGCTGAGGGAGTGCTGCACTGTTGGAGGGTCAGCGCTGAGGGAGTGCCGCACTGTCGGAGGGTCAGCGCTGAGGGAGTGCCGCACTGTTGGAAGCTAAGTATTGAGGAAGTGTTCCCCAAATTCCAAACCTGTCACATCAATGTGATGTGGGTTTTGGTATTTTCACTCTCTCTGCCTCTTATAACTCATTTTGATTGAATTTAACTCTTCTTCCCTCTTCCTATGTGGAAAGCCAATCTCAGTATCATCGAACACCCCCTCTAACCTTGTCTCCCAATCACTGTCAGCTTGATGGGCTTCAGTCTTCCTTTGCACTTCACTCTGCAGTTTTCAGTCTTGCTTAGAAACTTTGCTGTTGCCATTGCTGAGTGATGCTTTGTTAGTTAATGTGTCAGGGAGATATGGAGGACACACTCTATTTAAAACAATAATTACATTCACACACTTGAAGCAATGCTGATGTTCACAAAATTTAAGGTACCAACAATTAGTTTTTTCTCAATTAAATTCTATAAAAATCAATGATTTTATTGCTGGTTACTACCTCTATCTCTTGCAACAATATCTCATTGCTGTTTCCCCATAGCTGTTTTTAAGTTTTTTACAACTGGGCTCAGTTAAATGCAATGAAACCGGACAACACAGACAAATGTTTCTTTACCTTTTATCTTTTTCGGTCCTTTCACAGAGTCAAATGAGCTTTCCAGAGTTGGCCAGCCTGCAATACTCATTGATGTGGGGTTAAAAACTGATAAGATGTAGGCCCACCTCTGTTGAGGTACATTGCCTCCACTCTGCATGTACACAGTTCTTCCCATGTACATTATCTCCCTCTGTGCACATTGCCCACTCCAACCATACACACAGCAGCTTGTCATCACTCTCCGTGTACACTGCTCCACTCCATGTAGTTGTGCAGCAGAGTCTGATACGTGGTGGTTCAGCATGAATTCAAAAGCACAGAGCTAAGTGCAGAGTGGCAGCGGAACACGAGTCAATCTTGCGTTCTGGGGTGGTGGAAAACGGGGCGAAGCTTGCATTGAGGGGTTAGAGATCAGTGGTTAGAGATCGACAGCTGCTGCCCTGACAACTGAGTTGAAAAGTAAGGGGGTCTCTGTGGCCTTCTTGTCTACATAGTTTGCTTCAAATAAATGATTACTTGCATCTGTCAAATAATTGAAGATCCTTGCAATTATTACATTGGCAACAAGGGGTCAGTGTTTGTACAAAGCGTGCAGGAAGGTTTTTTGACTCAGTATGTAGATAGGCCAACTAGAGGTGAGGCTATATTGGATTTGGTGCTGGGAAATGAGCCAGACCAGGTGCTAGACTTGGAAGTTGGTGTGCACTTTGGTGATAGTGACCACAATTCGGTTACGTTCACCTTAGTGATGGGAAGGGATAGGCATGAACCTCGGGTCAGTAGTTTTAGCTGGGGCAAGGGTAATTATGAGGCTATTAGGAGAATTAGGAAGCATAGGTTGGACTAGGAGATTACAGGGACTGGGAATGTCTGAAATGTGGAGTTTTTTCAAGGAGCAGCTACTGCGAGTCCTTGATAGGTATGTCCCTGTCAGGCATGGAGGAATTGGTAGATCTAGGGAACCGTGGTGCACTAAAAGAATTGAGTCGATGGTTAAAAAGAAAAAGGAGGCTTATGTTCGGATGAGATCTGAGGGCTCAGGTAGTGCACTAGAAAACTTTAGATTGGCTAGGAGGGAGTTGAAGAGTGAGTTAAGAAGGGCTAAAAGAGGACATGAGAAGACTTTGGCTGATAGGATTAAGGAGAATCCTAAGGCGTTCTATAGGTATGTCAAGAATAGAAGGTTGGTCAAGGCAAGATTAGGGCCACTTACAGACAGCAGAGGGAAGTTGTGTGTGGAACCGGAGGAGATTGGAGAAGCATTGAACCAATATTTCTCTTCGGTGTTCACGCAGGGGGACAGGAATGTAGCTGAGGAGGACACTGGGTTGCAGGGGTGTAAAATAGACAGTATTACGGTTGATAAGGGGGATGTGCTGGATATTCTTGAGGGGTTGAAAATAGATAAGTCCCCTGGTCCGGATCGGATCTACCCTAGGATTCTCTGGGAGGCTAGAGAGGTGATTGCAGAGCCTCTGGCTCTGATCTTCAGGTCGTCATTGGTCTCTGGTGTAGTCCCGGAGGATTGGAGGATAGCGAATGTTGTCCCATTGTTTAAGAAGGGGAACAGAGACTTTGCCGGGAATTATAGACCGGTGAGTCTTACTTCTGTTGTGGGCAAGGTTTTAGAAAAAATTATTAGGGATAGGATTTATAGTTATTTGGAGTGTAATGAATTGATTAGAAATAGTCAGCATGGTTTTGTAGCGGGTAAGTCGTGCCTTACTAACCTTATTGAGTTTTTTGATAAGGTGACCAAAGAGGTGGATGGGGGCAAGGCAGTTGATGTGGTATATATGGATTTTAGTAAGGCGTTCGATAAGGTTCACCATGGTAGGCTTCTGCAGAAAATGCAGATGTATGGGATTGGGGGTAATATAGGAAATTGGATCAGAAATTGGCTATCAGATAGGAGACAGAGGGTGGTGGTTGATGGTAAATATTCATCATGGAGTTCGGTTACGAGTGGTGTGCCTCAGGGATCTGTTTTGGGGCTACTGCTGTTTGTAATTTTTATTAATGATCTGGATGAGGGTATAGTTGGGTGGATTAGTAAATTTGCTGATGACACCAAAGTCGGAGGTGTGGTAGATTGTGAGGAAGGGTGTCATAGTTTACAGGAAGACTTAGACAGGTTGCAGAGCTGGGCCGAGAGGTGGCGGATGGAATTTAATGTGGAGAAGTGTGAGGTAATTCACTTCGGTAGGAGCAACAGATGTGTCGAGTATAGGGCTAATGGGAGGACTTTGAATAGTGTGGATGAACAGAGGGATCTAGGTGTATGTGTACATAGATCCCTGAAAGTTGGGAATCAAGTAGATAAGGTTGTTAAGAAGGCATACGGTGTCTTGGCGTTTATTGGTAGGGGGATTGAATTTAAGAGTCGCAGCGTCATGTTGCAACTGTACACTACTCTGGTGCGGCCGCACTTGGAGTACTGTGTGCAGTTCTGGTCCCCACATTACAGGAAGGATGTGGAGGCTTTGGAGAGGGTGCAGAGGAGGTTTACTAGGATGTTGCCTGGTATGGAGGGGAGGTCCTATGAGGAGAGACTGAGGGATTTGGGGTTGTTTTCGTTGGAAAGAAGGCGGCTAAGAGGGGATCTTATTGAAACATATAAGATGATTAGAGGTTTAGATAGGGTGGACAGTGATAGCCTTTTTCCTCAGATGGAGAAAGCTAGCACGAGGGGGCATGGCTTTAAATTAAGGGGGGGGTAGCTACAGGACGGATGTCAGGGGTAGGTTCTTTACCCAGAGGGTGGTGAGGAATTGGAATGCCCTGCCAGCTGCAGTTGTAAATGCGCCTAGTTTGGGGGCATTTAAGCGATCTGTAGATAGGTTTATGGACGAAAAGGGATTGGTATAGGCTAGTGGGTCATTGTTTTTGTAACTGGTCGGCGCAACATCGTGGGGCGAAGGGCCTGTTCTGCGCTGTAATGTTCTATGTTCTAAGGTAAATCGACGACAATCCTGGAATCAAGGGGGGAGGGAAGGGGAGGGGCAGGGCGGTGGAAATGTCTGCCTATTATAAAAACAAAATCTTTCTCAAAATCTTTTTGAGAAAACTGATCATTTTGACCCAGAGACTGAACCCTGGGCTCAGTACATTGAAAGATTTTGCTATTTCTTTGCCTCTAATGAAATTAGAGAATATAAACAAGAAATCATTCTGCTTACGGGTTGTGGACCTCAGACTTATAATTTTATTACAATTTAACATCCCAGAATCTCTGGTTACTAAAGGGGACAATTCTCCCAAAAAATTCTAAGTTGTGAATTTATGTAAAATTTGCTCTGCTGCCTTGGCACTTTGCCCATTGCAGTTCCAATGCTGTCTCTCTCCCCGTTCTAGAACATAGAACACTACAGCACAAACAGGCCCTTCGGCCCACGAGTTGCGCCGAAGTGCCAGAGGCCCAGGTTGGCACTATCAAGGTAGCAATGCCCAGGAGCACCCCCCTCCCCCCCACGCTAACCTACCTCTCACTTCCATCGGCACCAATCCCATCCCTTTTCATTCCCTAGGCACTGACTCCCTCCCTAGGCACCAACCTCATCCCTCTCCATTCTCTAGGTGTCAAAACTTTGGTGTCATATTTGACCAGAGATGAAATTCTGAATACATATCTATGCTGTCACTAAGGGTGTCTACTTTTTAAAGATTAAAGTTTATTTATTAGTGTTGCAAGTAGGCTTATATTAATATTGCAATGAAGTTACTGTGAAAATCTCCCAGTTGACACACACTGGCGCCTGTTCAGGTACACTGAAGGTGAATTTAACATGGCCAATTCACCTAACCCTTTCAGATTGTGAGAGGAAACTGGAGCACTTGGAGGGACACAGGGAGAACATGCACAGGTAGTGATCCGAGGACAGGAATCAAACCTGGGTCCATGCTGCTATGAGGCAGCAGTGCTGGTCATTGTGACGCTTGGTGAAGAGCTTCCAAGAATTTCTTTCTTGGAGGGAAGGGAAGGGGTGAGGGCAGATCGAACCGGGTTGAGTGCCCTGTTAATCACAAGCGGGGGAAAACTCGGTTAAAGAGAAGGCATGTCAGAAGCACCTTTTTCAAAGGATACATCATCAGAACAGATGCTTGTCGTGCTGCATTGCTCCAATGAAGCCCAATGCAAGCTGGAGGAACATCATCTCATTTTCCAATTGGGCACATTGCAATCCTCATGACTCAATGCTGAGTTCAACATCTTTACATTTTGATCCTTCTCTTCATCGTAAACCTCCTTTGTAAAAATATCCCAAACATGGGTATTGCCTAAATGTAAACCATGTCCGCATCCCTCCTCTCCCCATTCCCCTATTGGCTTCAGCTCTGAAAAAGAGTCAAAGTACTCTTTGCCCTAGATGTTGCAGAATGTGCTGAGTTGTTTCAGTGCCCTCTATTGTTTCAGATTCCAATATCCACAGTATTTTGCTTTTTTGGATTTTAATCTGTTCACCACTATTGGCTCAAAGCTCCAGAATTACCTCCCGATATCTCCCCACCTCTCTACTTACCTGTCCTTGTATCTCCTCAGGTGATTGGTGTAAAATGGGTTGTTTTTTACACTTTTTACACTTTTGTAAATCAACATGGGATGTTTAACTCGGGCTAAACACCCATTTGCAAAGCATGTCATTGTTGCATTTTGGGAAGTCATAATTTGCCTGGTGGCCAATCCTGGAAGTGAGTTAGGTTTTACTGACCTGGAAAAACACAATTAATGAGGTCCCTTTTCAAAATGGAAGGGAGCTATAAAATGTCCAATAGTGGCTGGCCATGAATTATTGCCAGTTCCAAGTGGAGAGGATCTCCAAAAAGTTCACACGTATTGACACAGATGTCAAGTTTCTACAAAGATGCAAGAAAGCAGACCAGATACCGAAAAGACTACAGGTCCACTCAGGTCTACCAATAACACAGACTACGCTGAGAGACTTTGCTGTTGCACCTTTCTGACACTCTTCAACCACCTCATACACCAGCTCTACAGCAAACACCGCATCCTGGAAACCAAGATAGAGTCCATATTCTTAACTTGCGCTCAGGATGCAGACCAGCTGCGAAACTCTGCCAAGCAGACCAGACAAAGGAACTACACCATCTACATGCACACCAAGAACAGGAAACTTGAGAAACTTGGCATCACCACCAGCAGTAACCAGGCCTCCCCCAGTACCACTGTAGAAAACAGCCTCACTGCAGGGAAATCCATTGTCAACTTGTCGGACTACACACTTCAACCAGATGAAATCAAAGTTCTCAGCCGAGGGCTCAATTTCTGCCCCCACCACCAAAATAGACCCCATCAGTCTCGCAGCAGACACAGAGGAATTTGTCAGGCAAATGAGGCTGCAGGAGTTCTTCCACAAACTCCACGAGGTCAACAGTGAACACAATGAGACAGCCAATGAACCGCAACAGCCGACAGGGAGATCCGCAGTACAGCAACTGAACAGGAAAGAGTCCAAATGGACTCCTCTGGAAGGCCGCTGCCCTCGACTTGACATGTATGCCCAAGCTGTCAGGAGGTACGTCAACACCAGATTCATCAGCCGCACTCATAAGACAGCTCCGAACATCACCCAAGCACAATGCAATGCCATCCAAGCTCTCAAGACCTACCGCAACATTGTCATCGAGCCAGCAGACAAAAGAGGGGCCATCGTCATACTGAACAGAATGGATTACTATAAAGAAGTGTACCGACAACTGAACAACAGGGACCATTACAGACTGTTACTCGCAGATCCAACCAAAGAACAAACCCGTCAACTCAACACTCCGATCAAGTCTTAAGCCAATCAATACCAGTGTTCACACTTCTGCTGACTACAGATAAAGTGTTAAATGTTACTATCAGGTTCCCTTTATTTTTCAAGTTGCAGAACCCCGAGTAACCTCCTGTTGGGGAACACCAGGATTTCCCATAACGTCAACATCCTATTTTAACAGAAATCAAATGTAAGCCAGCCTTTTCTAGCTACATCTGTGCACATATTAGGAGCATACAGGCACAAATATAGCTATATAGCCAGCTATAAAGCCCCCTCACATTAACCCCTGACCAAGCCAATGATCCCTTAATATTAATCTCTAGAAATAGAACCCAGTCCAGGAGTGGGAAATCTGGTAATAATTTAAAAAGCTTAGCCGGCATTTTCCCAGCCCGCTGCAATGGTCAAGTATGCAGTGAGCTGGGAAACATCAGCAGGGGGTCTTGGTGATATTCATGACCGAGTCTCCGAGGCCCTTTTTTCTGACGTGATCAGCTCCACACTTAAATTGACATTTTCATATGATTCGAAGGCCTGGGACGATTATGTCTCCCTCCCCCTGCCCCCCCATCTGCTGGGTGTGCTCCCTACTAACAGGAAACAGTTATCCTCACCCTGCTGGTGGGGACAGGAGCCGTTGAGATCTCTCCCACACCCCCAGGAAATCAGGGGCAGGGGGGCTGTCAACCTACCACAACAGCATTGCCCACCAGGCACCGGGCAGCATGACAGGAGCAGAGCCAGAGGGGCAGAGCAAACTGGGGTACAGGGGCCCACTGCCACTCTGCAAGTGGGATCAGTGGGACAAGGAATGAGGGGGTAATAGGGGCTGGCCATTGAGGGTGTCCGGTAGGCTAGCAATTGGGGACGGGGGTTGGGGTCAGGAATCTGGGAATAGGCAGGAAGGGAGGCGTGGGGGTTGGGAGGCCAGCGATTAGGGGAAGTAGGATAACACTGGGGAGGCCAGTGTGCACGCACTGATCTCCCTACTGACAAATTGGTGGATGCGCTGTGGCCTGCTCAGTGCTACTCTATTGGCTTCTCGAGCCAAAATAAGGCTGCATCCCCACTTTCCAGCATGAATTTCTCTAAGGCTCCCTGTATTGCAGAGTATCGGAAATTTGTTCTGGTAAGTGTGCCAAAAAAAAGAGCAGGAATTTCTCCTGTTTTCCCACTCATTGGGTACTGAGTTTTGTTTTCGGAGAATCCAGCAGTCATCTTCTGTAATTTTAAATGGCAGGAATTATGCTGGAAAGTGGATTCTCATATCCGACACAGACACCTCTCTCTTCTGTGTGCACACATGCCTTCACACACACACACATACACGCCTTCACATGTACATTCACATCTCTCACATTACCTCTCACTCACCCCTCACACACACCTCTCTCCAAGCCTGGACCACCTTTTGCTTTCATTCAAAGGTCCAGATCTTCCTATTCCTGTTCAGTGTAAATCATATCATCAACAAAGGACCTGGCTTTAATTAAGAAATTATTCAGTCAACTTACATCAAGGGATGGAATTAAATAATGCCAGTAGAGCAGTAAAGATAAATGAGCTTTTGGTGCCTGCCTGAGCCCTGCAGCATCACAGTTTCTGGGTGGTGAGAAAGTTGCATGTACTCAGCAGCTAGCACCCAGCCCACGTGTTCTTGGAATTCGCACAGACGGATCATGTGCAAAATAAGAGTAAAAACCACACTTTGGGTTTTTTTTAGACTATGCTGGCTTAGTTCAGTGATTGGTTAAGAGGGTGGAATGTAATTTACGTCTCTCTCTCTCTCGCAATTACCTAGAAACCTTCCTTTGCACTTCCGGAACTCTTCAAAACTTTATGTTTGTAGTATTGAGCAGTGAGTAACGAGAAGAGAACAATGTAAGTGAATGGGAACGAGATAGACAATCAAAACTTCATACAATGGGAACAGATGGGAAGAGACTAAACTGATTGAATTTGGTAACGTAGAAGTGAATGGGAGAGGATCTGCCTCACTGGGCCTGTGGCTCCTCTGGTCAGTATCCTCAAATATCAGGCAGGACTTCAATACAAATAGTATTCAGTCCAATAACAGGGCTTCACAACTTATGAATAGAAAGCTAACACGTATACCACAACACAGAAATCAAATGGACAGATTCACTCAAAAACTGTAGTTAATGTAGTCTGAGGGTATTTGGCACAGAAAGGGTTAATGTGGGACTGGGGAAACAGTAGCATCCATATTATAATATAGAGAGATACATGACAATAGAGAAGAAACAAAATGGCGCAGAGAGAGAGAGTCTGAGAGAAGATGGTATAATGATTACATCAAGCTAGGCTATACATTGGAGATATAGTTGTGTGTTAACAATGAAACAAGTTTATACTTAACTACACAAGTCCCAGGCCTCTTAGTGAGTTACCAAACAACCTGATAACATAATAATAAAAGCAAAATACAGCAGACGCTAGAAATCTGAAATCAAAACAGAAAATGCTGAATGCTAACCTTACAACACAGTGGCAGCAGAGGAAAGATCCTGAAATCCCAAAGAAACCGGTGAAGGAACTCAATCTCAAAGTATGAAAAAACTGAAGAAGCGGAAGCCTGACTTGAAGAAAGAACCCCTAATTTAAAGACATAGCTGGAGATCACCTACAATAAAAGCTCCATTAACAGACCTGATGAAAGGACTAGCTGAGCAAAATTTGAAAAAGGAAAAGGACTCAAGGGCAACAGCAGAGTCCGCTGTGCAAATGAACAGCCAAACCTGATCGAGACTAGAGTCAAAGGATGAAATATCACAAAAAAGGCAAGCAAAATTCACCAAAAAGCTGCCTAACCTTTTAAAAATAATCAGAGTATTAACCAGGCAGAGAAACTGACTGTTTAACCGTGTCGCTGGAGCATGTCAAGCTCGGTCAAGCTTGAATGGTTGAAGAATAAAGTTTTTAAAATGTTGTCAGATCCTAAATTCGCCTTCCCTTTTAAGCTTAAAGTAAACCATTACCTGGATCAAACAACTTGTTTGAAGGTTTCCTGCAGGGTCAATTAGATAAAGAATCTAAGGACATTGATTGCAGCAGGAGTCTGCCGACAAGGTACATGCAGAAAAGAGAAGCAAACGGTTACTGAAGTGCCAGTTTGAAGGAAAAAAATTGGAAGTGTATTTTAATTGTAGCCATTTGGCTAAATCCTGTGAGATTTAACTTACGCACCAACCTACAATGTGTTACCTTGTCAAAGGTCTTGCTATAAAGTCCATGTAGACAACATCAACTGCACTGTCCTTATCTACTTTTCCACTCACAAAGCCATACTGAATGAGAAAATCCTTCTAAATACACAACAAATTTCTCTCCATCCAAACCTCTAATACTATGGCTATCCCAGTCAATGTTGGGAAAGTTAAAATCCTCTACTATTACCACCCTATTCCTCGTGGAGCTATCTGTAATCTCCTTGTACATCTGCTCCTCAATTTCCTGCCAACTTTTTGGGGGCCTAGAGTACAGCCCTACTGAAGTGTAGCTAAATGGATACAGAATTGGCTTAGAGCATAGAACATAGAACACTACAGCACAAATAGGCCCTTCGGCCCACAAGTTGCACCGATCACATCCATACCTACCAAGCCATAGAACTATCTGTAACTCCCAATCCCATTAGATCCCATATACTCATCCAGAAGTCTTTCAAAAGACCCCAGCGAGTTTGCCTCTACCACCACCGACGGCAGCCGATTCCACTCACTCACCACCCTCTGAGTGAAAAACTTACCCCTAATATCTCCTCCGTACTTGCTTCCCAGCACCTTAAACCTGTCCTCTTGTGGCGACCATTCAGCCCTGGGAAATAGCCTCTGAGAATCCACTCAATCTATTCCTCTCAATATTTTATAAACCTCTGGGAGAAGCGACCTATCTTCATAAGGCATGCCTCCCAATCCAGGCAACATCCTTGTAAATCTCCTCTACACCCTCTCAATAGCTTCCACATCCTTCCTGTAGTGAGGCGACCAGAATTGCGCATAGTACTCCAAGTGGGGTCTGACAAGGGTCTTATAAAGTTGCAGCATTACCTCCCAACTCCTAAACTCAATCTCTCGATTAATGAAGGCCAGTACACCATACGCCTTCTTGACCACATCCTCCACCTGCGAGGCCGATTTGAGCTTCCTATGGACCTGGACTCCAAGATCCTTCTGCTCCTCAACATTGCTAAGACTCCTACCCTTGATATTGTACTCCTGCATCCCATTGGTCCAGCCAAAATGGACCACTACACATTTATCCATGTATGATATCATACACATTCTGACATCATCATGGCTTGATGACAGAATAACAGTAAAAAGTCTGACAACACCAGGTTTTAGTCCAACCGATTTATTTGATAATATTCTCACAAGCAAGCAAGCTTTCGAGGTTACCCTCTTCGTCAGGTGAATGGAGAGTTCTGGCCTCAGACAGAGCATATAAAGCACAGACAGTTTAGAGATTGCTGATTAGAATGCGAATCCTTACACCTAACCTGCTGTTCAAGTCTTAAAGTGGCTGATAATGTGAGTGGAAGGAGCACTGATCACAGTTTAAAGAGATGTGTATTGTCTCCAGACAGTACAGTGAGTGAGGTTTTGCAAACCCAGGTAAGTCACGGGGGTTACAGATAGTGCGACATGAACCCAAGATCCCTGTTGAGACCGTCCTCATGTGTGCGGAACTTGGCTATCAGTCTCTGTTCAGCGACTCTGCGCTGTCGTGTGTCATGGAGGCCGCCTTGGAGAATGCTTACCCGAAGGTCAGAGGCTGAATGCCCGTGACCGCTGAAGTGTTCGCCAACAGGAAGGGAACAGTCTTGCCTGGTGACTGTCGAGCGATGTTCATTCATCCGTTGTCGTAGCGTCTGCATGGTCTCCCCAATGTACCATGCTTCGGGACATCCTTTCTTGCAACGTATCAGATAGACAACATCTGATACGTTGCAAGAAAGGATGTCCCGAAGCATGGTACATTGGGGAGACCATGCAGACGCTACGACAATGGATGAATGAACATCGTTCGACAGTCACCAAGCAAGACTGTTCCCTTCCTGTTGGCGAACACTTCAGCGGTCACGGGCATTCAGCCTCTGACCTTCGGGTAAGCATTCTCCAAGGCGGCCTTCATGACACACGACAGCGCAGAGTCGCTGAGCAGAGACTGATAGCCAAGTTCCGCACACACGAGGACGGTCTCAAGCTGGATCTTGGGTTCACGTCGCACTATCTGTAACCCCCGTGACTTACCTGGGTTTGCAAAACCTCACTTACTGTACTGTCTGGAGACAATACACATCTCTTTAATCTATGCATAATGCTCTTTTCACTCACACTGTCGACATCTTTAAGACTTGAATAGCAGGTCAGTTGTAAAGACTCGCATTCTAATCAGTAATCTGTAAACTGTCTGTGCTGTTATGCGCTCTGTCTGAGGCCAGAACTCTCCATTCACCTGATGGAGGGCAAACCCCAAAAGCTTGTGAGTTTACTATCAAATAAATTGGTTGGACTTAAACCTGATGTTGTCAGACTTCTTACTGTGTTCTATGAGGTAGTCAGTTACTTATCCAATTGGCCAAATTTCCCTCTATCCCACATCTCTTATTTTCTTCATGAGCCGACAATGAGGAACCTCAAATGCCTTACTAAAATCCATGTATATGACATCAACTGCTCTACCTTCATCTACATACTTGGTTACCTCCTCAAAGAATTCAATCACGAATCCGTGTTGACTATCCCGGATTAAGCTGCATCTTTCCAAATGATCATAAATCCTATCCCTCAGGACCTTTTCCATTAACTTACCAACCACTGAAGTAAGACATAAGAACATAAGAAATAGGAGCAGGAGTAGGCCATCTAGCCCTTCGAACCTGCCCCACCCTTCAATAAGATCATGGCTGACCTGTCGTGGCTCAGTTCCACATTCCCACCCTCTCCCCATAACCCTTAATCCCCTCTCTTATCAAAATCCCATCAACCCGCGTCTTAAAAATATTTCGTGAGGTAGCCTCCACTCCTTCAACGGGTAGAGAATTCCAGAGATTCACCACCCTTTGAGTGAAGAAGTTCTCCTCAACTCTGTTCTAAACCGCCCCCCTTTTATCTTGAGGCTGTGCCCCCTAGTCCTACTGTCTTTTCTGAGCGGGAAGAGTCTCTCCACCTCTATCCTATCCATCCCATTCATTATCTTATATGTCTCAATGAGATCTCCCCTCATTCTTCTAAACTCTAACGAGTACAAGTCTAGTTTATTCAGCCTCTCCTCATAGCTCAACCCCCTCAACTCCGGTATCAGCCTAGTAAACCTCCTCTGCACTCCCTCCAGGGCCAAAATATCCTTGCGTAAGTACGGCGCCCAAAACTGCACACAGTACTCCAGCTGCGGCCTCACCAATGCCCTACTTTTATATTCAATCCAACTAACCAGCTTATAAATACCAAGGTCATTCCTATTTCCTTTCTTTAAAAGAGGAACAACATTCACCACTCTCCAGTTTCCATGTACAATGAGGACACAAAGAACAAAGCCAAAGGCTCTGCAATCTCCTCCTTTGCCTCCCAAAGAATCCTAGAATATATCCCATCTGGCCCAGGGGTTTTATCAACCCTCAGATTTTTCAAAATTGCTAATACATCTTCCCTCAGAACAGCTACCTCCTCCAGCCTATCAGCGTACATCACACTCTCATCCTCAAAAACATGGCCTCTCTCCTTAGTGAACACTGAAGAAAAGTATTCATTCATCGCCTCTCCTATCTCTTCTGACTCCATACACAAGTTCCCACTACTATCCTTGACCGGCCCTAACCTCACCTTGGTCATTCTTTTATTTCTCACATAAGCATAAAAAGCCTTGGGGTTTTCCTTGATCCAACCCGCCAAGGACTTCTCATGCCCCCTCCTAGCTCTCCTGAGCCCTTTTTGTAGCTCATAATTTGAATTTATGTTTAATTTAGATAAATGCAAGGTGATGCATTTTAGTAGCTTGATCCAGGACAGGACAGGGGTGCTGGGGAGAGTTGTAGAACAAAAAGATCTAGGGATACAGGTTCATAGCTCCTTGAAAATGGAATCACAGGTGGGCAGAGTGGTGAAGAAGGCATTCAGCATGCTTAGTTTCATTGGTCAGAACATAGAAAACAGGAGTTAGGACATCTTGTTGAAGTTGTACAAGACATTGGTAAGACCACACTTGGAATACTGTGTGCAATTCTGGTCACCCTATTAAAGAAAGGATATTATTGTACTACAAAGAATGCAGAAAAGATTTACCAGGATGCTACCAGGACTTGATGGTTTGAGTGTAACGAGAGGTTGGATAGACTGGAACTTTTTTCTTTGGAGCATAGGAAGCTTCAGGGTGATCCTATAGATGTTTATAAAATAATGAGGGGCATAAATCAGATAGTCAATGTCTTTTTCCAAAGGTAGGGGAGTCTAAAACTAGAGGGCATAGATTTAAGGTGAAAGCTAAGAGGTACAAAAGGGTGTAGAGGGGCAATTTTTTCACACAGAGGGTGGTGAGGCCCTGGAATGAGCTGCCAGAGGTAGTAGTGGAAGCAGGTACAATTTTGTCTGTTAAAAAGCATTTACATGGATAAGATGGGTATAGAGGGATATGGGCCAAACGTGGGCAGTCGGGACCAGCTTAGGGTTAAATAAAGGGGCGGCATGGACAAGTTGGGCCAAAGGACCTGTCTCTATGCTGTAAACTTCTCTGATTCTATTCCTTGCTCTGAAAAACTGCTTTGGATAGTAAACAAAAACTTCCACACCAATCTGGGCTCATTTCCTGTCCAAAGCAGATGCAAAATTGACAATCATGAAGAAGAAAATGTTCAGATTAAAGAAATATATCAGAAGAAATGTAAGTTAATACATTACTGTACTTATTTGGTGAATTTGCTAATAATGTAATCATAAGACAAGATATGGATGATTCCTCAACCACATTTGGTGACATATTAAAAACCTTTGACCAGTATTTTAAACTCAACATTGTAGAGAGTGCAGTCTTACAGAACAGCACTAATAATGTACCCAAAGGGCCAGGAAAACCCAAGCTGAAGAGATAATATCCAAGAAAACCACAAGATGGTGACAGACCATGTCAGCGCAATGAAGCACATGAACTGAAGACGTTCGTGCAGAGGGAGGAATAGGCTGAAAAGCAGTCCAAAGATTAAAAATAGAGGGGGTGATTCTCCCAAAAAAGTTCTAAGGGCCCAATTTTACCAGCAATTTGTGCCCATTTTCGGGCATGAAATCATGGTAAAATTGGGTGCGAGGCCTTCATCATGATCTGCACGCAAATCTGAGCAGATGGTGGCTTTACCGAGACCTGTGAATCACACGGATCCGTTCTGCGCCCAAAGTGGATACAATGATGATTTAAATGCCTCCCCTTATACTCCCCCCTACTAACAACACACATCACTGCTCCCCTTATCTACCCCCCCCACCGCTAACCAGACTGATCGCCATCCCTGCCTTCCTTCCCCCCCGATCACCCGCAGAGTGGCAGTGGACGCCCCTCGCCCCCACCACCACACCAGAGATCCATTTGCCTCACCCACCAGACATCCATCTGCACCCCCTGAGATACATGTTACCAATCTCTAAAACCCTCCCCCGAGGTACACCCTCGCTCCCAGGCCGCTTTCTGTGGCTCGGGAGCGATCTGACACAGGCGCGCTTTTTTCAAATTTTTTTCTAACTGCACATGCGCAGTTCAGTGGTCCGATCTTTCCAATAATGCTAAGCCCTGCCCACAGCGTGTACGGGACTGGAGGTGGCTGAGAACACATGGAATTTCTGAGTCGGATCTATACTACGCCCAGAATCGGCACTTAGAATCAAAATGGTAAAATTGGGCCCTAAGTGTCGAATTCTTGTAAAAATCACCCTGGTTTTTTCAGCAGGAGTTTCAAACTGAATCTTCCACACTCTGCACTGCAGAGTGCACTAAGTAACTCCTGTTGAAAACATGTGGTGGGGTCTACTCTTGCTTGAGAGGTCAGCAGCATAGCATCAAGCAGGTCACTGCGCAAGTGCCGATTTGTCAACTCAGTGACTCTGCACTGCCAGCCTCCTGATAGGTGGCCAGATTGACAACCCCCATCACTGGACATATGACCCCATGGCCCAATTGCTGTTCCCCCACCCCGACCATGCCCTGGCCAGCCTTGACTAGCCTCCCAACAGGCTGAGCCCCACCCAACCACCCCCTCCCCCCATCCCGATGGCCAGTCCTGATTGCTGGCCTTTCTTCTTCTGTCATTCAGCCCATATGCAGAGTGGCAGCGGGCCCCCTCACTCTCACCCATATGCAGAGTGGCAGCGGGCCCCCTCACTCTCACCCATATGCAGAGTGGCAGCGGGCCCCCTCACTCTCACCCATATGCAAAGTGGCAGCGGGCCCCCTCACTCTCACCCATATGCAAAGTGGCAGCGGGCCCCCTCACTCTCACCCATATGCAGAGTGGCAGCAGGCCCCCGCACTCTCACCCATATGCAGAGTGGCAGCGGGCCTCCGCACTCTCACCCATATGCAGAGTGGCAGCGGGCCCCCTCACTCTCACCCATATGCAGAGTGGCAGCGGGCCCCCTCACTCTCACCCATATGCAGAGTGGCAGCGGGCCCCCTCACTCTCACCCATATGCAGAGTGGCAGCGGGCCCCCTCACTCTCACCCATATGCAGAGTGGCAGCGGGCCCCCTCACTCTCACCCATATGCAGAGTGGCAGCGGGCCCCCTCACTCTCACCCATATGCAGAGTGGCAGCGGGCCCCCTCACTCTCACCCATATGCAGAGTGGCAGCGGGCCCCCTCACTCTCACCCATATGCAGAGTGGCAGCGGGCCCCCTCACTCTCACCCATATGCAGAGTGGCAGCGGGCCCCCTCACTCTCACCCATATGCAGAGTGGCAGCGGGCCCCCTCACTCTCACCCATATGCAGAGTGGCAGCGGGCCCCCTCACTCTCACCCATATGCAGAGTGGCAGCGGGCCCCCTCACTCTCACCCATATGCAGAGTGGCAGCGGGCCCCCTCACTCTCACCCATATGCAGAGTGGCAGCGGGCCCCCTCACTCTCACCCATATGCAGAGTGGCAGCGGGCCCCCTCACTCTCACCCATATGCAGAGTGGCAGCGGGCCCCCTCACTCTCACCCATATGCAGAGTGGCAGCGGGCCCCCTCACTCTCACCCATATGCAGAGTGGCAGCGGGCCCCCTCACTCTCACCCATATGCAGAGTGGCAGCGGGCCCCCTCACTCTCACCCATATGCAGAGTGGCAGCGGGCCCCCTCACTCTCACCCATATGCAGAGTGGCAGCGGGCCCCCTCACTCTCACCCATATGCAGAGTGGCAGCGGGCCCCCTCACTCTCACCCATATGCAGAGTGGCAGCGGGCCCCCTCACTCTCACCCATATGCAGAGTGGCAGCGGGCCCCCTCACTCTCACCCATATGCAGAGTGGCAGCGGGCCCCCTCACTCTCACCCATATGCAGAGTGGCAGCGGGCCCCCTCACTCTCACCCATATGTTAAATTACGCAGCCCTGCTGGACATCCAGAGGCTGTGGCACCCAGCAGGGAGCCTGCAAAATGGTCTCTGCTCAAGTCTCCCGGCCCGTTGTGTGACACATGTGACACAGCAGGAATTATCCCCAATGTCTTTTGAAAATGAGAATCAAGGAATTAGAAGGAAAAGCACTCAATACCTGAAAATCACTGAGAACCACTGAATGTTGAAAAACGACGTGGCTAACATGAAAATCAAGAACGGCAAGAAAAGGCTGAAGGTTATAAGGAAAGGTAGAAATTCTCAAAAAGGAGCATGAAGAATCTTTGAAATAATTAGAAAAAGTGCAATTACAGAATGAAAGAATGAAGGATAGCACCGGAGGAATAAGGCTGTGCTATTCAGTTCACAGAATCAACTTCCACATATGGAAGATGAGTGTGAGAGTGAAAAATTAAAACTTGATGAACTACAAGTATTGGAATTCTCTATTAAATATCATGAAAAAATGACTGGAATAGGAAAAGGAATGGAGGTTAAATGCAGAATTAGCAACTAAAACAACTGAAATTCTTGAACTTTGATCCTATCCGAACAATATGGAAGATGATTCTTTCACTCTTCCAGCACGGTGGCACAGCGGTTAGCACTGCTGCCTCACAGGCAGGGACCCAGGTTCAATTTTAGCCTTGGGTCTCTGCATGTGCAGAGTTTGCACTTTCTCCCTGTGTCTGCATGGGTTTCTTTCGGGTGCTCCTACCGTCCAAAGATGTGCAGGTTAGGTCGATTGGCCATGTTAAATTCTCCCTTGTGTTAGGATGATTAGCAGGGTAAACATGTAGGGTTATGGGATAGGCCCTGGGTGGGATTGTGATTGGTGCAGACTCGATGGGCCAAATGGCCTCCTTCTGCACTATAGAGATTCTATTATTCTATGAGATATGCAATATGGAAGAGCAAATCCATACTCTAAAAGCAGAAAAGGAAAATGTTAAGAAACTGATTAAAGGCCTAACAAGTTAATTGAACAAGCCTAAGAAGCATTAGTGATTATAAGAACATAAGAACATAAGAAATAGGAGCAGGAGTAGGCCATCTAGCCCTTCGAGCCTGCCCCGCCATTCAATAAGATCATGGCTGATCTGTCGTGGCTCAGCTCCACCTTCCCGCCCTCTCCCCATAACCCTTAATCCCTTCTCTTATCAAAAACCCATCAACCCGTTTCTTAAAAATATTTAGCGAGGCAGCCTCCACCTGAGTGAAGAAGTTCCTCCTCAACTCTGTTCTAAACCGCCTCCCGTTTACCTTGAGGCTGTGCCCCCTAATCCTACTGTCTTTTTTGAGCGGGAAGAGTCTCTCCACCTCTATCCTTTCCATCCCATTCATCATCTTATACGTCTCAATGAGATCTCCCCTCATTCTTCTAAACTCTAACGAGTACAAGCCTAGTTTATTCAGCCTCTCCTCATAGCTCAATCCCCTCAACTCCGGTATCAGCCTAGTAAACCTCCTCTGCACTCCCTCCAGGGCCAAAATATCCTTGCGCAGGTGCGGCGCCCAAAACTGCACACAGTACTCCAGCTGCGGCCTCACCAATGCCCTATACAGCTGCAGCAAGACCTCCCTACTTTTATATTCAATCCCCTTCGCTATGAAGGCCAGCATCCCATTCGCCTTCCTGACCACCTGCTGCACCTGCAAGCTGGGTTTTTGCGACTCATGCACAAGGACCCCGAGGTCCCTCTGCACCGTCGCCTGCTGCAGTTTTTCGCCACGTAAGTAATAGTCCTTCCTACCATTCCTCCTACCAAAGTGGACCACCTCAACTTGCCAACATTAAATTCCATTTGCCATTTCCTGGCCCATTCGCCCAGCCTATCTAGATCCTTCTGCAGACTCTCCACACCCTCCTCACAATTTGCCTTTCCCCCAATCTTGGTGTCATCAGCAAATTTTGACACCCTGCACTCAGTTCCTTCCTCCAGATCATCTATATAAATGGTAAATAGCTGAGGCCCCAGCACCGACCCCTGGGGCACCCCACTAGTCACCAACCACCAATCCGAATAGCATCCATTGACCCCCACTCTCTGCCTCCTATTTGACAACCAATCCTCTATCCACGCTAACACCCTACCCCCAACTCCATGTCCCCTGACCTTCTGCAATAACCTCTTGTGAGGTACCTTGTCAAACGCCTTCTGAAAATCCAGAAAGACCACATCCACCGGCTCTCCTCTATCCACTGCCCTAGACACATCCTCATAGAACTCCAGTAAATTTGTCAGACACGACTTCCCTTTAATGAAACCGTGTTGCGTCCGCCCTATCAAGCAATTCCCCTCAAGATGCCTCGCTATTTCCTCCTTAATGACGGATTCTAACATTTTACCTACCACAGACGTTAAACTAACCGGCCTATAATTCCCCGCCTTTTGCCTGGCACCCTTCTTAAACAACGGCGTAACATTAGCCGTTTTCCAATCTTCCGGCACTTCCCCGGAATCCAGCGACGTCTGGAAAATATCCACCAATGCATCCACTATCACCTCCGCCATTTCTTTCAGAACCCTCGGATGCATTCTATCCGGTCCTGGGGACTTGTCCACAATCAGCCCCTCCAGTCTGTCGGGCACCACCTCTCTAGTAACAGTAATGTCATTAAGACCCTCCAGTCCTACCACTTTTCCATCGCTAACACCCAGCAAATTATTCACGTCCTCCTCCGTGAAGACAGAAACAAAAACATTATTCAAGACCTTAGCCATATCCCCATCCCCTACCACTAGCTCTCCTTTCTCATCCTCTAAAGGACCAACGTTCACCCTAGCCAGCCTCTTCCTTTTTATATATTTATAAAAACTCTTGCTATCCTTTTTTATATTAAGTGCTAGCCCAGCCTCATAGCTTCCCCTACCCTCCTTTATCAATTTCTTTGTCAATCTTTGTTGACATTTAAACCTTTCCCAATCCTCTTCTCGCCCACTGCTCTTAGCTACTCTAAACTCCTCCGCTTTTAATTTAACACTTTCCTTCACCTCCTTCGTTATCCACGGCTTATTACCTCTCCTCCTACTGTCCTTTTTAACCATCGGAATAAATTTCTGCTAAGCACCAAGAAAGATCTCCTTAAAGATCCTCCACTGCTCCTCAGCAGACCTACCTTCCAACGCACTCCCCCAGTCCACATTCGCCAATTCTTCTCTCATCCTACCATACTCCCCTCTATTCAAACAAAGGACGCGTGTCCGGGAACCCACTTTCTCCTCCTCCATCTGCACCAGAAACTCCACTATACAATGATCACTCTCTCCAAGAGGATCCTTCACCACAAGGTCCCTAATTCTACCCGCCTCATTACACAGCACCAGATCCAAGATAGCTCGCTCCCTCGTCAGCTCCAACACACACTGTTCAAGGAAATTATCCCTGCAGCATTCCAAGAACTCCACCTCGAGCCCACCTCGTCCAACATGGGTCGACCAATCAATATGCAGATTGAAATCTCCCATAACTACTGCCGTCCCATTCCTGCACGCCGCACTTATTTGCGCGTTAACAGCCCGCCCCACCTCCAGATCATTATTCGGGGGCCAATAGACGACACCCACTAGCGTCTTCCTCCCTTTTCTGTTCCTAATCTCCACCCACAATGATTCCAATTTCTGCTCCTTGGCTCCGATATCATCCCTTGCTACCACCTTGATACTATCCTTAATCAGCAGAGCTACGCCACCCCCTCTTTCCTCCTGCCTATCCTTCCTAAACACTTGATAGCCCTGTACATTCATCTCCCAGTCCTTGTCACCTTGCAGCCACGTCTCTGTAATGGCCACCAGATCGTATCCATTTGTGTCGATCTGCGCCATCAGCTCATCCACTTTATTCCGAATGCTTCGTGCATTCAGATAAAGCGCTTTCATCCCAGCCTTCACCTGGACCCTACTTGCCGTAACGCCACCAATTGGGACATCCTTGGCCTCTTCCCTAACCTGTACCCTATCCTGAACTTTAGACCTCATAGCATCACCTACCCTCGCACCCTCCCCCCCCCTAATTAGTTTAAAGCCCTGTCTACAATCCTCTTTACTCGATTCGCCAGCACTCTGGTCCCAGCATGATTCAGACCAACCCCATCCTGCCCGAACAGGTCCCACCTACCCCAATACTGGTGCCAATGCCCCATAAATTCGAACCCATTCCTCCCACACCAATCCCTGAGCCACCCATTTACTTCCTTTATCCTATCAACCCTACGCCCGTCTGCCCTCGGTTCAGGCAGTAGCCCAGAGATAACCACCTTGTCGGTTCTACTTTTTAATTCCATTCCCAGCTTTTCATACTCCCTTCCCAGATTCTCAGTCCGCATTTTGCCTACGTCGCCGGCACCCACATGTACTACAACGACCGGATTCTCACCCTCCCACTCCAGATTCCTCTGCAGCCTAGCTGCGACATCCTGTACCCGAGCACCAGGCAGACAACACACCCTTCTGTGCACTTTGTCACTGTGACAAAGGACAGTGTCAATACCCTTCACCCCACTATCCCCAATCACTACTACGTTCCTTTTCCCCTTCTCTTTGCCTATGTCCTGCTGCATCACTGTACCGTGTGCAGTTTGCTCACCAACCTCTCTTGCCTCGTCCTCTTCCAGACTGGAAGCAAGAACCTCAAACCTGTTATGCAGGTTAAGAGGCTGAGGCCTCCGCTCCTCACCCCCCTTCCTCCTCCCAGCAGCCCCCTTTTGTCCCTGACCCTTAGATTTAGCCAGTCTAGGGGCACCCTCTCTCCCCCTGATGAGCCTCAGTGTCTGTAGCTCAGAGGCCAGCTCATCCACCTTGAGCTGGAGCTCCTCCAGCAACCTGCACTTACTGCAGACATGGTCACTGGGAAGGACCCTGGGGTCCACCAGTTCCCACATCATACAGAAACCACGTGGTTTATGGGAGTAAGATTCTAAAAGAAACTGAAGGCCCAGGTGAAGTTGTTAAGCTTCGATAAAGATTCCACAGATAACTCTGAAACAAAAATAATTGAACTCACCAGATCAGCTGCTGAACTGAGTGAAAACATGCATCAGCTTGATAAATTATTGGCAAAGAGGGTAAAGAAATTTTTGGGTGAAATTGTGGATTAAGTGGAAATGAAGGTTCCACTTTTGAAAGAAAGGAAGAACAGAGTGGATCCCATGGGAAATTAAAACTGGAGTACACTCAATGAAAGAACAAAGCAAACATTCCCTTTAGGAAGGGGATAATCAAATGGTGCCTGACCACAGAAGTTGGATGGTTGATAAAGCAGATTTCAACACAAAGGAGTAGAAAAAGCAAATCAGATGGAGAAACCCAACTTCCAGAAACACAGAATCCTGCAATTTCAATTCCAAGTCAATAAAGTTTACCCAAAACAACTGAGACTACCACTTCTCCAAACCTGGCAAGAACATCGTTGGAAAGTTAGTCAACCCTCTAGACCATCTAAATTATAAAGTCAAAGACTTAAGTAGGGGTCAATGAGTAGCATGTATATAAAAATTGTTTTGTTAGTGTGTTGGGTAAATACTTGGAGGGAAGTGTAGTCTAAGAGTGTGCAGCACACCAAAGGTTAATGTGAGACCAAGGAAACAGTACCACCCACATTATGTTGCAGAAAGACATATGACAGTAGATAGTAGACAGAATGGTACAGAAAGAGTCTGAGAGAAGTCAGAATGACGACAGCACATAGACAAACGTTGAAGATGCTGAGATAGTTATGGGTTACCAATAAACAGCTCGAGGAGAATTCTCCCAAAAAATTTGCAGGAAAACTGGAGTAATTCATGCTGGTTTTTTCAAGCTAGAATCTCCCACATTATGTGCACTGCAGAGACCACCAGTGTGAATGTCATTATAAATCAGTGGGCAGGGCATAATCCCACTCAGGAGGCAGAAACTAATCAGTCTCCAGTTTGCCAGCCAGCTCAGCAGGAACCCCCCTCCCCCTCCCCACCAATTGCCTCTAGGTACCATCCCATAAGCCCTGACCCCTTGGGCATTGGCATTTTGCCCTTTGGCCAGTAATGGGGCACAGGTTGGCACTGCCAGGGTGCCCATGCCCAAGGGGCACCACCACCCAACCTCCTGGGGGCTCGACTGTCCCCCCTTCACTCCAGAGGGGTCAGGCTGCTAGCTCTCCAAAAGTGGGGAGCTAGTCTGAACTCCGCTGGAGTGAACCACTCTGGCAGGGGGAGGTGGGGAGTGCAGGGAGTCTTCAATCCCAGGCCCACTAATTGCATTAAAATTAGATTTAAAGATTTAAATTACTTACCTGTCTTCCCAAAATCCAGTGCTGGGGGATATGGTATAGGTGGAACACATGAAAGCCTGGCCTTGAGATTCTCCCACCTGACTGCACTAAAAAATTAGCATGGCGGGGTGGGAGAATCACCTCCCCCTTGGAGTTACGGGTAGGGTGTTAGCGTGGATAGAGGATTGGTTGTCAAATAAGAGGCAGAGAGTGGGGATCAATGGGTGCTATTCGGATTGGCGGTTGGTGACTAGTGGAGTGCCCCAGGGGTCGGTGCTGGGGCCTCAGCTATTTACCATTTATATAGATGATCTGGAGGAGGGAACCGAGTGTAGGGTGTCGAAATTTGCAGATGACACCAAGATTGGGGGTACGGCAAATTGTGCGGAGGGTGTGGAGAGTCTGCAGAAGGATCTAGATAGGCTGGGCGAATGGGCCAGGAACTGGCAAATGGAATTTAATGTTGGCAAGTGTGAGGTGGTCCACTTTGGTAGGAGGAATGGTAGGAAAGACTATTACTTATGTGGCGAAAAACTGCAGCAGGCGACAGTGCAGAGGGACCTCGGGGTCCTTGTGCATGAGTCGCAAAAACCCAGCTTGCAGGTGCAGCAGGTGGTCAGGAAGGCGAATGGGATGCTGGCCTTCATAGCGAGGGGGATTGAATATGAAATTAGGGAGGTCTTGCTGCGGCTGTATAGGGCATTGGTGAGGCCGCAGCTGGAGTACTGTGTGCAGTTTTGGTCGCCGCACTTACGCAAGGATATTTTGGCCTTGGAGGGAGTGCAGAGGAGGTTTACTAGGCTGATACCGGAGTTGAAGGGGTTGAGCTATGAGGAGAGGCTGAATAAATTAGGCTTGTACTCGTTAGAGTTTAGAAGAATGAGGGGAGATCTCATTGAGACGTATAAGATGATGAATGGGATGGATAGGATAGGATAGAGGTGGAGAGACTCTTCCCGCTCAGACAGGACAGTAGGACTAGGGGGCACAGCCTCAAGATAAAGGGGGGGGGGGCAGTTTAGAACGGAGTTGAGGAGGAACTTCTTCACTCAAAGGGTGGTGAATCTCTGGAATTCTCTGCCCGTTGAGGTGGTGGAGGCTGCCTCGCTAAATATTTTTAAGACGCGGGTTGATGGGTTTTTGATAAGCGAGGGGATTAAGGGTTATGGGGAGAGGGCGGGAATGTGGAACTGAGCCACGACAGATCAGCCATGACCTTATTGAATGGTGGGGCAGGCTCGTAGGGTTAGATTGCCTACTCCTGCTCCTATTTCTTATGTTCTTATGTTCAGTCACACCTCCAGTGAGAAACGAAATAAATTCAAACAGCTAAAGGATGATACTGAGGGAGCATTGCACTGTTGAAGGAGCAGTGCTGAGGGAGCACATGCTGTCAGGAGAGCGCTGAGAGATCGTGGCACTGATGGAGGGGCAGGGCTGAGGAAGTACTACATTGTTGGGGGGGGGGGGAGGGTTCATAGGAACACAGAAATTAGGAGCAGAAGTGGGCAAATCCAGCCCTTCGAGTTAGGTCTGCCACTCAATCAGATCATGGTTGATCTCTCCCTGGTCTGAAATCCACCTCCCCACTTCTTCCCCATATCCCCTTATCCCTTTTTTAAAATCAGAAATACATCTATCTTCTTCTTGAAACCATTCAATGATTCAGACTCCACTGCACTCTGGGGCAACGAGTTCCACAAATTCTCTGCGAGTCGTAGTTCCTCCTCTTCTCAGTTTTAAATCTACTGCCTGTCAGCCTATACCTGTGACCTCTTGTTCGAGGTTGCCCCAGAAGAGAAAACATTTTGTCCACAATCTCTTTTAAAATGTTATATACCTCAATCAGATCCTCTCATTCTTCTAAATTCCAGTGAGTATAAATCCAAACCTTTTAATCTCTCCTCGTATGTCAACCCTTTCATCCCGGAACCAATCTAGTGAACCTCCTCTGAACTGCCTCCCATGCCACCACATCCCTCCTCAAGTAAGGGAACTAAAACTGGACACAATACTCCAGATGTAGTCTCACTAACACCCTATACAATTGCAACAACACTTCTCTACTTGTATACTTCAGTCCCTTTGTGATAAAAGGCAAAATTCCATTTGTCTTGTTTATTATATACTGCAACATCACACTGACTTTCTGCACCTCTTGAATACAGACACATAGATCCCTTTGCCCAGAACATGGACACCCAGATATCTCTCCCCAGACGCATTTTGAATCTGCTTTCCGTTAAGGTAATAATTTACCATTCTATTTTTTCTGCCAAAATGGACAACCTCAGACAAGCCTATCTATATCTGTCTGTAAAATCTTTATCTCCTCTTCGCTGCTTGCTTTCCCACCTATTTCAATATCATCTGTAAATTTTGCCATGCTACGCTCTGTCCCTGCTTGCAGTTCATTTTATATAGATTGTAAACAGTTGTAGTCTGAGGACTGACCCCTGCAGCACCCTACATTTCGCCATCCAGAGGAAGACCCATTTATCTCAACCCTCTGCTTTATGTCAGTAGCCAGTTCTCAATATAGTACTCTATTCCCAATCCCCTGCAATCTTACCTTCTGGATCAGTCTTTATGTAGCACCTATTCAAATGCCTTCTGGAAGTCTAGATATATCACATCCACAGGTTCCCCATTATCCACCTTGCTGGTTATGTCCTCAAAGAACTCAGGCAAGTTTGTCAAGCATGATTTTCCCTTTATAAAACCATGCTGACAATGGTGGATTGAGCTTTGTCTTTCCAAATGCTCAGTCATCTCCTCCTTAACGATTGATTCCAGCAACTTCCCCACCACAGAGGTCAAGCTAACCAGCCTAAACTTTCCTATTTTTTGTGTCTCTTCCTTTTCGAATAGGGGTGTCACATTAGGTATTTCGAATCCACTGGGACCATACCAGGATCCAAAGAATTTTGAAATATCACAACCAATCCATCCACTATCTCTGCTGCCACTTCCTTTAATACCCTCAGGTGAGGCCTTCAGGTACTGGAGATTTATTTGCCTTTAATCTCATTAGTTTATTCAATACCTTCTCCTGAGTGATGGTTATTGCACCAAATTCCTCTGCATTAACAGCAGTTTTTGGAAAATCTATTATTCTATGCGGTGAAGATAGATGTAAAATATTGACTTAGTGCCTCTCCCATCGCTATATTCCCCATTAATACCTACTGATTGGCAGAAATAAGAATTAATATTTTGCTCCCAGGAGCAGCAGCAGAAGTCATGGTGGGTGGGGGCACTGTGGGAGGCAAAAAATCTAGGCTGGGATTCTCCCAAAACAAAACCAAAAGTTAAAAAAAAAGTAAAAGTAAACACCTCACCAGGAGTAATGTCCTCTAAAGAGGAGAACAGCTACTTTAGTTATTCTCTTTCTTGTCCTTTATTGGAGTTTTTGGTACCTGTGCTTACTTTTTCTGCTAGTTTCCTTTCATAGTTCATCTTAGCTCTTTTGATTCTATTTTTAATAGCCTTTTAGTGAACCTTAAAGTTCTCCCAATCCTCCAACTTACCACTAGCTTATGCAGTATAGTATGCCCTAGTTTTTGCCTTTATGTCCTCTTTGACTTCCTTGTCTAGCCATGGAACATTTTTCTTCCTTATACAGTACGTCTTCCTCTCAGGAATAAACATTAATTGAGAGGTATTTAATATCTCCCTGAACACCTGCCATTGTTCCTCAACTATCCTGCCCCCAGTTTACTTGGCAACTCTTTCCCCAGGTCTTTTTATTTACCTCTGCCCAACGCCAAAACTCTAATATGGTACTCTGTCTTCTCTCGCTTAATCTGAATCTGAAATTCTAGCATGCTGTGATCACTCTTTCCAAGAGGATCTTCTTAACAACATGACTATTTACCAATCCTCTACATTTTATAATAACAGAAGGTTTGGAGGAACCACTGTCAGAGGAACAGTGTGGATACTATGCCACACTGTCAGCATCACACTGTTGGAGGAACAGTGATGGGGTGCCCCATACTATTGGAGGGTCAGTACTGAGGGACTGGCGTTCTGTCGGAAGGCCAGTACTGAGAGAGCGCGGCTCTGTGGAGAGTCAGTACTGACGGACTGCCATCATGATGTGGAGATGCCAGTGTTGGACTGGGGTAAACACAGTAAGAAGTCTCACAACACCAGCTTAAAGTCCAAAAGGTTTATTTGCCACTCTGACAGAGGGTCAGTGCTGAGGGAGTGCTGCACCATCAGAGGGTCAGTGCTGAGGGAGTGCTGCACCATCAGAGGGTCAGTGCTGAGGGAGTGCTGCACTGTCAGAGGGTCAGTGCTGAGGGAGTGCTGCACTGTCAGAGGGTCAGTGCTGAGGGAGTGCTGCACCATCAGAGGGTCAGTGCTGAGGGAGTGCTGCACTGTCAGAGGGTCAGTGCTGAGGGAGTGCTGCACTGTCAGAGGGTCAGTGCTGAGGGAGTGCTGCACCATCAGAGGGTCAGTGCTGAGGGAGTGCTGCACTGTCAGAGGGTCAGTACTGAGGGAGTGCTGCACCATCAGAGGGTCAGTGCTGAGGGAGTGCCGCACTGTCAGAGGGTCAGTGCTGAGGGAGTGCTGCACCATCAGAGGGTCAGTGCTGAGGGAGTGCTGCACTGTCAGAGGGTCAGTGCTGAGGGAGTGCTGCACCATCAGAGGGTCAGTGCTGAGGGAGTGCTGCACCATCAGAGGGTCAGTGCTGAGGGAGTGCCGCACTGTCAGAGGGTCAGTGCTGAGGGAGTGCTGCACTGGAGCTCTGATAATATCACGATATACGCTTTTGAGTAAACCAATTCAACTAAATTAAATAAATTGAGGGAAAAAAAATAAAAAAGGGACAGTCTCTTAAAGGGAAATGGAGCTCAACTCTGGCTCTTGAGCTAAAACAATTAAACTAAATTAATGAAACTGAGGGAGAAAGCAAGAAGGGCTGCCTCTGAGAGGGAACCATCCAAAACAAAATAAAATCTCCAATGAAGCTATAGTAAATCTAAAGACAAGTAAAGGGGTCAATAACATACTCCAGTTACTGCAGTGCCCAATGGGCACAGAAGACTTCGACAGTGCCTGGGCACATCACATGCTCCCTCTCCAGGGACACCTGCCTGTGAATGTACCATGATAGAGGGGCAGACAGTCAGGTTGGACAGCTCCCTCAATAGCCTGCTGCCTGAATCTACTAATGGCAAGTGTGGCCAGGCCCAGGAGCAGGTTCTGAATGTAATTAGACTTAATTCCAGCAGCCCGATGGGGGAAGGATAACTCACCCAGTGCCCACTCCTCAATATTAAATAGAGGGTCCTGATGGAAACTGTGTTGGCATCAATAGCTGAGCAAATTAACTACTTTGTAATGAGACCATGTGTGAAACACTCTCTCCTGACCTGTTAACGTGTGAGGGAACAGAAGCCTGATGCCTACTAACTGACCGGGCACAGAATATTGACCTAAGTGGGGAAATATTTAGGATTTGTACAAGTGTTTTTCACATAGGTTTCCCTGATTTCAAACTGAGAGACATGGTGAAACATTTAGAATGAACCTTTAACACAAACATGTTTGATCCCACATGCTGTTTCTGCTTTAACTAAAAATATGCCAGAGAATAAACAGCTACCGATTGCCATTAGAAGATGGCAAATTCCAGCAAACATGTTCCTCCAATGCTGGTCTGGACCAGGTTTGTTGAGGGGTGGGGGGGCAGGCTGGTGTAGGGAAAAAGGCAGCAGAAGTCCTGCAGTTACTGTGTGCTGGGCAGTCCAGGTCTGCCATATGTCTGAGGTGCTTATATCCTGTTACTCCGTAATTGCAAATCATCCCAAAAAAACCCCGATTTGTCTTTCTGACAAATTACCCAAACACTGATAATGATGGAAGTGATTAGTTACAATTTTAACCATTATTGCAAGTACATCCTCATTGTAATTCACCAATCATTAAGCTATGGCTTTATTTTTCCCTTTTATCTTGTTTGGCCAGTGACTGACTTTGTGTTAATTGCATAAAATACAACACCAATAATCTGCTTGTGTTTTGTGTTCTCCAACATATATCCCTCAACCAACAAAACCACACACAACTGAATTTTTCAATCCTGTTATAGATGTTTGTTAAATTACGTTTTCCACAAATTGGCTGCCTACATTACAGCAATGACAATATTTCAAAAGCCATTCACTCTCTGGAATTTGTGAAAGGAACCAAAGAAGCTGCAGCTTTCATTCTTTTTGTGAAGATTCAGCCAAAGGGAAAGCAGCTTGAGAAATTGTAAAGCTTCTGACCAAAGTTCACGCTGAACTGTCCAGCTGCCAAGGAATGTATAGGAGTCGGGGGCAGGGGGGGTGGAGTCACTGCCTACTGAGCACCTTCACTCCAGATCACAGTTTAACACTGCAACGCGCATCTTTTCTTAATTATTGCACCAGTATTGCTGAAAAGGACATGTTGCTAAAGCTTTTTGCCTTGCATTCATCAAGACAGAAGTGCCAAATTTCAAATGATCACAAGAATTTAGGCTGCAAGAGAAAAGGGTGTTGATTGGTTGGCAAGCCAACGCTAATTGTTTGAGCCGTTGCCATGATGAAAGACACAAGAAACTATTGGCCCCTCATGCCCATTGGTAATATAACCGGGACATCCTGCCTCTGATAAGGACAGCAAAGCTGCACACAGATGTGGCCTCACACACACCCTATACAATCACAAAGAGACATCAGTATTCCTGTACTCATCCTCTTGCTGTGAAGGCCAACATTTGCAGAGAAGGGTCCCTGTCAATTTTGGCAAGTGTAAACGAGCTACGTTATAACCTCAACTGACCATCTTAATTTGATTGTGTGTGTTGTCATTAGGGCATGCAGAATTGTTCAACAAGGAATTTTTGAATACCATCTAACAGTAGATGTTTTGTTTCAGCTTCAACAATTGTGGGTTGGATGAGGACAGTCTGCACTCTGCCTATTGCAAACAATAGAAATAATATGTTGTTTGATTCAATCAGCCAATTGTTGTATAAATGGTCTATGACCTGGCAGCACACTGACACTGAAATTCATACATAGCACTTTTGAATTGCCCAGAAGTTTTGGAAGCCAATAGTTCCTGTTTCTTTCTCCACAGGAACACCTTGGCCAATCAGAGTAAATGGCCAAGCAGAGTAGGACAGCATGGTGGCAGTAGTTAGCACTGCTGTCTCACAGCACCAGGGTCCGAGGTTCGATTCCCACTTTGGGTCATTGTCTGTGTGGAGTCTGCGTGGGTTTACATAAGAACATAAGAAATAGGAGCAGGAGTAGACCATCTAGCCCCTCGAGCCTGCCCCGCCATTCAATAAGATCATAGCTGATCTGATAGTGGTTCAGTTCCACTATCTGGGTCTCTGGTTTCCTCCCACAGTTTGAAAGACGCAGTGGTAAGGTGCATTGGCCATGCTAAATTCTCCCTCAATGTACCCAAACAGGTCTGGAGATTTTCACAGTAACTTCATTACAGTGTTAATGCAAGTCTACTTGTGATACTAATAAATGAACTTTAAAACTTTTAGACATGGCAATCAACAATCTTTTCTCCTGTAATATAAATTGTTGTCATTGTTTGAAATTTGGCATCCTCATTTTTGTCCCAATGAGTACAAAACAGAAACTTCAGGAACATGCAAGTTCTGTATTACCAAGGGATTGCAGAAGTTCTAATCTCTCCCCATACATCTGTATCAATTTAAAACTAATCTCACTGCCCCATTCTTTCCCCATAGCCCTGTATCAATCACAAACTGTTTCTACTGCCCTATTCGTTCCCCTTTTACCCATTTATTGCACAGATAGATATAAACAGGTACAATATAATTGGGATTATGGAGACATGGCTGCAGAGTGACCAGGGGTGGGAATTGAATGTCCCAAGATATTCAGTATTTATTCAGGAAAAGGTGGTGGAGTAGCACTGCTGGTTAAAGAGAAAATTAACACAACAGTGAGAAAAGGTATTAGCTCTGACAACATGGAGTCTGTATGGGTAGAGGTGAGAAATACCAAGGGGCAAAAAGCATTAGTGGGTGTCAGATATAGACCCCCAAACTGCAGTGGTGATGTTGGGGATGGCATTAAACACAAAATTAGAGACGCATGTGATAAGGGAATATCAGTGATCATGGATGATTTGAATCGGCACATAGACTGGGCAAATCAAATTAGCCGCATGCCGTAGAGAAGGAATTCCTGGAGTGTGAACGGGATGGTTTTCTTGACCAATATGTGGAGGAACCAACTAGAGAGCAGGCCATCTTGGACTGGATACTGTGTAATGAGAAGGGAATCATTACCAATCCAACTGTACAAGACCCCTTGGGGATGAGCGACCATAACATGACAGAATTCTTTATCAAGAGGGAGAGTGAAGTAGTTGATTCGGAAACTGGGGTGTTGAATCTTAATAAAGGAAACAATGAGGATATGAGGCATGAGTTGGCCTTGATAAATTGGGGAAAGTTACATAAAGGGATGACAGTGGATGGCAAACATTCAAGGAACACATGGGGGAACTGCAGTGACTGTTTATTCCTGTCTGCCACAAAAGCAAAATAGGTAAGAGGGCCAATCCATAGCTTACAAAGGAAATTAGAGAGAGTATTCGATCTAAGGAAGAAGCATACAGATTAGAATTCAGCAGAAAAGGACCTAAGGATTGATTAAGAAGGGGAAAATGCATACGAAAGTAAGCTTGCTGGGAACGTAAAGATACACTAAGAGTTTCTATAGATACGTGAAGAGAAGGATGTTGCTGAAGACAAATGTAGGTCCCCTCTAAACAGAAACAGAGGAATGTATAAGAGGGTACAAAGGAATGGCTGAGCAACTGAATACATACTTTGCTTCTGTCTTCACAAAAGAGGACACAAATCAGATGCCAGAAATGTTGGAGAATGCAAGATTTAGTGAGGGGGAAAAACTGAGGGGGATCAATATTGGTAGAGAAATGGAGCTGGGAAAGTTGATGGGACTGAAAGCAGATAAATCCCCAGGGCCTGATAATCTACAACCGAGAGTACGTAAGGAAATGGCTCTAGAAATAGTGGATGCATTGGTGGTCATCTTCCAGGATTCTGGAACAGTCCCTGCAGATTGGAGGGTAGCGAATGTCACTCCAAATTCAAAAATTGAGGTCGAGAGAAAACCAGAAAGATTAACATCGGGAGTGGGGAAAATTCTTGAACCCATTATCAAAGACTTTATAGCAGAGCATTTAGAAAGCAGTGGCAGGATCAGGCAGAGTCAGCATGGATTTATGAAGGGGAAATCTAATGGAATTTAATGTTGGCAAGTGTGAGGTGGTCCACTTTGGTAGGAAGAATGGTAGGAAGGACTATTACGTGGCGAAAAACTGCAGCAGGCGACGGTGCAGAGGGACCTCGGGGTCCTTGTGCATGAGTCGCAAAAACCCAGCTTGCAGGTGCAGCAGGTGGTCAGGAAGACCAATGCCCTATACAGCTGCAGCAAGACCTCTCTACTTTTATATTCAATCCTCCTCACTATGACTGTAGACAGGGCTTTAAACTAATTGGGGGGGGGGGGGGGGGGGTGCGAGGGTAGGTGACGCTATGAGGTCTAAAGTTCAGGATAGGGTATAGGTAAGGGAAGAGGGCAAGGATGTCCCAATTGGTGGCGTTACGGCAAGTAGGGTCCAGGTGAAGGCTGGGATGAAAACGCTTTATCTGAATGCACGAAGCATTCGGAATAAAGTGGATGAGCTGATGGCGCAGATCGACACAAATGGATACGATCTGGTGGCCATTACAGAGATGTGGCTGCAAGGTGACAGGGACTGGGAGATGAATGTACAGGGCTATCAAGTGTTAGGAAGGATAGGCAGGAGGAAAGAGGGGGGTTCTAGAGAAGGGATTAAGGGTTATGGGGAGAGGGCGGGAAGGTGGAGCTGAGTCACGACAGATCAGCCATGATCTTATTGAATGGCGGGGCAGGCTCGAAGGGCCAGATGGCCTACTCCTGCTCCTATTTCTTATGTTCTTAGGTGATAGTGGATGCCTTGGTGGTTATTTTCCAGACGTCGCTGGATTCCGGGGAAGTGCCGGAAGATTGGAAAACGGCTAATGTTACGCCGTTGTTTAAGAAGGGTGCCAGGCAAAAGGCGGGGAATTATAGGCCAGTTAGTTTAACGTCTGTGGTAGGTAAAATGTTAGAATCCGTCATTAAAGAGGAAATAGCGAGGCATCTTGAGGGGAATTGCTTGATAGGGCGGACGCAACACGGTTTCATTAAAGGGAAGTCGTGTCTGACAAATTTACTGGAGTTCTATGAGGATGTGTCTAGGGCAGTGGATAGAGGAGAGCCGGTGGATGTGGTCTTTCTGGATTTTCAGAAGGCGTTTGACAAGGTACCTCACAAGAGGTTATTGCAGAAGGTCAGGGGACATGGAGTTGGGGGTAGGGTGTTAGCGTGGATGGAGGATTGGTTGTCAAATAGGAGGCAGAGAGTGGGGGTCAATGGATACTATTCGTATTGGTGGTTGGTGACTAGTGGGGTGCCCCAGGGGTCGGTGCTGGGGCCTCAGCTATTTACCATTTATATAGATGATCTGGAGGAGGGAACCGAGTGTAGGGTGTCGAAATTTGCTGATGACACCAAGATTGGGGGAAAGGCAAATTGTGAGGAGGGTGTGGAGAGTCTGCAGAAGGATCTAGATAGACTGGGCGAATGGGCCAGGAAATGCAAATGGAATTTAATGTTGGCAAGTGAGAGGTGGTCCACTTTGGTAGGAGGAATGGTAGGAAGGACTATTACTTACGTGGCGAAAAACTGCAGCAGGCGATGGTGCAGAGGGACCTCGGGGTCCTTGTGCATGAGTTGCAAAAACCCAGCTTGCAGGTGGTCAGGAAGGCGAATGGGATGCTGGCCTTCATAGCGAGGGGGATTGAATATAAAAGTAGGGAGGTCTTGCTGCAGCTGTATAGGGCATTGGTGAGGCTGCAGCTGGAGTACTGTGTGCAGTTTTGGGCGCCGCACCTGCGCAAGGATATTTTGGCCCTGGAGGGAGTGCAGAGGAGGTTTACTAGGCTGATACCGGAGTTGAGGGGATTGAGCTATGAGGAGAGGCTGAATAAACTAGGCTTGTACTCGTTAGAGTTTAGAAGAATGAGGGGAGATCTCATTGAGACGTATAAGATGATGAATGGGATGGATAGGATAGAGGTGGAGAGACTCTTCCCGCTCAAAAAAAACAGTAGGACTAGGGGGCACAGCCTCAAGATAAAGGGGGGGCAGTTTAGAACGGAGTTGAGGAAGAACTTCTTCTCTCAAAGGGTGGTGAATCTTTGGAATTCTCTGCCCGTTGAAGTGGTGGAGGCTGCCTCGCTAAATATTTTTAAGAAGCGGGTTGATGGGTTTTTGATAAGAGAGGGGATTAAGGGTTATGGGGAGAGGGCGGGAAAGTGGAACTGAGCCTCGACAGATCAGCCATGATCTTATTGAATGGCGGGGCAGGCTCGAAGGGCTAGATGGCCTACTCCTGCTCCTATTTCTTATGTTCTTATGTTCTACATCATGCTTGACAAATCTGTTGGAATTCTCTGAAGATGTAACTAATAGAGTTGACAAGGGGGAACCAGTAGATGTGGTTATAGTTGGACTTTCAGAAGGCGTTTTGACCAAGGCCCACACAAGAGATTATCATGTAAGATTAAAGTGCATGGGATTGGAGGAAGTGTATCGAGATGGATAGAAAACTGGTTGGCAAAGAGGAAACAAAGAGTAGGAATTAATGGATGCTTTTCAAATTGACAGGCAGTAACTAGTGGGGTGCCACAGGGATCAGTGCTGGAACCCCAGCTATTCACAATATATGTTAATGATTTTGATGAGGGAATAAAATGAAACATCTTCTGAATGTCTGTAAATTGGAAGGGGGGTGTGTGCAGTGGGACCTGGGTGTTTTTATGCACCCAGTCACTGAAGGTAAATGTGCAGGTGCAGCAGGCAGTAAAGGCAGCAAATGATATGTTGGTCTTCATTGCGAGAGGTTTCGAGTACAGGAGCAGGGATGTGTTGTTGCAATTATACTGAGCCTTGGTGAGGCCACACCGAGAATACCGTGTGCAGTTTTGGTCTCCTTTTCTGATGAAGGACGTTCTTGTTCTCAAGGCAGTGCAGCGAAGGTTTACTAGGCTGATTCCGCGGATGGTGGGACTGATCTATGAGGAGGTTGACAAGGTTAGAATTGCTTTCACTGGAGTTCAGACAAATAAAGGGGGATCTCATAGAGACTTATAAAATTCTAACAGAACTAGACAGGGTAAATGCAGGGAGGATGTTCCCAAAGGTGGGGGAGTCCAAACCCAGGGGTCACTGTCTGAGGATTCAGTTTGACCATTCAGGATGGAAGTGAGGAGACATTTCTTCACCCAAAAAGTGGTGAGCCTGTGGAATTCATTACCACAGGAAAAGGTTGATGCCAAAACATTGAATGTATTCAAGAGGCGGCTGGACTTGGCACTTGGGGCAAATGGGATCAAAGGTTATGCGGAAAAAGCAGGGTTGGATGATCAGCCATGGTCTTAACAAATGGCAGAGCAGGCTCAAAGGGCCAAATGGTCTCATCCTGCTCCTATCTTCTATGTTTCTAAATATCATTTTTAAACTAGTTCCAATGACCCACCCTCTCCACCCATATCAATCCCAAGCAAATCACACTGCATCGTTATCTCTCTACTGTCCTCAATCAATCTAAATCAAACTCACTGCCACACACTCTCCCATAGTGACAAACTCTTCCCGCTGTGCTCATCCCATAGCCCTGCAAATTCCCAAACTAATATGACTATATGCTTGCCACTTGGCCCTGCATCTATTCCAAACTAATCCCACTCTCTCCATTTCCAGCATGAATCCCAAACTGATGCAACTGCCCTGGTCTTCCCTCACAGTCCTGTATCAAGCCCAGACTAATCTCACTGACCTGTTCCCTCAGTGTAGCTCTGTATCAATTCCAAACTAATTCCACCACACCAGTATCTCTCTGTAGTCCTGTATAATCTTAAACTAAACCTACTGCCGCATACGCTCTGTAACCTACTACCCCAAACTGATCCCATTGCCCAGCTCTCTCCCGATAGCACTGTATCAATCCCAAACTGATCCCACTGCCCCAAAAACTGAGGTCCAAATGACGTATCTCCCCTCCCCTATCTACCATCACCACACCCCCCCAATCCTAAATTAAATCCATTAAATCCACTGCCTAACACTCTCCACTTAGCACTGTATCAAACCCAAACTGTACCCACTGTCCCAATCTCACCCCATAGCTCTACATCAATACTAAACTAATACCACTACCTGTGCTTGTCCCATAACCCTGCATCAATCCCAAATTAATCCTACTGTTCAACTCTCTCTCCATTGCTCTGTATCAACCTCAAACCAATCCCACTTCCCTGCTCTCTTCCCATTTCCTTGCATCAATCCCTAACTCATCCCACTGCCCCAGTTTTTCCCTATAGCCTAGTGTCAATCCCAACTTGATTCCACAGCTATAATCCAATATAAATCTCAAACTCATCCTATTGTTCCATTCTTCCCCATGGCCTTGTATCATTTCCAAACTAATTCCACTGCTGCTCTCTCTCCCTATTGCCGTATACCATCCCAACATAAAAACATAAGAACAAGGGGCAGGAGTAGGCCATCACCTGCGCAAAGATATTTTGGCCTTGGAGGGAGTGCAGAGGAGGTTTACTAGGCTGATACCGGAGCTGAGCTATGAGGAGAGGCTGAATAAACTGGGCTTGTACTCATTAGAGTTTAGAAGAATGAGGGGAGATCTCATTGAGACGTATAAGATGATGAATGGGATGGATAGGATAGAGGTGGAGAGACTCTTCCCGCTCAAAAAAGACAGTAGGACTAGGGGGCACAGCCTCAAGATAAAGGGGGGGGCGGTTTAGAACAGAGTTGAGGAGGAACTTCTTCACTCAAAGGGTGGTGAATCTCTGGAATTCTCTACCCGTTGAAGTGGTGGAGGCTGCCTCGCTAAATATTTTCAAGAAGCGGGTTGATGGGTTTTTGATAAGAGAGGGGATTAAGGGTTATGGGGAGAGGGCCGGAATGTGGAACTGAGCCATGACAGATCAGCCATGATCTTATTGAATGGCGGGGCAGGCTCGAAGGGCCAGATGGCCTACTCCTGCTCCTATTTCTTATGTTCTTATCTGGTCCCTCCAGCCTGCTCTGCCATTCAATAAGATCATGGCTGATCTCTTCATGGACTCAGCTCCAGCTACCCACCATAACGCTTAATTCCATAACTGTTCAAAAATTTATCTATCCTCGCATTAAAAACATTCAACAAAGTAGCCTCAACTGCTTCACTGGACAGGGAATTCCATGGATTCACAACCCTTTGTGTGAAGAAGTTCCTCCTCAACTCAGTCCTAAATCTGCTCCCCCTTATTTTGAGGCCATGCCCCAACCTAATCACACTGCCCCTCTCTCTGGGCATTTCCCTTCTCCACCTCCAGTCTAACCTCCCTCCCATGTTTCCTGGGGAGGACCGCAGGAAACATGGGAGGGAGGTTAGACAGGAGGTGGAGAAGGGAAATGCCCAGACTGAGGGGCTGAAGTGTGTATATTTTAATGCAAGGAGTATAGTAAATAAGGTAGATGAGCTTAGGGCGTGGATAGCTGCTTGGGAATGTGATGTGGTGGCCATTACGGAGACTTGGATGTCTCAGGGACAGGACTGGGTACTTCAGGTGCCAGGTTTTAGATGTTTCAGGAAGGACAGGGAGGCTGGCAGAAGAGGTGGTGGAGTGGCACTGTTAATAAGGGACAGTGTCATGGCTGCAGAGGAAGAGGATGCCGTGGAGGGACTTTCTACAGAGTCTCTGTGGGTGGAAGTTACGAACAGCAAAGGGTCGAAAACTTTGCTGGGTGTATTCTATAGGCCGCCCAATAGTGACAGGGAAGTTGAAGTGCAGATAGGGAACCAGATTCTGGAGAAATGTATTAAAAACAGAGTTGTCGTGATGGGAGACTTCAATTTCCCAAACATCGACTGGAATATCCCTAGAGTAAGGGGTTCGGCTGGAGAGGAGTTTGTTAGGTGTGTTCAGGAAGGTTTCCTGACACAGTATGTGGACAAGCCTACGAGGGGAGAGGCAGTACTTGACCTGGTACTGGCGAATGAACCAGGGCAGGTGATGGATCTCTCCGTAGGAGAGCATCTTGGGAATGGTGACCATAATTCTATCTCCTTCACAATTGCATTGGAACGAGATAGGATCAGGCAGGCTAGGAAGGTGTTTGTCTGGAGTAAGGGGAGATACGAAGAAGTCAGGAAGTTACTTGGACAAATAAACTGGAAGGAGGCATTCTTAGGGAAGAGTACCGAAGGAAGGTGGCGGATATTCAAGGAATGTTTGTCTGGCGCTCTGCATGACAATGTTCCGATAAGGCAAGGGGGTTTTGGTAGGTTTCGGGAACCGTGGTGCACGAAGGCTGTGTTGAACCTAGTCAGGAGGAAAAGGAAGGTGTACAAAAGGTTCAGGGAACTAGGAGAGGTTAAGGATCTTGAAGAATATAAGGACTGTAGAAAGGAGGTTAAAAGGGAAATTAGGAGAGCCAGAAGGGGTCATGAGAAGACCTTGGCGGGTAAGATTAAGGAAAATCCCAAGGCCTTCTATAAGTATGTAAAAGGTAAAAGGGTGAGAAGGGAAAGGATAGGACCTATAAAAGATAAAGGGGGAAAGGTCTGTGTGGAACCAGAAGAAATGGCGGAGGTGCTTAATGAGTACTTTGCCTCAGTATTCACAGTGGAAGCTGATTTGGGAGATCTTGCTATGGACTTGCAGCAGGTGGAAAAGATTGAGTACGTGGACATTAAGGAGGAGGATGTGTTAGAACTTTTGAATTCTATCAAGGTAGATAAGTCGCCGGGACCAGATGGGATGTACCCCAGGATACTGTGGGAGGCCAGGGAAGTGATTGCAGAGCCCTTGGCGATGATCTTTGCGTCGTCAATGGAGACGGGAGAGGTTCCGGAAGATTGGAGGATTGCGGATGTAGTCCCTATTTTCAAGAAAGGGAACAGAGATAGCCCGGGAAATTACCGCCCGGTGAGTCTGACCTCAGTGGTTGGTAAGCTGATGGAGAGGCTTCTGAGGGACAAGATTTACGAGCATTTGGAGAGGTTTGACATGATCAGGAATAGTCAGCATGGATTTGTCAAGGGCAGGTCGTGCCTTACGAGCCTAGTTGAGTTCTTCGATAATGTGACTGAACACATTGACGAAGGAAGTGCCGTGGACGTAGTGTACATGGACTTCAGCAAGGCTTTTGATAAGGTCCCCCATGCAAGACTTCTTGAGAAGGTGAGAGGGCATGGGATCCAAGGGCCTTTGGCCTTGTGGATCCAGAACTGGCTTGCCTGCAGAAGGCAGAGAGTGGTTGTGGATGGGTCTTTTTCGGAATGGAGGTCAGTCACCAGTGGGATGCCCCAGGGATCTGTTCTGGGACCCTTGTTGTTTGTCATTTTCATAAATGACCTGGATGAGGAAGTGGAGGGACGGGTTAGCAAGTTCGCTGATGACACGAAGGTCGGCGGTGTTGTGGATGGTCTGGAAGGATGTCAAAAGTTGCAGCAGGACATAGATAGGATGCAGGAATGGGCGGAGAAGTGGCAGATGGACTTCAACGCGGATAAATGTGTAGTAGTCCATTTCGGCAGAACCAACGGGATAAACGAGTACACTATTAAGGGCAGGGGTCTTAGTAGCGTTGAAGAGCAGAAGGATCTCGGGGTCCGGGTTCACAGGACTCTTAAATCGGCCTCGCAGGTGGAGGAGGTGGTCAAGAAGGCGTATGGTGTACTGGCCTTCATTAATCGAGGGATTGAGTTTAGGAGTCGGGAGGTAATGCTGCAACTTTACAGGACCCTCGTCAGGCCTCATTTGGAGTACTGTGCGCAGTTCTGGTCGCCTCACTATAGGAAAGACGTTGAAGCTATTGAAAGGGTGCAGAGGAGATTTACAAGGATGTTGCCTGGACTGGGAGGCATGCCTTATGAAGATAGGTTGAGGGAGCTGGGACTCTTTTCCCTGGAGAGGCGAAGGTTGAGAGGCGACCTGATAGAAGTTTATAAAATGTTGAGAGGAATAGATAGGGTGGACTCTCAGAGGCTATTTCCCCGGGTTGAAATGGTCGCTACGAGAGGACACAGATTTAAGGTGCGGGGAGGGAAGTACAGAGGTGATGTTAGGGGTAAGTTTTTCACTCAGAGGGTAGTGAGTGATTGGAATCGGCTGCCGTCGTCGGTGGTGGAGGCGAACTCGCTGGGGTCTTTTAAAAGACTCCTGGATGAGTATATGGGGTTTAATGGGATTGGGGGTTATAGATAGGTCTATAGATTGGTGGGGTTGATGCGATCGGCGCAACTCGAGGGCCGAAGGGCCTGTTTGTGCTGTAATGTTCTATGTTCTATGTTCTATTCAGTCTAGACTGTTGAGATTCCCAGCACTTTATTCCCCTCTCGCTCCATCTCTTCTTCCATCTGTCCTATCCCTCCTTCTCACCCCTCTCCCTCCATCCCTACTCTCTCTCACCTTTCCTCTTTCCTTCCATCTATCCTCTTTAAGGAGCCATTGAAATCAAGTCTCTCAAACTCTCCATTTTCAGATCCTGGTGTCCATACGGAGTTCTAATCACCTTGTTCTTATCATTGACAGCTGTCTCCAGCCTCCCTCTGAATTCCCTTTGTCTCCTCTCAATCCCTACTTCAGCCATTCCCCTATCCTACCCCTTCCCGACTGTGACTTTTCCCATCCAACCAACCCTCTGCTGGTAGCAAGAAAAGTTCCCTTTTCCTTGCATACCTTTTCTGGACCAATAGTCTTGTTTAAAAAGGAGCCATTTTAACTAAGCTTTATTACTTTTAGAGTAAGCTTATTAACTATTAAAAAGAGAAGGGTACACACACCTACATTCATCCAGATTAGAAACAAGAATTGAATCCGATAGTAAGTAAATAAAAATAAAAGGCTATACGGAGCAGCCCCTGAGCTCCAAGGAGTAGACAATGTGTTGCGGCCAATACAGATTGATTCCAGTAGTTGTTATTCAGTTAAGGCGTTCTAGAGTCTGAAAGAAAGATTTTAGTTCCTTTTCCAGCTGTAAATCTTACATAGGCTGATCGATTTTCACAATCAGAGAGAGAGTTTTAGATATTCTTGTAAAATGTGGCTATCCTTGCAGTGGTCCCACATCGGTTTCAGTATTACCTTCTATGTGATAAACTTCCACCTGTTTCTCTCACAGCACAACATACGTACAGACTCCAGGCAGCTCTCTTTTAATCCCTGTGTATTCAAACTGAAGTCCACTTATCGATTGTACCCAGGATCTTTGGATGAGGTAGCCATTCTTTTTCGTAGTCTTTACCAGGGCTGGTAATCAGTCGTTGGGTTCTTTTAGAATGATCTTATCTGGAATGACAGGGAGGAGTCCCATTGTTCCTTCGAGAAACTCCCTGTAGCTATTCCAGTGGTTAGGTGTGTGTCCATTCTTAAAATATAAAACTTAGTTATTTAAAGTCCAATCTTTTTGTGTATAAATTCAGGGTTTCTTTCTCCATCATCATAACATTGGGCCAGTGTGTTAAGTTTCGGATTGATACAGGGCTACAGGGAGAGAACATTGAACATAGAACATTACAGCACAAACAGGCCCTTCGGCCCTCGAGTTGCGCCGATCGCATCAACCCCACCAATCTATAGACCTATCTATAACCCCCAATCCCATTAAACCCCATATACTCATCCAGAAGTCTTTTAAAAGACCCCAGTGAGTTCGCCTCCACCACCGACGACGGCAGCCGATTCCATTCACTCACCACCCTCTGAGTGAAAAACTTACCCCTAACATCACCTCTGTACTTCCCTCCCCGCACCTTAAATCTGTGTCCTCTCGTAGCGACCATTTCAACCCGGGGAAATAGCCTCTGAGAGTCCACCCTATCTATTCCTCTCAACATTTTATAAACTTCTATCAGGTCGCCTCTCAACCTTCGCCTCTCCAGGGAAAAGAGTCCCAGCTCCCTCAACCTATCTTCATAAGGCATTCCTCCCAGTCCAGGCAACATCCTTGTAAATCTCCTCTGCACCCTTTCAATAGCTTCTACGTCTTTCCTATAGTGAGGCGACCAGAACTGCGCACAGTACTCCAAATGAGGCCTGACGAGGGTCCTGTAAAGTTGCAGCATTACCTCCCGACTCCTAAACTCAATCCCTCGATTAATGAAGGCCAGTACACCATACGCCTTCTTGACCACCTGAGGAAACATTTCTGAATACTGAGGAAACATTTCTGATCGGTGAAGAGTATTTAAGTGGCCATTAAAAACTAAATTGGGAACATTTGTAAGTGTAAAGCTTTAACATCAGAAGCACATGGTGCTGATGCAATGTTGATGTCAAATCACAGGATTCAGCAACAGAGATCTGAAGGGAGAAGTTCCAATCTCATGCCGAGTTCCCAATATGGATATTGTAGCTTTAAATGGTTTTAACAAACTAATCTCATAGACAAGTCCCAGAGAAACCTGTGTAATCCCTAAACACATGATGGCAGTGATCTCGACAGACTGGAGGGACTGTTCGACAGACTGGAGGGACCGATTGTGGACAAGTCCCCAGGACCGGATGGAATGCATCCAAGGGTTCTGAAAGAAATGGTGGAGGTGATAGTGGATGCCTTGGTGATTATTTTCCAAACATCGCTGGATTCCAGGGAAGTGCCGGAAGATTGGAAAATGGCTCATGTTACGCCGTTGTTTAAGAAGGGTGGCAGGCAAAAGGTGGGGAATTATAGGCTGGTTAGTTTAACGTCTGTTGTAGGTAAAATGTTAGAATCCGTGATCAAGGAGAAAATAGCAAGGCATCTTGAGGAGAATTGTTTAATAGAGCAGACGCAGCATGGTTTCGTTAACGGGAAGTCGTGTCTGACGAATTTATTGGAGTTGTATGAGGATGTGTCTAGGGCGGAGGATAGAGGGGAGCCGGTGGATTTGGTGTTTCTTGATTTTCAGAAGGCGTTTGATAAGGTGCCTCACAAGAGCTTATTACAGAAGGTCAGGGGGCATGGAATTCAGGGTAGGGTGGATAGTGTATTGGTGTCAAATAGGAGGCAGAGAGTCGGGGTCAATGGGTGCTATTCGGATTGGTGGTTGGTGACTAGTGGAGTGTCCCAGGGGTCGGTGCTGGGGCCTCAGCTATTTACCATTTATATAGATGATCTGGAGGAGGGAACCGAGTGTATGGTGTCGAAATTTGCTGATGACACCAAGATTGGTGGAACGGCAAATTGTGCGGAGGGTGTGGAGAGTCTGCAGAAGGATCTAGATAGGCTGGGCGAATGGGCCAGGAGCTGGCAAATGGAATTTAATGTTGGCAAATGTGAAGTTGTCCACTTTGGTAGGAATAATGGTAGGAAGGACTATTACTTACGTGGTGAAAAACTGCAGCATGCGACGGTGCAGAGGGACCTCGAGGTCCTTGTGCATGAGTCGCAAAAACCCAGCCTCCAGGTGCAGCAGGTGGTCAGGAAGGCGAATGGGATGCTGGCCTTCATAGCGAGGGGGATTGAATATAAAAGTAGGGAGGTCTTGCTGCAGCTGTATAGGGCACTGGTGAGGCCGCAGCTGGAGTACTGTGTGCAGTTTTGGTCGCCGTACTTACGCAAGGATATTTTGGCCTTGGAGGGAGTGCAGGAGGTTTACTAGGCTGATACCGGAGTTGAGGGGGTTGAACTATGAGGAGAGGCTGAATAAACTAGGCTTGTACTCGTTAGAGTTTAGAAGAATGAGGAGAGATCTCATTGAGACATATAAGATGATGAATGGGATGGATAAGATAGAGGTGGAGAGGCTCTTCCTGCTCAGAAAGGACAGTAGGACTAGAGGGCACAGCCTCAAGATAAAGGGGGGGGAGGCGGTTTAGAACGGAGTTGAGGAGGAACTTCTTCACTCAAAGGGTGGTGAATCTCTGGAATTCTCTGCCCGTTGAAGTGGTGGAGGCTGCCTCGCTAAATATTTTTAAGACGCGGGTTGATAGGTTTTTGATAGGCAAGGGGATTAAGGGTTATGGGGAGAGGGTGGCAATGTGGAACTGAGACACGACAGATCAGCTATGATCTTACTGAATGGCGGGGCAGGCTCGAAGGGCTAGATGGCCTACTCCTGCTCCTATTTCTTATGTTCTTATGTTCTTATCTGTTGCAGAGTTGAGTTTGTGAAGCTTGAATTTGATGTTGGTAAAGATGTAAAAAAAAATTGTAAAAATGTTAGAGCGAAAAAAAACATTGCATTGTCCCTTTTTTGGTGTTTTGGTTCAGTGTTTGGAGGTTTAAAATGTAAAGTACCTTCAGAATCCCAGATTGAACCATTTGTATCAAAATGTCAAGCAGTAGTTTTAATGAAACTCTGTTTTATTTGATTTGATGGAACTAGGAATTTAGCTCAATCAATCTGAAGCAGGCACTCAGCTACCAGGAACTTACAAATTTGAATTTGACGGTGTTGACAACAACAGACCAATCCTATTGTGGGAAAATTGACAGGTTATCACAGGTGTAAAAGAGAGTACAGAGAGGAGAAACACAAGTGCAACAAAGAACTGCCACCTCTCAAGCTCAGAGAGAGTTGAGGGCAGCTCTCAAATCTGCCAACTTCAGATATCTCTTGAGAACGCATCATCTAACTAGTGAAAGATACCAAATCAAAAAGAACTTATAGACAGAGGAATCAACAGAGGAATTCCAAAAGATTCTGAAAGCCACAAACTTGGTTGGACTTTTGAGAGTGACTGAATTATTTGTTATTCTTCTGGTTAACGAATGAGTATTATATTTATTTGAACAGTATTCCACTGGAACCTTATTTTTTTCAGTATGTTACTCGTTTAGTTAAAGTTCCCTGTTAATAAAACAAATAAATTGTTAAATGTTCATTTTAAAGTGAGTGTCAGGTATTTCTGCTAGTTACCCACTAAATGTTATTGAAGGACAGTTCACACTTCCCACACACTTTTAACAGATCACGAGGCGAGGGAGTCCTCTTTTGGGGATTCAGCGTTACTTCTCAAAAAGGGATTAACACCTGCATCATAACAGAACTGGCCAAAATGATTCCAAGTCCAGAATGGGCAAGAAAATGGGAGAGTTTCTTACCTTTTTTTGGTGAGTTCAAAGGCAGAATTTTATGAACTTAGTGAATGCAAAAATGGGCTAAACTATTCCTCATCTATAGGGGAAGGGGGCCAGGCTTAAATCACTAGCCAGCCACTTGTAACAGCAGAGGCAGGTTCTGTTACTGCACATGTGCAACAGCAACCAGCAGAGGTCTGAGGGAGAGACCTATCAGGCCTTTGCTGCTGCAGCTGGCATCCCCCACCCCCCACTGCTCTCGTGCAGAGTGGTTGCGGTCTCATTCTCTCCCCTCAATGGTCACCTGCAGATTGGCAGCGGAGTTCCACTCCCTACCAATCGACCCGCCTTGGCTTGGCCCCACCCTCTGCTCACCAGGCACTGTCAATACCGAGGCATCGAGTGGGCAATGCCAAAGTGCCCCTTGGGCAGTGCCAGGATAGCAGGCTGGCACTGCCAAGCTGGCAATCCCTAAGGGGCACTCCCCAACCTTTCCCAGCAATGGCCTGCAGTTCTACCGGTATGGCCATCACAACCGGTCACCGTTCACAGGGACCAGCTGTTTTCCTCGCTGAAAAGAATCTTCTCTGGCGGGGCCACAAAAGCAAGTGAGCCGGCCAATTGCGCCCTGGGTTCATGAATCGCATGGAAATGAGCCTTTACATATATTTAAGTAACTTATTCAGCCTCTTTCCGGAATGAGCGGGATGCTCAACTTGGCGGATATCCAGTGCCGGTAACATTACGAGAGGTGAGAAGTTGGATTCAAGCCTGATTTTTCATTTCTTGCGCGATTTTATTGGTTTGCTCCACCCATTGATGGGCAGAGTGAGCTGATAAAATCACTCCCACTAAGTTGGTAATATCAGCAGATGGAATAAATCCAAAAATACTCCAGGAAAGGAGGAGTGAGTAGCATAGCTCTGATTGAAGCATTTCGTCAGCTGCAGATGAGTGAATGTTTTAAGTTTCAAACAATGATGGACCACGTGAATTGGGAATTACTGAACTGTTAATCACAAATTGTAGTTAGAAGAATTTTAAAATAATTTAACACATTTCACAGGAGCAAAGGCATTAAATCTAATTCAGCTGGACAGGGAAAGCAGAGGAAGGAGAGGAGAATTAGTGACCTGCGGGGAGGGGGTGGGATCAGTATAAAATCCTCAGAGGTCATTGCTGAGTTATAAGGGCCAATGTAGTTAAGTAAGAAAGTAACTGAGATTTATACAGAATATTTATCATTTCATTGTGTTTCTCTCCTGACAAGAGTAACAAAACCTCCTTCATAGTTAGCATTGGGCCCCTGAAAATCATCAGCTGCACTCTCACACTGCTGTAGAGACTGTGTCGTGGGTCATGCTAGATCATGGGGTGAGAGATCAAGGTGGGTGCCAACAGAACCAGGTCAAGTACAGAATCAACAAAGCAGGAATCTGTGAAAATGTCATCAAACATTCAACGAGTCAGCTGGTTAAAGACAATAATTTTCCACTAATGCCAGGAATATTCTGGAAAGATCTTGGGCTCATGCTAGAAATCTCTGCTTTATGAACATCATGTATTAACTCTTTCTGCACTGTTGTATTCCAAAATCAGCATGCCAGCAGCCAAGAGTCACTCGTTTTGCTCAGTGCTGGTACTAAAGCTCTATGATGCTGTTGACACATCAGGTTCCATCAAAGTGATATTATTTGGTTAACTCCTCATTCACATCCTCTTCCCTTTGATCTCTTCTACTTTTTGGTCAGATTGGTGCAGACTCCCTCACTCACAATGAGAGGAAGCGAGAGCATTCTGTGCTGTCACACTGTTTGTGGAGTTAAATGGAAGTCTCCCTTTTACTAGGAGTTTTCTGATATCCTGTTGACACTTATCTTCTCCCATTCTTCAGCACAAGAACAGATATGGGTGAGAAATTGCCGGCTTGGCTTCATCGAAGGAGTTTGCGAACCTCAGTTGGAAGATTCCACTGAGCAGCATTAAACTCTCACCAAATGATTCCACAAAATTATAAAATCAGGATCATCCCAGACTTCACAGTAGCTAAAAACAAAATAGAAGTTACATTGCAAATGTTTGTGTATTTGGGAGCCTGAGCTTACCACAGCATTGGCTGAGGTACCTGTTGGAGATGAAGGGCCGAATCCTGCCTAGGGTTCTGAGACAATGACAGTAGCCAATGATTCCAAACAGAAAATGTCAATCAGAAACAGAATAACTCAAATTCTAGTAAAGAAGAGTTAAACAGACACTTTGGTCCTAAATTCCACCTATGTGTCCTTTCCAGATTGTGCTAAAGTGGAGGAAGGAATCTAACAGGAATAGCAGATTCCACAGGCTTTAGTCTGGTTAGACATGGAACTTATAAATGATTCACTTTCAATGCATTCTGTCCACCAAGATTTACTGCAAACTTTGCCGAAAGGGATATTTATAAAAATCATTACCCTACTCAGACAGATTCATTTAAAAACAAACTAGATGCTGTTGAGATGTTGCATTTCTTAGTGTGTGGATTGCTATCTGATAATTAAACTACTGCATGAACAACTCAACAAAAAACCTATTTGTGCTTTTCAATTAAAAGATATTTTCACACTGAAGTCGTTTCATTTCACCATTCAACTAACAATAGTTTATACACAGAATTCATTAGCTCAATATTGAGGGATCATGGAAGCAGCAACAAGTGTTCATAGGCATATAAATAATAAAAGTGTGGTAAAAAGGGCTGATTAGGGACCAAAAAGTGGATTTGTACATGGAGGAAGGGGCATGTCTGAAGTACAGTACTAAATGAATACATCTATCCTTACCAAGGAACAAGATGCTGCCAAGGAGAAGGTATTGGATAGATTGTCTGTACTTTAAAGTTAATAAATCCCCAGGATGGAATGTGATGCATCTGAAAATACCGAAAGGAGCAAGAATGTAAATTGTTTAGGTGCTGGTTATAATTTTCCAATCCTTAAGATACAGGGATGGTCCAGAAAACTGGAGAATTCCAAAAATTACAACAAAGGTCAAAATAGGGTGCAAGGATAAACCTTGCAACTATAGGCCTCGGAAGAGGAAAAGATCTTAGAAATGATCAAAGTGGGCATAATTACAGTCGTTTGGGCAAATACAGGTTAATTAAGGAAAGTCAGCATGGAATTAAGGGCAAACTGGTTTAGCTAACTTGCTTGAGTTTTTTGAAGAGATAACATAGCTGATGTGGGTGGTGCTACTGATGTGGCAAATATGGACTTTGAAATGGCATTTGATACAGTGCCATATAATAGGCTAAACAACCTTTAAAAAGTATGTGGACTAGCACTTGAAATGTCACAACATTCAAGACTACAGGCCAAGTGCTGGAAAGTGGGATTAGTGTAGACTTTGTATAGTTTTGTTGGTACAGACCTGATGGGCCGAAGGGCCTCTTCTGTACTGTATGATTCTATGGGTAAGGTAAGGGCAAATTCAATTGAGTCCTGGAAAATTAGTTGAAGAAAAAAAATGACAGGGCTATGGAGAAAAGGTGGGGGTACGGAACAGATGAACTGCTTTTACAGAAAACCAGCAGCAGGCATGAGGAGTTAATTGTGTGATACGTGTCTATGATTTTGACGAACAATCATCTATCAGAGGACATGTAGTAAGAAAGAGGTGATGGTGTAGTGGTACTGTCACTGGACTAGTAATCCAGAGACCCAGGACAATGCTCTGGGGATCTAGTCTCAAATTTCAACACAACAGAGGCTGAAATTTCAATTTAATAAAAAATCTGGAATTAGAAGTCTAATGATGATCATGAAACCATTATCAATTGTTATAAAAATCCATCTGATTCACTAAGTCCTTGAGGGAAGAAAATTTGTCATCCTCACCTTGTCTCCATGTGACTTCAGGCCCACAGCAATGGCCTAGCAAGCCACTCAATTCAAGGGTGCTGAAGGGCAATAGATGTAGGCCCAGGTAGCGACATCCACATCCAATTAACAAACAAAAGCTGCAATCGGACAAAAATATACACTGAGCTAGATAAAGCAAAATTATAAAGGATGACAAATTAAGAAGGAGAGAGCGGTAGAGAGGTGGGGAGGTTTAGGGAGGGAATTCCAGACCTTGAGACCCAGATTAATGACCTTCACTTTCTCAAGGGTGCCAATCAGAATGTGACTATTGACTAAAAGTCCCCTTGTATTGCAGACATACTAACAAGTGATAAGATTAGCATGATACAGACAAGCAGTGGATCTGCATCCTGTTCAGAATTCACAAACATAGGGGGCGATTCTCTCATTCCGCTGCACTAATTTTTTACCACAGCGGGCCGGGAGAATCCCACAGTAGCGATTCGTGTCCCTCTAGCATCTCCCAGTGGCATCAGAAATCACCGGGGCGATGCAAAGACTGTTCAAATGGTCATTTGAATAGAATTTAAATTAGATTAGCGAGCCTGGGACGGAAGTCTCCGGGCCCATGAGCATCTCCCACTGAAGAGTATTTCATTCCAACAGGGTTTAGAGTAGCTCCTCACTACTGGGGAACTAACAGCCTGACCCTGCTGGAGTGAAGCGGGGGCAATTGGGGTCCCCCAGAGGGTCAGATGCTGAGGGCGTGGGGGGGGGGGGACCCCTATGCATTGGTACCCTGGCACTGCCCGTCTGTGTCCCCAGCACTGCCCAAGGGGCAAAATACCAATGCTCAGGAGGCACCTTGGCATTGCCCATCAGGCATGGGGCAGTGAAAACATGGGGTCCCGCTTCCACTCTGAAGTCGGGATCGGTGGGGCAGGGAGAGAGGCCAATGAACGGGGTGGGTTGGTAACTGTCAATAGAGAGGTGGGGGATGCTGGGGGAAAAAGGGGGTGGGGGGGAAAAGAGAGCTAGAGATCAGAGCTAGAGACCAGGAGTGGGGAGTTCAGGAGGCCGGCAATATGCAGTGGCCCACTCAGTGCACTACTTTCAGTCGCTCCAGCGGGGATAGGCCCCACCCCCAAAATTTCGACACACTGCACTTGGTCCCCAACTCCAAATGATGTATGTAAATCGTAAACAATTGTGGTCCCAACACTGATCCCTCAGACACACTAATAGTCATTAATCGCCAACCATGAAAACACCCATTTACCCCTACTCTTTCTTTCTGATAGTTAACCCATCTTCTATCCTCTAATACATTCCCGTAACACCATGACTTTTACCTTATGTAGCAGTCTTTGATGCGGCACCCTGTCAGATGCTTTCTGGAAATCCAGATTCACCACATCCACAGGTTCCCAATTGTCCACAGCACATGTAATATTCTCAAAGAATTCCACCAAATTGGTCAAACATGACCCGCCCTTTATGAACCCATGCTGCGTCTTCCCAATTGGACAATTTTAATCCAGATATCTCTCTACTTCTTCCTTGATGATAGATTCAAGCATTTTCCCTACTACAGGAGTTAAGCTAACCAGCCTATAGTTACCCACCTTTTGTCTACCTCCTTTTTTAAACAGTGGCATCACAACTGCTGTTTTTCAATCTGCGGGAACCACCCCAGAGTCCAGTTAATTTTGATAAATTATTACTAGTGCATTTGTTATTTCCCCTGACATTTCTCTTAGTATCCTGGGATGCATTCCATCAGGACCAGAAGACTTGTCTAACTTTAGCCCCATTAGCTTGTGCAACACTATCCCTTTTGTGATAATGATACTTATTAGGACCATAGCCTTCTAATCATCAATGTTTGGCATGTTATTTGTGTCTTTCACTGTGGAGACCTGTGCAATGCCTCAACCATTTCCTTATTTCCAATTATTACATCCTGTTTCTCATCCTCTAAAGGACCAATGTTTACTTCAGCCACCGTTTTTCATTTTATATATTTGTAGAAGCCGTTGCTACCTATTTTTATATTCTGATGTGGAGATGCTGCTGTTGGACTGGGGTGGGCACAGTAAGAAGTCTCACAGCACCAGGTTAAAGTCCAACAGGTTTATTTGGTAGCATGAGCTTTCGGAGTGCTGCTTCTTCATCAGGTGAGTCCACTGGATTGGGTTCACAAACAGGACATACATAAACACAGACTCTATTGCAAGACAGTGGTTGGAATGCGAGTCTTTAACATAATCAAGCCTTTACAGGTGCAGACAATGTGAGTCTGCGTTGAGATTAAAGAAGTGTGAATTGTCTCAAGCCAGGACAGTTCGTAGGATTTTGCAAGCCCAGGCAAGTCGTGGGGGTTACAGACAATGTGACATGAACCCACGATCCTGGTTGAGGCCATCTTCATGTCAGCAGAACTTGGCTATCAGTTTCTGCTCGATGATTCTGCATTATCATGTGTCTTGAAGGCTACCTTGGAGAATGCTTACCCCAAGATCAGAAGCTGAATGCCCTTGACTGGAAAGGAACACTCCTGGCTGGTAATTGTCGAGTGGTGTCCATTCATCCACTGTTGTGGCATCTGCATGGTCTTGTCAATACACCACACCTCAGAACATCCTTTCCTTTATATTCTGAGTTAGTTTACACTCATAATCCATCTTATTTTTCTTTATAACTTTTTTTGTGGCTTTCTGTTGACCTTTAACAAGGGTTTTTTTTTAATCTGCCCATATATAAAAGCTACTTACCTGAGAAATTGTTCTCATTGTTCGTCAGAGCAAGCAGAGAGGAGCGACTTGTGGCGGGAGTGTGAAGGGTAAGCGATTGGCTTTTTTTCTTAATTTTTCGCGGGGTTTCTCTTTTTTTCCAAGTTTCTTTAAGAATAAAGCAGAAGTAGGCCCAGGGGTGACACAGGAAGAGTTTGTTAGCTGCGAGATTTAAAAAGCAGGCCACATTACAAAGGGTCGAAAACTTTGCTGGGTGTATTCTATAGGCCGCCCAATAGTGACAGGGAAGTTGAAGTGCAGATAGGGAACCAGATTCTGGAGAAATGTATTAAAAACAGAGTTGTCGTGATGGGAGACTTCAATTTCCCAAACATCGACTGGAATATCCCTAGAGTAAGGGGTTTGGCTGGAGAGGAGTTTGTTAGGTGTGTTCAGGAAGGTTTCCTGACACAGTATGTGGACAAGCCTACGAGGGGAGAGGCAGTACTTGACCTGGTACTGGCGAATGAACCAGGGCAGGTGATGGATCTCTCGGTAGGAGAGCATCTTGGGAATGGTGACCATAATTCTATCTCCTTCACAATTGCATTGGAACGAGATAGGATCAGACAGGCTAGGAAGGTGTTTGTCTGGAGTAAGGGGAGATACGAAGAAGTCAGGAAGTTACTTGGACAAATAAATTGGAAGGAGGCATTCTTAGGGAAAAGTACCGAAGGAAGGTGGCGGATATTCAAGGAATGTTTGTCTGGCGCTCTGCATGACAATGTTCCGATAAGGCAAGGGGGTTTTGGTAGGTCGCGGGAACCGTGGTGCACGAAGGCTGTGTTGAACCTAGTCAGGAGGAAAAGGAAGGTGTACAAAAGGTTCAGGGAACTAGGAGAGGTTAAGGATCTTGAAGAATATAAGGACTGTAGAAAGGAGGTTAAAAGGGAAATTAGGAGAGCCAGAAGGGGTCATGAGAAGACCTTGGCGGGTAAGATTAAGGAAAATCCCAAGGCCTTCTATAAGTATGTGAAAGGTAAAAGGGTGAGAAGGGAAAGGATAGGACCTATAAAAGATGAAGGGGGAAAGGTCTGTGTAGAACCAGAAGAAATGGCGGAGGTGCTTAATGAGTACTTTGCCTCAGTATTCACAGTGGAAGCTGATTTGGGAGATCTTGCTATGGACTTGCAGCAGGTGGAAAAGATTGAGTACGTGGACATTAAGGAGGAGGATGTGTTAGAACTTTTGAATTCTATCAAGGTAGATAAGTCGCCGGGACCAGATGGGATGTACCCCAGGATACTGTGGGAGGCCAGGGAAGTGATTGCAGAGCCCTTGGCGATGATCTTTGCGTCGTCAATGGAGACGGGAGAGGTTCCGGAAGATTGGAGGATTGCGGATGTAGTCCCTATTTTCAAGAAAGGGAACAGAGATAGCCCGGGAAATTACCGCCCGGTGAGTCTGACCTCAGTGGTTGGTAAGCTGATGGAGAGGCTTCTGAGGGACAAGATTTACGAGCATTTGGAGAGGTTTGACATGATCAGGAATAGTCAGCATGGATTTGTCAAGGGCAGGTCGTGCCTTACGAGCCTAGTTGAGTTCTTCGATAATGTGACTGAACACATTGACGAAGGAAGTGCCGTGGACGTAGTGTACATGGACTTCAGCAAGGCTTTTGATAAGGTTCCCCATGCAAGACTTCTTGAGAAGGTGAGAGGGCATGGGATCCAAGGGCCTTTGGCCTTGTGGATCCAGAACTGGCTTGCCTGCAGAAGGCAGAGAGTGGTTGTGGATGGGTCTTTTTCGGAATGGAGGTCAGTCACCAGTGGGGTGCCCCAGGGATCTGTTCTGGGACCCTTGCCTTTTGTCATTTTCATAAATGACCTGGATGAGGAAGTGGAGGGATGGGTTAGCAAGTTCGCTGATGACACGAAGGTCGGCGGTGTTGTGGATGGTCTGGAAGGATGTCAAAAGTTGCAGCAGGACATAGATAGGATGCAGGAATGGGCGGAGAAGTGGCAGATGGACTTCAACGCGGATAAATGTGTAGTCGTCCATTTCGGCAGAACCAACGGGATGAACGAGTACACTATTAAGGGCAGGGGTCTTAGTAGCGTTGAAGAGCAGAAGGATCTCGGGGTCCGGGTTCACAGGACTCTTAAATCGGCCTCGCAGGTGGAGGAGGTGGTCAAGAAGGCGTATGGTGTACTGGCCTTCATTAATCGAGGGATTGAGTTTAGGAGTCGGGAGGTAATGCTGCAACTTTACAGGACCCTCGTCAGGCCTCATTTGGAGTACTGTGCGCAGTTCTGGTCGCCTCACTATAGGAAAGACGTAGAAGCTATTGAAAGGGTGCAGAGGAGATTTACAAGGATGTTGCCTGGACTGGGAGGCATGCCTTATGAAGATAGGTTGAGGGAGCTGGGACTCTTTTCCCTGGAGAGGCGAAGGTTGAGAGGCGACCTGATAGAAGTTTATAAAATGTTGAGAGGAATAGATAGGGTGGACTCTCAGAGGCTATTTCCCCGGGTTGAAATGGTCGCTACGAGAGGACACAGATTTAAGGTGCGGGGAGGGAAGTACAGAGGTGATGTTAGGGGTAAGTTTTTCACTCAGAGGGTGGTGAGTGAATGGAATCGGCTGCCGTCGTCGGTGGTGGAGGCGAACTCGCTGGGGTCTTTTAAAAGACTTCTGGATGAGTATATGGGGTTTAATGGGATTGGGGGTTATAGATAGGTCTATAGATTGGTGGGGTTGATGTGATCGGCGCAACTCGAGGGCCGAAGGGCCTGTTTGTGCTGTAATGTTCTATGTTCTATGTTCTATTACACAGCAGGCAGCGTAGTGAGCAGGTAGCAGAGTGAGAGCTGAAGGGCTTTGGCTCAACGGGCTTAGGTGGAAACGGCGAGACAGGGCAAGTTTAATTCTTAGTTTCTTTTCCTGTGGAATTTGAAGAAAAAGGGAATTATGAGTGTGAGGCCAGTTTGTTGTTCTGTGTCAGATGTGGGAGGTCCTGGAGTCTCCTGGCCTCCCAGATGTCCATATCTGTGCCGGGTGTGTCGAGCTGCGGCTCCTAAGGGACCGTGTGAGGGAACTGGAGCTTTAGCTCATGGACCTTTGTCTGGTCAGGAAGAACAAGGAGGTGATAGAGAGGAGTTACAGGCAGGTGGTCACATTGGGGCCACAGGAAGCAGGCAAGTGGGTCACGGTTAGGAAGGGGAAAGGTCAGGTACTAGAGAGTACCCCAGTGGATGTGAACCTGAACAATAAGTACTCCTGTTTGAGTACTGTTGAGGGGGGACAGCCTACCTGGTGGAAGCAGCATGGCCGTACCTCCAGCATGGAGTCCGGCCCTGTAGCTCAGAAGGGTAAGGATAGATAGAGAAAGCTGTAGTGATAGGGGACTCTACACTGAGGGGGTTGGACGGGCGATTTTGTGGAGGCAGTCGAGAAACTCGAATGGTAGTTTGTCTCCCTGGTGCTGGGATCCCAAATTTTTCTGATCACATCCAAGACATTCTGAAGCGGGAGAGAAAGGAGCCAGGGGTCATGGTACATACTAGTACCACTGACATAGGTAGGAAAAGGGAAGGCGTCATGAAAAGAGAATATAGGGAGTTAGGTAGAGAGTTGAGAAGAAGGAAAGCAAAGATAGTAATCTCAAGATTGCTGCCTGTGCCATGAGAACATAAGAACATAAGAAATAGGAGCAGGAGTAGGCCATCTAGCCCTTCGAGCCTGCCCCGCCATTCAATAAGATCATGGCTGATCTGCCGTGGCTCAGTTCCACATTCCCGCCCTCTCCCCATAACCCTTAATCCCCTCTCTTATCAAAAACCCATCAACCCGCTTCTTGAAAATATTTGGAAGGTAGTAGGACTGGAGGGTCTTAATGACATTACTGTTACTAGAGAGGCGGTGCTCGACAGACTGGAGGGGCTGATTGTGGACAAGTCCCCAGGACCGGATGGAATGCACCCGAGGGTTCTGAAAGAAATGGCAGAGGTGATAGTGGATGCATTGGTGGTTATTTTCCAGACGTCGCTGGATTCCGGGGAAGTGCCGGAAGATTGGAAAACGGCTAATGTTACGCCGTTGTTTAAGAAGGGTGCCAGGCAAAAGGCGGGGAATTATAGGCCGGTTAGTTTAACGTCTGTGGTAGGTAAAATGTTAGAATCCGTCATTAAAGAGGAAATTGCGAGGCATCTTGAAGGGAATTGCTTGATAGAGCAGACGCAGCACAGTTTCATTAAAGGGAAGTCATGTCTGACAAATTTACTGGAGTTCTATGAGGATGTGTCGAGGGCGGTGGATAGAGGAGAGCCGGTGGATGTGGTCTTTCTGGATTTTCAGAAGGCGTTTGACAAAGTAACTCATAAGAGGGTATTGCAGAAGGTCAGGGGACTTGGAGTTGGGGGTAGGGTGTTAGCGTGGATAGAGGATTGGTTGTCAAATAGGAAGCAGAGAGTGGGGGTCAACGGGTGCTACTCGGATTGGAGGATGGTGACTAGTGGAGTGCCCCAGGGGTCAGTGCTGGGGCCTCAGCTTTTTACCATTTATATAGATGATCTTGAGGAGGGAACCGAGTGTAGGGTGTCGAAATTTGCGGACGACACCAAGATTGGGGGAACGGCAAATTGTGTGGAGGGTGTGGAGAGTCTGCAGAAGGATCTAGATAGGCTGGGCGAATGGGCCAGGAATATGGCAAATGGAATTTAATGTTGGCAAGTGTGAGGTGGTTCACTTTGGAAGGAAGAATGGTAGGAAGGACTATTACTTACGGGGCGAAAAACTGCAGCGGGCGACGGTGCAGAGGGACCTCGGGGTCCTTGTGCACGAGTCGCAAAAACCCAGCTTGCAGGTGCAGCAGGTGGTCAGGAAGGCAAATGGGATGCTGGCCTTCATAGCGAGGGGGATTGAATATAAAAGTAGGGAGGACTTGCTGCAGCTGTATAGGGCATTGGTGAGGCCGCAGCTGGAGTACTGTGTGCAGTTTTGGGCGCCGCACCTGCGCAAAGATATTTTGGCCTTGGAGGGAGTGCAGAGGAGGTTTACTAGGCTGATACCGGAGTTGAGGGGGTTGAGCTATGAGGAGAGGCTGAATGAACTAGGCTTGTACTCGTTGGAGTTTAGAAGAATGAGGGGAGATCTCATTGAGACGTATAAGATGATGAATGGGATGGATAGAATAGAGGTGGAGAGACTCTTCCCGCTCAAAAAATACAGTAGGACTAGGGGGCACAGCCTCAAGATAAAGGGGGGGCATTTTAGAACGGAGTTGAGGAGGAACTTCTTCACTCAAAGGGTGGTGAATCTCTGGAATTCTCTACCCGTTGAAGTGGTGGAGGCTACCTCGCTAAATATTTTCAAGAAGCGGGTTGATGGGTTTTTGATAAGAGAGGGGATTAAGGGTTATGGGGAGCGGGCCGGAATGTGGAACTGAGCCACGACAGATCAACCATGATCTTATTGAATGACGGGACAGGCTGGAAAGGCCAGATGGCCTACTCCTGCTCCTATTTCTTATGTTCTTATGAAAATATTTAGCGAGGCAGCCTCCATCACTTCAACGGGTAGAGAATTCCAGAGATTCACCACACTTTGAGTGAAGAAGTTCCTCCTCAACTCCATTCTAAAACGCCCCCCTTTTATCTTGAGGCTGTGCCCCCTAGTCCTACTGTCTTTTTTGAGCGGGAAGAGTCTCTCCACCTCTATCCTATCCATCCCATTCATCATCTTATACGTCTCAATGAGATCTCCCCTCATTCTTCTAAACTCCAGCGAGTACAAGCCTAGTTTATTCAGCCTCTCCTCATAGCTCAATCCCCCTCAACTCCGGTATCAGCCCTCCAAGGCCAAAATATCTTTGCGCAAGTGCGGTGCCCAAAACTGCACACAGTACTCCAGATGCGGCCTCACCAATGCCCTATACAGCTGCAGCAAGACCTCCCTACTTTTATAGTCAATCCCCCTCGCTATGAAGGCCAGCATCCCATTCGCCTTCCTGACCACCTGCTGCACCTGCAAGCTGGGTTTTTGCGACTCATGCACAAGGACCCCGAGGTCCCTCTGCACCGTCGCCTGCTGCAGTTTTTCGCCCCGTAAGTAATAGTCCTTCCTACCAAAGTGGAAAACTTCACACTTGCCAACATTAAATTCCATTTGCCATTTCCTGGCCCAGTCGCACAGCCTATCTAGATCCTTCTGCAGACTCTCCACTCCCCCTGCACAATTTGCCGTTCCCCCAATCTTGGTGTCATCCGCAAATTTCGACACCCTACACTCGGTTCCCTCCTCCAGATCATCTATATAAATGGTAAAAAGCTGAGGCCCCAGCACCGACCCCTGGGGCACCCCACTAGTCACTATCCGCCAATCCGAATAGCACCCGTTGACCCCCACTCTCTGCCTCCTATTTGACAACCAATCCTCTATCCACGCTAACACCCTACCCCCAACTCCAAGTCCCCTGACCTTCTGCAATAACCTCTTATGAGGTACTTTGTCAAACGCCTTCTGAAAATCCAGAAAGACCACATCCACCGGCTCTCCTCTATCCACCGCCCTAGACACATCCTCATAGAACTCCGGTAAATTTGTCAGATACGATTTCCCTTTAATGAAACCGTGCTGCGTCTGCTCTATCAAGCAATTCCCTTCAAGATGCCTCGCAATTTCCTCCTTAATGACGGATTCTAACATTTTACCTACCACAGACGTTAAACTAACCGGCCTATAATTCCCCGCCTTTTGCCTGGCACCCTTCTTAAACAATGGCGTAACATTTGCCGTTTTCCAATCTTCCGGCACTTTCCCGGAATCCAGCGATGTCTGGAAAATAACCACCAATGCATCCACTATCACCTTCGCCATTTCTTTCAGAACCCTCGGATGCATTCCATCCGGTCCTGGTGACTTGTCCACAATCAGCCCCTCCAGTCTGTCGAGCACCGCCTCTCTAGTAACAGTAATGTCATTAAGACCCTCCAGTCCTACCACCTTTCCATCGCTAATACCCGGCAAATTATTCACGTCCTCCTCCGTGAAGACAGAAACAAAAAAGTTATTCAGTACCTTAGCCATATCCCCATCCCCTACCACTAGGTCCCCTTTCTCATCCTCTATAGGACCAACTTACCTAGGGGTAAGTTTTTCACTCTGAGGGTGGTGAGTGAATGGAATCGGCTGCCGTCGTCGGTGGTGGAGGCGAACTCGCTGGGGTCTTTTAAAAGACTTCTGGATGAGTATATGGGGTTTAATGGGATTGGGGGTTATAGATAGGTCTACAGATTGGTGGGGTTGATGCGATCGGCGCAACTCGAGGGCCGAAGGGCCTGTTTGTGCTGTAATGTTCTATGTTCTATGTTCTAACGTTCACCCTAGCCTAGGCTAGAAAGGTGTTTGTCTGGAGTAAGGGGAGATATGAAGAAGTCAGGAAGTTACTTGGACAAATAAACTGGAAAGAGGCGTTCTTAGGGAAAAGTACCGAAGGAAGGTGGCGGATATTCAAGGAATGTTTGTCTGGCGCTCTGTATGACAATGTTCCGATGAGACAAGGGGGTTTTGGTAGGTCGCGGGAACCGTGGTGCACGAAGGCTGTGTTGAACCTAGTCAGGAGGAAAAGGAAGGTGTACAAAAGGTTCAGGGAACTAGGAGAGGTTAAGGATCTTGAAGAGTATAAGGACTGTAGAAAGGAGGTTAAAAGGGAAATTAGGAGAGCCAGAAGGGGTCATGAGAAGACCTTGGCGGGTAAGATTAAGGAAAATCCCAAGGCCTTCTATAAATATGTGAAAGGTAAAAGGATGAGAAGGGAAAGGATAGGACCTATAAAAGGTGAAGGGGGAAAGGTCTGTGTGGAACCAGAAGAAATGGCGGAGGTGCTTAATGAGTACTTTGCCTCAGTATTCACAGTGGAAGCTGATCTGGGAGATCTTGCTATGGACTTGCAGCAGTTGGAAAAGATTGAGTACGTGGACATTAAGGAGGAGGATGTGTTAGAACTTTTGAATTCTATCAAAATAGATAAGTCGCCGGGACCAGATGGGATGTACCCCAGCATACTGTGGGAGGCGAGGGAAGTGATTGCAGAGCCCCTGGCGATGATCTTTGCGTCGTCAATGGAGACGGGAGAGGTTCCGGAAGATTGGAGGATTGCGGATGTAGTCCCTATTTTCAAGAAAGGGAACAGAGATAGCCTGGGAAATTACCGCCCGGTGAGTCTGACCTCAGTGGTTGGTAAGCTGATGGAGAGGCTTCTGAGGGACAAGATTTACAAGCATTTGGAGAGGTTTGACATGATCAGGAATAGTCAGCATGGATTTGTCAAGGGCAGGTCGTGCCTTACGAGCCTAGTTGAGTTCTTCGATACTGTGACTGAACACATTGACGAAGGAAGTGCCGTGGATGTAGTGTACATGGACTTCAGCAAGGCGTTTGATAAGGTTCCCCATGCAAGACTTCTTGAGAAGGTGAAAGGGCATGGGATCCAAGGGCCTTTGGCCTTGTGGATCCAGAACTGGCTTGCCTGCAGAAGGCAGAGAGTGGTTGTGGATGGGTCTTTTTCGGAATGGAGGTCAGTCACCAGTGGGGTGCCCCAGGGATCTGTTCTGGGACCCTTGCTGTTTGTCATTTTCATAAATGACCTGGACGAGGAAGTGGAGGGATGGGTTAGCAAGTTCGCTGATGACACGAAGGTCGGTGGTGTTGTGGATGAACATAGAACCCTACAGTGCAGAAATAGGCCCTTCGGCCCATCGAGTCTGCACCGAACACAATCCCACCCAGAACCTATCCCCATATCCCTACACATTTACCTGCTAATCCCTCTAACCTACACATCCCAGGACACTAAGGGGCTATTTTAGCATAGCCAATGAACCTAACCCGCACATCTTTGGACTGTGGGAGGAAACCGGAGCACCCGGAGAAAACCCACGCAGACACGAGGAGAATGTGCAAACTCCACACAGGCAGTGACCCGAGCCGGGAATCGAACCCAGGATCCTGGAGCTGTGAAGCAGCAGTGCTAACCACTGTGCTACCGTGGTCTGGAAGGATGTCAAAAGTTGCAGCAGGACATAGATAGGATGCAGGAATGGGCGGAGAAGTGGCAAATGGACTTCAATGTGGATAAATGTGTAGTCGTCCATTTCGGCAGAACCAACGGGATGAACGAGTACACTATCAAGAGCAGGAGTCTTAGTAGCGTTGAAGAGCAGAAGGATCTCGGGGTCCGGGTCCATAGGACTCTTAAATCGGCCTCGCAGGTGGAGGAGGTGGTCAAGAAGGCGTATGGTGTACTGGCCTTCATTAATCGAGGAATTGAGTTTAGGAGTCGGGAGGTAATGCTGCAACTTTACAGGACCCTTGTCAGGCCTCATTTGGAGTACTGTGCGCAGTTCTGGTCGCCTCACTATAGGAAAGACGTAGAAGCTATTGAAAGGGTGCAGAGAAGATTTACAAGGATGTTGCCTGGACTGGGAGGCATGCCTTATGAAGATAGGTTGAGGGAGCTGGGACTCTTTTCCCTAGAGAGGCGAAGGTTGAGAGGCGACCTGATAGAAGTTTATAAAATGTTGAGAGGAATAGGTAGGGTGGACTCTCAGAGGCTATTTCCCCGGGTTGAAATGGTCGCTACGAGAGGACACAGATTTAAGGTGCGGGGAGGGAAGTACAGAGGTGATGTTAGGGGTAAGTTTTTCACTCAGAGGGTGGTGAGTGAATGGAATCGGCTGCCGTCATCGGTGGTGGAGGCGAACTCGCTGGGGTCTTTTAAAAGACTTCTGGATGAGTAGATGGGGTTTAATGGGATTGGGGGTTATAGATAGGTCTATAGATTGGTGGGGTTGATGTGATCGGCGCAACCCGAGGGCCGAAGGGCCTGTTTGTGCTGTAATGTTCTATGTTCTATGTTCTAGCCAGCCTCTTCCTTTTTATATATTTATAAAAACTCTTGCTATCCTTTTTTATATTAAGCGCTAGCCCAGCTTCATAGTTTCTCCTACCCTCCTTTATCAACTTCTTTGTCAATCTTTGTTGACATTTAAACCTCTCCCAATCCTCTTCTCGCCCACTACTCTTAGCTACTCTAAATTCCTCCGCTTTTAATTTAACACTTTCCTTCACCTCCTTCGTTATCCACGGCTTATTACCTCTCCTCCTACAGTCGTTTTTGACCATCGGAATAAATTTCTGCTGAGCACCAAGAAAGATCTCCTTAAAGATCCTCCACTGCTCCTCAGCAGACCCTTCCTCCAATACACTCCCCCAGTCCACATTCGCCAATTCTTCTCTCAACCTACCATACTCCCCTCTATTCAAACAAAGGATGCGTGTCCGGGAACCCACTTTCTCCTCCTCCATCTGCACCAGAAACTCCACCATGCAATGATCACTCTCTCCAAGAGGATCCTTCACCGCAAGGTCCCTAATTCTACCCGCCTCATTACCAGATCCAAGAGAGCTCGCTCCCTCGTCGGCTCCAACACACACTGTTCAAGGAAATTATAGAACATAGAACATTACAGCGCAGAACAGGCCCTTCGGCCCACGATGTTGCGCCGACCAGTTACAAAAACAATGACCCACTAACCTAAACCAATCCCTTTTTGTCCATAAACCTATCCACAGATCTCTTAAATGCCCCCAAACTAGGCGCATTTACAATGCAGCAGGCAGGGCATTCCAATCCCTCACTACCCTCTGGGTAAAGAACCTACCCCTGACATCCGTCCTATAACTACCACCCCTTAATTTAAAACCATGCCCCCACGTGCTAGATTTCTCCATTAGAGGAAAAAGGCTATTACTATCCACCCTATCTAAACCTCTAATCATCTTATATGTTTCAATAAGATCCCCTCTTAGCCGTCTTCTTTCCAGCAAAAACAACCCAAGTCCCTCAGCCTCTCCTCATAGGACCTCCCCTCCATACCAGGCAACATCCTGGTAAACCTCCTCTGCACCCTCTCCAAAGCCTCCACATCCTTCCTGTAATGTGGGGACCAGAACTGCACACAGGAATGCACTTCATCCATACAGGAATGTGCCGGTCCTAAATTCCTATCAACTTACACTTGAAATCCTCCCACCTGCCAGATGTTGATTTGCCTTCAAACGTCTGTCCCCAATCAATATTCTTCAGTTCCTGCTTAATATTGTTGTAATTAACCTTGCCTTAATTTAGCACCTTAACTTGAGAATTACACATCAGTCCATCAGTATCTTAAAGTTTACTGAATTGTGGTCACTGTTCCTGAACTGCTCCCCTACTGAAATGTTGACCATCGGCAGCATTCCAAGAACTCCTCCTAGAGCCCACTGTGTCCAATATGGGTCAACCAATCAATACGCAGATTGAAATCCCCCATAACTACGGCCGTCCCATTCCTGCACGCCGCACTTATTTGCGCGTTAACAGCCTGCCCCACCTCCAGATCATTATTCGGGGGCCTATAGACGACACCCACCAGCGTCTTCCTCCCTTTGCTGTTCCTAATCTCCACCCACAACGATTCCACGTTCTGCTCCTTGGCTCCAATATCATCCCTTGCTACCACCTTGACGCTATCCTTAATCAGCAGAGCTACGCCCCCCCCTTTTCCCTCCCGCCTATCCTTCCTAAACACTTGATACCCTTGGACATTCAGCTCCCAGTCCCTGTCACCTTGTAGCCACGTCTCTGTAATGGCCACCAGATCATATCCATTTGTGTTGATCTGCGCCACCAGCTCATCCACTTTATTCCGAATGCTTCGTGCATTTAGATACAGCTCTTTCATCCCAGCCTTCACCTGGACCCTATTGCCGTAACGCCACCAACCATACTCACGCCCCTTACTCCCTCTATTATTGGGACATCCTCGGCCTCTTCCCTTACCTGTACCCTCTCCTTAACTTTAGACCTCGTAAGGTCACCTACCCTCGCACCCTCCCCCCCCATAATTAGTTTAAAGCCCTGTCTACAGTCCTCTTTACTCGATTCGCCAGCACTCTGGTCCCAGCACGGTTCAGACCAACCCCATCCCGCCCGAACAGGTCCCACCTACCCCAATACTAGTGCCATAAATTCAAACCCATTCCTCCCACACCAATCTCTGAGCCACCCATTCATTTCCTTAATCCTGTCAACCCTACATGAGAGAAAGTGAGAGCAGGAATGGAAAGAGGTGAAGGATAAATGCGTGGCTGAGGGTTAGAGCAGGAGGCAGGGATTCAGGTTCCTGGATCATTGGGACCTCTTTAGGGGCAGATGTGACCTGTACAAAAAGGACGGGTTGCACTTGAATCCCAGGGGGACTTGGCAGGGAGGTTTGCTAAGGCTGCTGAGGAGAGTTTAAATTGGAATGGTTGGGGGGTGGGAATCAAAGTGAAGTGACTGATAGAGAGGAAGTTAGCTCACAAATAGAGAGAGCTTGTTGACAGTGTAAGAGGGAGGATAGGCAGGTGATAAAGGGGGAAAGCGCTCAGAGCAAAGATTTGAGATGTGTCTATTTTAATGCAAGGAGTGTTGTGAACAAAGTGAATGAGCTTAGAGCGTGGATCGCTGCTTGGAAATGTGATGCGGTGGCCATTACAGAGACTTGGATGTCTCAGGGACAGGACTGGATACTTCAAGTGCCGGGTTTCAAATGTTTCATGAGAGACAGGGAGGGAGGAAAAAGGGGTGGGAAAGTGGCACTGTTGATCAGAGATAGTGTTATGGCTATAGAGAAGGTAGACGCCATGGAGGGGTTGTTGACAGAGTCTCTGTGGGTGAAGGTTTGGAACAGGAAGGGGTCATTAACTTTACTGGGTGTTTTCTATAGACCGCCCAATAGTAACAGGGATGTTGAGGAATAGATAGGGAAACATCCTGGAAAGATGTAATAATAAGAGTTGTCGTGATGAGAGATTTTAATTTCCCAAATATCAATTGGAATCTCCTTAAGGTAAGGGGTTTAGATGGGGAGGAGTTTGTTAGGTGTGTTCAGGAGGGTTTCCTGACACAGTATATGGATAAGCCTACAATAGGAGAGGCTGTACTTGATCTGGTATTGGGTAATGAACCAGGACAGGTGTCAGGTCTCTCAGCGGGAGAGTATTTTGGGGATGGTGATCATAACTCTATCTCCTTTACACTAGCATAGGAGCAAAATAGGATCAGACAAGCCAGGAACATAGAACATAGAACATTACAGCGCAGAACAGGCCCTTCGGCCCACGATGTTGCGCCGACCAGTTACAAAACAATGACCCACTAGCCTAAACCAATCCCTTTTTGTCCATAAACCTGTCCACAGATCTTTTAAACGCCCCCAAACTAGGCGCATTTACAACTGCAGCTGGCAGGGCATTCCAGTCCCTCACCACCCTCTGGGTAAAGAACCTACCCCTGACATCAGTCCTATAACTACCCCCCCTTAATTTAAAGTCGTGCCCCCTTGTGCTAGCTTTCTCCATCCTAGGAAAAAGGCTATCACTATCTACCCTGTCTAAACCTCTAATCATCTTATATGTTTCAATAAGATCCCCTCTTAGCCGCCTTCTTTCCAGCGAAAACAACCCCAAATCTCTCAGTCTCTCCTCATAGGATCTCCCCTCCATACCAGGCAACATCCTGGTAAACCTCCTCTGCACCCTCTCCAAAGCCTCCACATCCTTCCTGTAATGTGGGGACCAGAACTGCACACAAAACTCCAAGTGCGGCCGCACCAGAGATGTGTACAGTTGCATCATGACGTTGCGACTCCTAAATTCAATCCCCCTACCAATAAATGCCAAGACACCGTATGCCTTCTTAACAACCTTATCTACTTGATTCCCAACAGGAAAGTGTTTAATTGGAGTAAGGGGAATTATGAGGCTATCAGGCAGGAAATTACAAGCATATATTGGAAAGAGGTTTTCTCAGGGAAATGTGCAGAAGAAATGTGGCAAATTTTTAAGTAATATTTGTCTGGAGTTCTGTATAGCAACGTTCCAATGAGACAGGGACGTTATGGTAGGTTAAAGGAACCACAGTGCACGAAAGTTGTACTGAATTTAGTCAAGAAGAAAAGAAAAACTTAAAGGTTCAGGGAGCTAGGTAATGCTAGAGATCTAGAAGGGTATACGGCCAGTAGGAAGGAACTTGAGAAGAAAATTAGGAGAGCCAGAAGGGGTCATGAGAAGGCCTTGGCAGGCAGGATTAAGGAAAACCCCAAGGCATTCTACAAGTATGAGAAGAGCAAGAGGATAAGACGTGAAGGAATAGGACCTATCAAGTGTGATGGTGGGAAAGTTTGTATAGAATGGTAGAAATTGCAGGTGTACTCATTTGTTTGTCGGAACAAGGTAAGAGGAGGATCGATTTGTGGCAGGAGTGTGAAGGTAAGCGATAGACAATTTTTTAGTTTTTTGCGGGGTTTCTGTTTTTTAAAAGTTACTTCAAAAGTAAAGCGAAGTGGGCTGCAGGGTGAGCTGGGAAGGGTTATTTTAGCATGTGAGGTTTAAAAGGCAGGCCGCACTATACAGCGGGCAGCGGAGTGAGCAGATAGCAGAGTGACAGCTAATGGGCTTTGGCGGAAATGGGTGAGGCAAGGTAGGATTAATTCTTAGTTTGTAAAAACTTAAACTAAGTAATTATGGATGGAGGGTCATGTGATGTGCTGTTCTTTCATGATGTGGGAGCTGGTGGACCCCAATGTGATTCCCAGTGAGCACGTCTGCAGTAAGTGTTGGTTATTTGAGGAACTCCCGCTCAGGGTTGACGAGCTGGATTCTGAGCTTCGGACACATCAGGGAGGGGGGAGAGTTACCTGGACGTTGTGTTTCAGGAGACACACAAACGGGTGTGATTTTAACTATCTAATTCCGTTTGACCATCTAATTCAGCCAGTGGTCAGGGACAAGAAGGTGTGGCTGCAAGTGAGGCAGGAAGCGGATCCAGGAAGTAGAGTTCCAAGAGCCTCAGTCCCTGAATCTGTATAACAGGTTTGAGATTCTTGCTCCCTGTGTGGACGGGAATGGGGACTGCAAGGAGGACAAGCAAACCGACTGCGGCACTGTGGTGCAGGGAGCCGTTCAAGTGGAGGAAGAAAAAAAGAAATGCAGTAGTAATTGGGGATAGTGTAGTTAGGGGCATTGACACTGTTCTTTGTGACCAGGATTAAAAATCCTGAAGGTTGTGTTGCCTGCCTGGTGCTCGGGTCCAGGATATCTCATCTGGGCTGCAGAGGAACTTGGAGTGGGAGGGTAAGAATCCAGTTGTTGTGGTCCACGTAGGTACCAACGACATAGATAGAACAGGAACTAAAGATCTACAAAGGGAATATGAAAAGCTAGGAGCTAAATTAAAAAGCAGAACCAACAAGGTGGTAATCTCTGGATTACTCCCTGAGCCACGAGCAAATTGGCGCAGGGTCAATAAGATTAAGGGGATAAATGTGTGGCTCAAAGATTGGTGTGGGAGGAATGGGTTTGAATTCATGGGGCATTGGCACCAGTACTGGGGAAGATGGGACCTGTTCCGATGGGATGGTCTTTGTCTGAATCGTGCTGGGACCAGAGTCCTAGCAAATCGTATAACTAGGACTGTAGATAGGGCTTTAAACTAAATAGTGGGGGGAAGGGTTCAGTGGTATGGGGAATTACAAAATCAAAGGTAAAGGAGAGGGTACGAGTGCAGGTTAATGATGAGGACATTCAATTAGTTAAAGGAGTGGAGGGCTCAGGAGAGGTTAGTAATGTTTCCAGACCATGTGATAGGACAGAGAGTATAGAAGGTGGCAGGAATCTAACCTCAGGCAGAGTAAAAAAGGTGACAAGCACGAGAAGGGAGATGGTCACCGCAGTGCAAGGCAGTCTGGGGAAGGACAACCAGTTTGCAATAGGTAGGGACAGAGCACGCAAACAAAAGAATGCACTAACAAATCGGGTCCAGATAAAGGCTAGCATGAAGACACTTTACCTGAATGTACGTAGCATTCATAAGAACATAAGAAATAGGAGCAGGAGTAGGCCATCTGGCCCTTCGAGCCTGTCCCGCCATTCAATAAGATCATGGCTGATCTGTCGTAGCTCAGTTCCACTTTCCGGCCCTCTCCCCATAACCCTTAATCCCCTCTCTTATCAAAAACCCATCAACCCGCTTCTTGAAAATATTTAGCGAGGTAGCCTCCACCACTTCAACGGGTAGAGAATTCCAGAGATTCACCACCCTTTGAGTGAAGAAGTTCCTCCTCAACTCCGTTCTAAAACGCCCCCCCTTTATCTTGAGGCTGTGCCCCCTAGTCCTACTGTCTTTTTTGAGCGGGAAGAGTCTCTCCACCTCTATCCTATCCATCTCATTCATCATCTTATACGTCTCAATGAGATCTCCCCTCATTCTTCTAAACTCCAACGAGTACAAGCCTAATTTATTCAGCCTCTCCTCATAGCTCAACCCCCTCAACTCCGGTATCAGCCTAGTAAACCTCCTCTGCACTCCCTCCAAGGCCAAAATATCTTTGCGCAGGTGCGGTGCCCAAAACTGCACACAGTACTCCAGCTGCGGCCTCACCAATGCTCTATACAGCTGCAGCAAGACCTCCCTACTTTTATATTCAATCCCCCTCGCTATGAAGGCCAGCATCCCATTTGCCTTCCTGACCACCTGCTGCACCTGCAAGCTGGGTTTTTGCGAGTCATGCACAAGGACCCCGAGGTCCCTCTGCACCATCGCCCGCTGCAGTTTTTCGCCACGTAAGTAATAGTCCTTTCTACCATTCTTCCTTCCAAAGTGGACCACCTCACACTTGCCAACATTAAATTCCATTTGCCATTTCCTGGCCCATTCGCCCAGCCTATCTAGATCCTTCTGCAGACTCTCCACACCCTCCGCACAATTTGCCGTTCCCCCAATCTTGGTGTCATCCGCAAATTTCGACACCCTACACTCGGTTCCCTCCTCCAGATCATCTATATAAATGGTAAAAAGCTGAGGCCCCAGCACCGACCCCTGGGGCACTCCACTAGTCACCATTCACCAATCCGAATAGCACCCGTTGACCCCCACTCTCTGCCTCCTATTTGACAACCAATCCTCTATCCACGCTAACACCCTACCCCCAACTCCAAGTCCCCTGACCTTCTGCAATAACCTCTTATGAGGTACTTTGTCAAACGCCTTCTGAAAATCCAGAAAGACCACATCCACCGGCTCTCCTCTATCCACCGCCCTAGACACATCCTCATAGACACATCCTCATTCAAAACAAAGAGAATGAGTTGGCACAAATCAGTACAAATGGATATGATCTAATGGCCATTACAGAAACGTGGTTGCAGGGTGACCGGGACTGGGAACAGAATATCCAGGGTTTGCAGACATTTTGGAAGGATAGACAGGAAGGAAAAGGAGGCGAGGTAGCTCTGTTAATTAAGGATAACATCAGGACGGTGGTGAGAGACGATCTCAGCTCTAAGGAGCAAAATGTGGAATCGATGTGGGTGGGGATAAGGAATAGTTAGGGGAGAAAGTCACTGGTGGGTGTGGTCTACAGGCCCCCAAATAATAACTTTGAGGTGGGGTGAGCTATAAACAAGCAAATCGTGGATGCGTGCAGAAACAGAACATAATAATCATGGGGGATTTTAACCTGCACATTGATTGGTTGACTCAAGTCAGATGTAGTGGAGTTGAGGAAGAGTTCTTAGAATGCCGTTAGGATAGTTTCCTTGAACAGTACGTTACAGAACCTACGAGGGAACGAGCTATCTTAGATCTGGTCCTGTGTAATGAGACAGGTAAAATTAAAGATCTTCTTGTGAGGGATCCTCTTGGAATGAGTGATCACAATATGGTTGAATTTCTAATAGAGATGGAGGGTAAGAAAGTAGGGTCCCAAACCAGCGTCCTCTGCTTGAACAGAGGTCAGTACATAGAACATAGAACATTACAGCACAAACAGGCCCTTCGGCCCTCGAGTTGCGCCGATCGCATCAACCCCACCAATCTATAGACCTATCTATAACCCCCAATCCCATTAAACCCCATATACTCATCCAGAAGTCTTTTAAAAGACCCCAGCGAGTTCGCCTCCACCACCGACGACGGCAGCCGATTCCATTCACTCACCACCCTCTGAGTGAAAAACTTACCCCTAACATCACCTCTGTACTTCCCTCCCCGCACCTTAAATCTGTGTCCTCTCGTAGCGACCATTTCAACCCGGGGAAATAGCCTCTGAGAGTCCACCCTATCTATTCCTCTCAACATTTTATAAACTTCTATCAGGTCGCCTCTCAACCTTCGCCTCTCCAGGGAAAAGAGTCCCAGCTCCCTCAACCTATCATCATAAGGCATGCCTCCCAGTCCAGGCAACATCCTTGTAAATCTCCTCTGCACCCTTTCAATAGCTTCTACGTCTTTCCTATAGTGAGGCGACCAGAACTGCGCACAGTACTCCAAATGAGGCCTGACGAGGGTCCTGTAAAGTTGCAGCATTACCTCCCGACTCCTAAACTCAATCCCTCGATTAATGAAGGCCAGTACACTATACGCCTTCTTGACCACCTCCTCCACCTGCGAGGCCGATTTAAGAGTCCTGTGAACCCGGACCCCGAGATCCTTCTGCTCTTCAACGCTACTAAGACCCCTGCCCTTAATAGTGTACTCGTTCATCCCGTTGGTTCTGCCGAAATGGACGACTACACATTTATCCGCGTTGAAGTCCATCTGCCACTTCTCCGCCCATTCCTGCATCCTATCTATGTCCTGCTGCAACTTTTGACATCCTTCCAGACCATCCACAACACCGCCGACCTTCGTGTCATCAGCGAACTTGCTAACCCATCCCTCCACTTCCTCATCCAGGTCATTTATGAAAATGACAAACAGCAAGGGTCCCAGAACAGATCCCTGGGGCACCCCACTGGTGACTGACCTCCATTTCGAAAAAGACCCATCCACAACCACTCTCTGCCTTCTGCAGGCAAGCCAGTTCTGGATCCACAAGGCCAAAGGCCCTTGGATCCCATGCCCTCTCACCTTCTCAAGAAGTCTTGCATGGGGGACCTTATCAAAAGCCTTGCTGAAGTCCATGTACACTACGTCCACGGCACTTCCTTCGTCAATGTGTTCAGTCACATTATCGAAGAACTCAACTAGGCTCGTAAGGCACGACCTGCCCTTGACAAATCCATGCTGACTATTCCTGATCATGTCAAACCTCTCCAAATGCTCGTAAATCTTGTCCCTCAGAAGCCTCTCCATCAGCTTACCAACCACTGAGGTCAGACTCACCGGGCGGTAATTTCCCGGGCTATCTCTGTTCCCTTTCTTGAAAATAGGGACTACATCCGCAATCCTCCAATCTTCCGGAACCTCTCCCGTCTCCATTGACGACGCAAAGATCATCGCCAAGGGCTCTGCAATCACTTCCCTGGCCTCCCACAGTATCCTGGGGTACATCCCATCTGGTCCCGGCGACTTATCTACCTTGATAGAATTCAAAAGTTCTAACACATCCTCCTCCTTAATGTCCACGTACTCAATCTTTTCCACCTGCTGCAAGTCCATAGCAAGATCTCCCAAATCAGCTTCCACTGTGAATACTGATGCAAAGTACTCATTAAGCACCTCCGCCATTTCTTCTGGTTCTACACAGACCTTTCCCCCTTCATCTTTTATAGGTCCTATCCTTTCCCTTCTCACCCTTTTACCTTTCACATATTTATAGAAGGCCTTGGGATTTTCCTTAATCTTACCCGCCAAGGTCTTCTCATGACCCCTTCTGGCTCTCCTAATTTCCCTTTTAACCTCCTTTCTACAGTCCTTATATTCTTCAAGATCCTTAACCTCTCCTAGTTCCCTGAACCTTTTGTACACCTTCCTTTTCCTCCTGACTCGGTTCAACACAGCCTTCGTGCACCACGGTTCCCGTGACCTACCAAAACCCCCTTGCCTTATCGGAACATTGTCATGCAGAGCGCCAGACAAACATTCCTTGAATATCCACCACCTTCCTTCGGTACTTTTCCCTAAGAATGCCTCCTTCCAGTTTATTTGTCCAAGTAACTTCCTGACTTCTTCGTATCTCCCCTTACTCCAGACAAACACCTTCCTAGCCTGTCTGATCCTATCTCGTTCCAATGCAATTGTGAAGGAGATAGAATTATGGTCACCATTCCCAAGATGCTCTCCTACCGAGAGATCCATCACCTGCCCTGGTTCATTCGCCAGTACCAGGTCAAGTACTGCCTCTCCCCTCGTAGGCTTGTCCACATACTGTGTCAGGAAACCTTCCTGAACACACCTAACAAACTCCTCTCCAGCCAAACCCCTTACTCTAGGGATATTCCAGTCGATGTTTGGGAAATTGAAGTCTCCCATCACGACAACTCTGTTTTTAATACATTTCTCCAGAATCTGGTTCCCTATCTGCACTTCAACTTCCCTGTCACTATTGGGCGGCCTATAGAATACACCCAGCAAAGTTTTCGACCCTTTGCTGTTCGTAACTTCCACCCACAGAGACTCTGTAGAAAGTCCCTCCACGGCATCCTCTTTCTCTGCAGCCATGACACTGTCCCTTATTAACAGTGCCACTCCACCACCTCTTCTGCCAGCCTCCCTGTCCTTCCTGAAACATCTGAAACCTGGCACCTGAAGTACCCAGTCCTGTCCCTGAGACATCCAAGTCTCCGTAATGGCCACCACATCACATTCCCAAGCAGCTATCCACGCCCTAAGCTCATCTACCTTATTTACTATACTCCTTGCATTAAAATATACACACTTCAGCCCCTCAGTCTGGGCATTTCCCTTCTCCACCCCCTGTCTAACCTCCCTCCCATGTTTCCTGCGGTCCTCCCCTACCTTTAAAGTATTAAAGCACATGCATTTCAAACCCTGCTCCGCCCCACCCCCACTACGCCGTGCCTTGCATTCCCCATCTATGCCCCCCTCCCTTTCACCCCCTCTACTCAATATCCCAATCCCCCCCCCAAATCAGTTTAAACCTCCCCCCAGAGACCTGCTCCCTTTGGCTATCCCCAGTTGATTCCTCCTCAACTGTAGCCTCCAGGACCGAAAACCTATTTTGGAGGGGAACAGCCCCAGGGGATTGACCCCCCAACTGCTTCTTTCCCCTCTTCCTGACAGTGACCCAAGACTCATTTCTAGGAGTAACTATCTCCTTATAATTCCTTTCTATGTCCTCCTCCACTTTCCGGATTATGCGGAGCTCCTCTAATTCCACCTCCAGCTCCTTTACACGCTCCTCCAGAAACTGCACTTTTACACACTTCCCACAAGTAAAACCACCTGAAACACTGCTGGACTCCCTCACTACATACATCCCACAGGAGATGCAGCTTACAGCCTGAACTGCCATCCCTGAAACTATTCCCAGCATAAAAATAAAAATATTTATAAAAAAACTTCCCACACACTTATAATTAGGTTAGAGGAGGTGGAAGGATGGGATTCTCTACCAATGTAGAGAATCGGGTATCCTCTCTGCGCTAATTTATAGGGTTAGGGGCCCGAAAAAAAACTACAAGTACCGGCAAGCGCCCTAGTGACGACTTCCGGTTTCTAACTTAATTTTTAAAAAAACCGCCGAAACTCGCGACTTTAAAACTAAAATAAAAAGTTACCCAGTTTTAGCTTTTTGCTACCTTTTTGCTGCCTCCTCACTCGCCCAAAAATCGCTGCCTCTCAACTCTGCTCCACGATAGGATGAGGGCAGAATTGGCTAATGTAGACTGGGAACACAGACTAGTTGGTGAGGAACAGTGGAGGATATTTAAGGAGATTTTTCTCAGTACTCAGCAAAAATATATTCCAGTCATAACGAGGAAATGGCTGAGGCCTTAAACAAGTTTTTTGTGTTGGTCTTCACGGTAGAGGACACAAATAGCTTATCGAAAATTGGCGGTCGTGGGACTGTAGGGGGTGAGGACCTTAAAACGATTACTATTACTAAAGAGGTAGTGCTTGATAGGCTAATGGGACGAAAGGTAGATAAGTCCCTGGGCCCAGATGGAATGCATCCCAGGGTACTAAAAGAAATGGCAGAAGTAATAGCAGATGTGTTAATTGTAATTTATCAAAATTCACTGGACTCTGGAGGGGTGCCAATTGATTGGAAAGCAGCTAATGTGACGCCACTGTTTAAAAAAGGAAGTAGACAAAAGGCGGGTAACTACAGGCCGGTTAGCTTAACATCTGTAGTTGGGAAAATGCTCCATCATTAAAGAAAGAATAGCAGGACACCCAGAAAAGAATGATTCAATCAAGCGGACGCAGCACGGATTCATGAAGGGAAAGTTGTGTTTGATGAATTTACTGGATTTATATGAAGATCTAACGAGTGCGGTTGACAGAGAGGAACCGGTGGATGTGGTGTTTTTAGATTTCCGGAAAGCGTTCAATAAGGTGCCTCACAAAAGGTTGCTGCATAAGATTAAGGTACACAGAGTTTGGGGTAAAGTGTTAGCGTGGATTGAGGATTGGTTATCTAACAGGAAGCAGAGAGTTGGAATAAACGGGTGCTTTTCTGGTTGGCAGTTGGTGACTAATGGCGTGCCACAGGGATCGGTGCTGGGGCCTCAACTGTTTACCATTTACATAGACGATCTGGAGGAGGGGGTTGAGTGTAGGGTAACAAAATTTGCGGATGACACAAAGATGAGTGGGAAAGCAAATTGCGTGGAGGACACGGAATAACTGCAGAGAGATTTGGATAGGCTGAGTGAGTGGGTGAGGATCTGGCAGATGGAGTATAACATTGGCAAGTGTGAGGTTATCCACTTTGGAAGGAATAATAGTAAAATGGACAATTATTTAAATGGTGAAAAATTACAACATGCAACTCTGCAGAGGGACTTGGGGGTCCTTGTGCATGAATCACAAAAACCCAGTCTGCAGGTGCAGCAGGTGATCAAGAAGGCGAATGGGATGCTGGCCTTTATAGCGAGGGGGATTGAATATAAAAGCAGGGAGGTCTTGCTGCAACTGTACAGGGCACTGGTGAGGCCGCAGCTGGAGTACTGGGTGCAGTTTTGGTTCCCTTATTTGCGAAAGGATATATTGGCCTTGGAGGGAGTGCAGAGAAGGTTCACCAGGCTGATTCTGGAGATGAGGGGGTTAGCTTATGAGGAGAGATAGAGTAGGTTGGGCCTGTACTCATTGGAGTTTAGAAGGCTGTAGGGAGATCTGATAGTGATATGTAGGATAACGAAGGGGCTAGACAGGGTAGAAGCAGGGAGATTATTTCCACTTAGAAAGGAAACAAGAACTAGAGGGCACAGCCTCAAAATAAGGGGGAGCCAATTTAGAGCAGAGTTGAGGAGGAACTTCTCCTCCCAGAGGGTAGTGAATCTTTGGAATTATCTGCCCATTGAAGCAGGAGGCTATCTCATTAATTGTGTTTAAGTCACAGGTAGATAGATTTCTGACCAATAAAGGAATTAAGGGTTATGGGGAGTAGGCAGGTAAGTGGAACCGAACCACTATCAGATCAGCCACGATCTTATTGGATGGTGGGGCAGGCTCGAGGGGCTAGATGGCCTACTCCTGTTCCTATTTCTTATGTTCAATGAATACTTTACTTCAGTATTCACCGTGGAAAAGGATCTTGGTGGTTGTAGTGCAGACTTGTAGTGGACTGAAAAGCTTGAGCATGTAGACATTAAGAAAGAGGATGTGTTGGAGCTTTTGAAAAGCATCAAGTTAGATAAGTCGCCGAGACCAGATGGGATGTACCCCAGGTTACTGTGAGAGGCAAGGGAAGAGATTGCTGAATCTCTGGCGATGATTTTTGCTTCATCGATGGAGATGGGAGAGGTTCCAGAGGATTGCAGATGCAGTTCCTTTATCCAAGAAAGGGAGAAGAGATAGCATAGGAAATTATAGACCGGTGAGTCTAACCTCAGCAGTTGGTAAGTTGATGGAGAAGATTCTGAGAGACAGGATTTATGAACATTTGGAGGGGTATAGTATGATCAAGAATAGTCAGCACGGCTTTGTCAAAGGTAGATCGTGCCTTACGAGCCAAGATGAATCTTTTGAAAATGCAAGACGTTTGATAAGGTCCCCGGTGCAAGGCTTATTGAGAAAGTGACGGGGCATGGGATCCAAGAGGAAATTGCTTTGTGGATTCAGAACTGGCTTGCCCACGGAAGGCAAAGATGGGTCTTTTTCTGCATGGAGGTCAGTCACCAGTGGAGTGTCCCAGGGATCTGTTCTGGGACCCTTGCTCTTTGCGATTTTTATAAATGACCTGGATGAGGAAGAGGAGGGATGGGTTGGTAAGTTTGTTGATGACACAAAGGTTGGAGACATTGTGGATAGTTCGGAGGGATGTCAGAAGTTGCAAGGAGACATTGATAGGATGCAAGACTGGGTGGAGAAGTGGCAGATGGACTTCAACCGAGATAACTGTGTGGTGATTCATTTTAAAAAGTCTGACAACACCAGGTTTTAGTCCAACCTATTTATTTGATAATATTCTCACAAGCTTTCAAGGGGACTGCCTCTTCGTCAGGTGAATGGAGAGTTCTGGCCTCAGACAGAGCATATAAAGCACAGACAGTTTAGAGATTACTGATTAGAATGCGAATCCTTACACCTAACCTGCTGTTCAAGTCTTAAAGTGGCTGATAATGTGAGTGGAAGGAGCACTGATCACAGGTTAAAGAGATGTGCATTGTCTCCAGACAGTACAGTAAGTGAGGTTTTGCAAACCCAGGCACGTCACGGGGGTTACAGATAGTGCGACATGAACCCAAGATCCCTGTTGAGACCGTCCTCATGTGTGCGGAACTTGGCTATCAATCTCTGTTCAGCGACTCTGCGCTGTCGTGTGTCATGAAGGCCGCCTTGGAGAATGCTTACCCGAAGGTCAGAGGCTGAATGCCCGTGACCACTGAAGTGTTCGCCAACCGGAAGGGAACAGTCTTGCCTGGTGACTGTCGAGCGATGTTCATTCATCCGTTGTCGTAGCATCTGCATGGTCTCCCCAATGTACCATGCTTCGGGACATCCTTTCTTGCAACGTATCAGGTAGACAATGTTGGCCGAGTTGCAAGAGTATTTACCATGTACCTGGTGGATGGTGTTCTCACGTGTGATGATGGTTGCCGCAAGAGGACACAGGTTTAGGGTGCTGGGGAGTAGGTACAGAGATGTCAGGGATAAGTTTTTCACTCAGAGGGTGGTGGGTGCGTGGAATCAACTGCCGGCAGTGGTGATGGAGGTGGATTCGATAGGGTCGTTTAAAAAATTTTTGGATAAGTACATGGGACTTAAGGTAGAGGGTTACAGGTATGCCTAGCAGGTAGGGACATGTTCGGTGCAACTTGTGGGCCGAAGGGCCTGTTTGTACTGTAGTTTTTTTCTATGTTTAACAATATTCCAATCCTCTAATCTTGCACTAATCTTTGCCACTTTGTATGCATTTTCTTTCAATTTGATACCCTTCTTTATTTCCTCAGATATCCATGACTGATTATCTCTTCTTCTACAGTCCTTCCCTTATCACTGGTATATACTTTTGCTGAGCACTGTGTAAAACCACTTTGAAAGTCCTCCGCTTTTTCTCAACTGTCTCACCATAAAGTTTTTGCTCCCAGTCTACCTTAGCCAACTCCTCCCTCATCCCACTGTAATCTCCTTTGTTTAAGCACAAGACACTGGTATTGGATTTTACCTTCTCACGCTCCATCTGTATTTTAAATTCATCCATACTGCAATCGCTTCTTTCGAGAGGATCCCTGACTATAAGGTCATTAATTATTCCTGTCTCATTACACAGGACCATTTTGAGGATAGCTTGTTCCCTCGTAGGTTCCATTACATACTGTTCAAGGAAGCTTTCGTGGATACATTCTATGATTGCCTTGACTGACCTGATTTGACCATTCGATACGTAAATTAAAATCCTCCACGATAATCGCTGTACCAGTTTTACATGCATCAGTTATTTCATTTATTTCTCACCCCACCATGATGTCATTATTTGATGGCCTATAGACTACACCTATCAATGACTTTTTCTCCTTACTATTTCTAATTTCCATCCAAATGGATTCAACATTTTTTTCCACAGAAAGAACATAAGAAATAGGAGCAGGAGTAGGCCATCTAGCCCTTCGAGCCTGCCCCGCCATTCAATAAGATCATGGCTGATCTGTCACTGCTCAGTTCCACATTCCCGCTTTCTCCCCATAACCCTTAATCCCCTCTCTTATCAAAAACCCATCAACCCGCTTCTTAAAAATATTTAGCGAGGCAGCCTCCACCACTTCAACGGGCAGAGAATTCCAGAGATTCACCCCTTTTGAGTGAAGAAGTTCCTCCTCAACTCTGTTCTAAACCGCCCCCCCTTTATCTTGAGGCTGTGCCCCCTAGTCCTACTGTCTTTTTTGAGCGGGAAGAGTCTCTCCACCTCTATCCTATCCATCCCATTCATCATCTTATACGTCTCAATGAGATCTCTCCTCATTCTTCTAAACTCCAACGAGTACAAGCCTAGTTTATTCAGCCTCTCCTCATAGCTCAATCCCCTCAACTCCGGTATCAGCCTAGTAAACCTCCTCTGCACTCCCTCCAAGGCCAAAATATCTTTGCGCAGGTGCGGCGCCCAAAGGTGGAGGTCATTCATTTCCTCCTGAAGATTCCATCATTCAATAAGATCACGGTTGGTCTGTATATTAATTCTTTCTTTAATTTCTTTTCTATTTCTCTTTATGCTCTCTCTGAGCTCATGCTGTCCATGAGATGCTCTCCTGTCTCGGGGCAGGCAAGACAGGAAAATCCTGCCCAGACATGTCAAAGACCGAATCTGCTCTACTCACTTTCCTCTTTTCATTACATTGCTTTCCTTTTCACTCGATATTCAGTGTGTATACATAGCTGCAGGAGAACTCGCAGAACTATGGAACAATGGTGATGCATCCATTCCATCATGCATAGGACTGATGAAAATATTCTATTGATGATACAGGCCATTCATCTCTGTCATTCTGGATGCTAGCATTGCCCCCCCCCCCCCCCCAATCTCCTCCTATGCTCACCCCATTCTACTGCCCAATTTTCTCAATAAAAGGCACAAAAGTCTGGCGCAATGGCGAAACTGTGTTCGCGTGGGTTCTGGGGCATCAGTTACAGGAGCACTGATGGGACTTTGTGTCCACGTTCACACGCACGTGAGTTAAAAGATCACTGACAGGAAAAGGTGTGGGTTAATGGACTACTGGAAGGAGTGCCTTCAGTTATTGGAGCATTGGTGGAGCTATGCTATGAGAAATCTTTTAAAAATTCCAAGTCAGCAATACAATTTGGAAAAAAACTAGTCACTAAACCCTAACCCCAAGTCGGTACCTGAACAGGTCCAAGCATGTTCCAAAATGGAAAAAATAATTAATCCTTGAGAACTGTGAATTCTAAAGTCATTTGAGAAAAAGCAAAAGTTAGGATTGAACAAATTTGTGACTATGAAGTAAAAAGCTGAACAAGAGAATTCTACAGACAGTCGATCCAGGCAACCATTGTTGAATGTTATTTTTCAGCTGAGTGTGATCACTATTGTAGCAGGGCCCACCAAAAATGGCAAACGTAGGAAATTCCTCCACTTCCAAATGAATGACTATGCCATCTTGAAGTTCAGAAAGATTTTAAATCAGAACCTACACATTAAAAAAAAATGTTGGACTTTTTATATTTAGTACAAGTTTGTTTCAATGACACGAAGATGAGTGGAAAAGCAAATTGCGTGGAGGGTGTGGAAAGTCTGCAGAGGGATCTGGATCGGCTGAGCAAGTGGGCGAGGTCCTGGCAGATGGAGTATAATGTTAGCAAGTGTGAGGTTATCCACTTTGGCAGAAATAATAGTAGGAGGGATTATTATTTAAAAGGCGAAAAGCTGCAGCATGCTATGGTGCAGAGGGACCTGGGGGTCCTTGTGCATGAGTCGCAAAAACCCAGTCTGCAGGTGCAGTAGGTGATCAAGAGGGCGAATGGGATGCTGGCCTTCATAGCGAGGGGGATAGAATATAGGGGTGGGGAGGTCTTGCTGCAACTGTGCGGGGTACTGGTGGGGCCGCAGCTGGAGTGCTGTGTGCAGTTTTGGTCGCTGCACTTGAGGAAGGATATGTTGGCCTTGGAGGGAGTGCAGAGGAGGTTCACTAGGCTGATACCGGAGATGAGGGGGTTGGACTTTGAAGAGAGACTAAATAGACTGGGTCTGTACTCGTTGGAGTTTAGAAGGATGAGGGAAGGATCTTATAGAGACGTATAAGATAATGAAGGGGGTGGATAGGGTAGAGGGAGAGAGATTCTTCCCGCTTAGCAAGGATAGCAGAACTAGAGGGCACAGCCTCGAGATAAGTGAGGGGGGGGGGGGGGGGGGAGCAGTTTAGATCGGAGTTGAGGAGGAACTTCTTCACTCAAAGGGTGGTGAATCTCTGGGATTCTCTGCCCGTTGAAGTGGTGGAGGCTACCTCGCTAAATATATTTAAGTCACGGGTAGATAGGCTTTTGACAGACAAGGGAATTAAGGGTTGGGGGAGAGAACGGGAAAGTGGAACTGATCCACTTCAGATCAGCCATGATCTTATTGAATGGCGGGGCAGGCTCGAGGGGCTAGTTGGCCTACTCCTGCTCCTATTTCTTATGTTCTTATGCGTGGGTTACAGTAACACTGGCAAGATTGCATGTTGGTTACAGGATCAGTGGTGGGACTGTATGTGGGTTACAGGAGCACTGGTGGGACAGTATCTGAGCTGCAGGAGCACAGATTGGACTGTTTTTAGGCTACAGGGACATTGTTGGGACTGTGTGTGGGTTACAAGAACACTGACGATTCTGCATGTGGGTTAAAGGAACAATGGCATATGTGTGTGTGAGCATGCGCGCACACGCATGTATGTAGGTCACAGGAGCGATGGCAGGATTGTGTGTGGGCTGTTGGAGCACTGGCGGGACTGAGAATTGGGAAAGTTTTAAAAACTAACAGAAGATGACCAAAGCAACATAAAGTGGGAGAAGATAAACTATGGAGTAAAGTGGCAAGTAACATAAAAAAAGCCAGCAAGAGCATCTTTAAATATATCAAAAGGACGAGAGTGGCCAAAGTGAATATAGGCCTCTGAGAGAATGAGAATGGGACAATAATAACGGGGAACAAGGAAATGGCAGAGGAGTTAAATAAATACTTTGAATCAGTCTCTACAGTGGAATTCACCAATAACATTCCTTCACTTCACATTACCGCTCCAGTTCAGGGTTGTGGGGAGTTGGAGCCTATACTGACAGACACTGGACACCAGGCAGGATACACCCAGGATGGCAAGCCAGTCCATCACAAGGCACACATGCAACTGAGGGGCAATGTAGCATGGCCAATCCACCTAACTGCATGCCTTTGGACTGTGGGAGGAAACCAGAGCACCTGGCGAAAACTATGTATAGTCTGTCTGTGTGGAGTCATCTGAGATTGGAGTTGAACCCAGGTCCCTGAAGCTGAGAGGCAGCACTGCTACCACTGCACCACAGCGTCTCCCACTAATTACATTCCAGTCAAAGGGCAGAATGGGGACAGAAAATGAATACAATAACAATTACTAGAGAAAAAGTACTAGGAAATCTAATGGAGTCAAAAGCCAATATGTCCCCTGCATCTATTGGGTTGCATTTCAGGATATTAAAGGAAGTAGCTATAGTGATAATGGATGCACTGGGAGGAATCTTCCAAGAATCCTTAAATTCTTGAAAAGTCCGAGAGGCTTGGAAAACTGCTAATGCAACACCTTTATTCAAAAAAGGGAGACAAAAAACTGGCTAGTTAGATTAACTTCTGTGATTGGGAAAACATATGCCTTCATTATAAAGGATGCAACAACAGCAATTAAAAATATATAAAATAAGCAGGGTCAGCATGGCTTCATGAAGGGAAATCATACCTGATAAATTTATTAGACTTCTTTGAAGTGATAATGAGTGAGATAGATAAATGGGAAGCAGTAGATGTAGTATACTTGGATTTCCAAGAATAGTTCCATTTGCTAGGGTAATGCACACAAGATTACTGAATAAGAGGAGAGCCATGGAGTTGAGTGTGCAATATTAGCATGGATAGAGGACTGGCTAACTGACAGAAGACAGAGAGTTGGGATAAGGGGAGCAATTTCAGGATGGCAATCTGTGATAAGAGGAATGCCACAGAGATCAGTGCTGGGGCCAAAATTATTTACAATATCATAGAATCGTAGAACCCTACAGTGCACCGACCACAATCCCAAGCAGGCCCTACCCTCCATATCCCAATGCTTTTACCCGCTAATCCCTCTAACCTACACATCCCAGGACACCAAGAGGCAATTTTAGCACAGCCAATCAACCTAATCTGCACATCTTTGGACTGTGGGAGAAAACCGGAGCACCCGGAGGAAACCCTCGCAGACATGAGGAGAAGGTGCAAACTCCACACAGACAGTAACCTCAGCCAGGATTCGAACCCAGGTCCCTGGAGCCGTGAAGCAGCAGTACTAACCGTTGTGCTACCATGCCGCCCACAATAATATATTAATAAATATAATATATATTAATGACTTAGATGAGGGAAGTGAATGTACTATTGCCAAGGTTGCAAATGACACAAAAATAGTGGGGAGGGCAAGTGGTGAGGATGACACAGAGGGATATAGACAGGTTAGGGGAGTGGGTGAAAACTTGGCAGATGGAATATTAAGTACTAAAATGTGAAGTTATGCACTTTAGTCAGATGAATAAAGAGCAGAGTGAAATAATCCCAGAGGCTGCTGTCTCTTTATTTACAAGCTCTTTTCCACTCCTAGAATGCTTCTGGTAGACATTCAGAATCTGGAGTGCCAGAAGACCTGACACTCCCATCTCTATGTACAGGTCAGACTCCCTGATTGGGCAGGCAATTATGTCTTCAATCAGGGAAGTCTTTTTTTTCTCCAACCAAATAAATGAAATCAAATTAACTTAGGGACAACTCAAAAGGGGCAGCTCTCTAAAAGGAGAGGAACCACCTGAAACAAGAAACAAAATGGATAGGAAACTTAACACATCAAATTAAATGTGATTAAAGGGGTCAATAATATATTCCCGTCCCTGTGGTGCCCAGCAGGCATGGAAAACTTCAACTGTGCCCTTGGACACTGCATGCTCCCTTTCCAGGGACACCCAGCTGCGAATATAGCCTCAGTAGAACATTATAGTGCAGTACAGGCCCTTCGGCCCTTGATGTTGTGCCGACCTGTGAAACCAATCTAAAGCTCATCTAACCTACACTATTCCAATAACATCCATATGTTTATCCAATGACCATTTAAATGCCCTTAATGTTGGCGAGTCCACTACTGTTGCAGGCAGGGCATTCCATGCCTTACTACTCTGAGTAAAGAACCTACCTCTGATATCTGTCCTATATCTATCACCTCTCAATTTAAAGCTATGTCCCCTCGTGCTAGCCATCTCCATCCAAAGAAAAAGGCTCTCACTGTCCTTCCTATCTAATCTTCTGATCATCTTGTATGTCTCTATTAAGTCACCTCTTAACCTTCTCTCTAACAAAAATAGCTTCAAGTCCCTCAACCTTTCCACATAAGACCTTCCCACCACGCCAGGTAACATCCTGGTAAATCTCCTCTGCACCCTTTCCAATGCTTCCACATTCTTCCTTTCATGTGGTGATCAGAACTGTACGCAATACTCCAAGTGCGGCTGCATCAGAGTTTTGTACAGTTCAACATGACCTCATGGCTCTCAAACTCAATCCCACTACCAATAAAAGCTAACACACCGTACGCCTTCTTAACAACCCTATCAACCCTGCCAACTTTCAGGGACCTATGTACATGGACACTGAGATCTCTCTGCTCATCCACACTACAAGTATCTTACCATTAGCCCAGTACTCTGTATTCCTGTTACTCCTTCCAAAATGAATCACCTCACATTTTTCCACTTTAAACTCCATTTGCCACCTCTCAGCCCAGCTCTGCAGCTTATCGATGTCCCCAACTAGAGGGGCAATCAGGTTGGGCGACCCCCTTGATCACCCGCTGCCTGGATCTGTAAATGGCCGCCTTGCCAAGCCCAGCAGCAGGCTCATGAGAAAGTTCTGCTCTTTCCCTGCCCTCTTCCGCACCGGGTGATGTCCTCAATCAGGTAATTCATAACTCCAAAAGGCCAACCTCATGAGCCTTGTTGAAGTCATTACGTTGAGTATTAATTACATGGAGAAAAAACTGCAGAAAACTACAATAGGGAGGATTTGGGGGTCTTCATGCATAAATCATAAAAAGCTAGCATGCAAGTTCAGTAAGTAATTGGGAAGGCAAATGGAATGCTGACGTTCATTTCAAAGGGAATGGCATATATGGCATTGGAGGCAGTCCAAAGAAGGTTCACTTGGTTAATCCCGGGTAAGGAGGGATTCTTTTATGAGGAGCTGTTAAGTAGTTTGGGTCTGTACTCATTAGAATTTACAAGAATGAGAAGCAACCTTATTAAGACATATAGGATTCTCAACAGACTTGACAGGGTCGATGCTGAGGGGATGTTTCTTACTGTGGAAGAATCTAGGTACAGAGGGCATAATCTCAGAGAAAGGCATTGTCCACTTAAGACAGATGAGAAGAATTTCTTCTCTCAAAGGGAAGTGAATCTGTGGAGTTCTTTACCGCAGAGGGCTGTAGAGGCTGGGTCATGAAATATGTTCAAGTTGGAAATGGACAGATTTTTAATCAGTAAGCGAATCTAGAGCTATGGGGATAAAGTGGGAAAGTGAAGTTGAGGATTATATCAAATTAGCCATCATCTCAATGAGTGGCAGAACAGATTCGATAGTCTGAGTGAGTTTGTTGTGGGAGCATACAGTCATAGAGGTTTACAGCATGGAAACAGGCCCTTCGGCACAACTTGTCCATGCTGCCCTTTTTTTTAAACCCCTAAGCTAATCCCAATTGCCTGCATTTAGCCCATGTCCATCTATACCCATCGTACCCATGTAACTACCTAAATGCTTTTTAAAAGATAAAATTGTATCAGCCTCTACTACTACCTCTGGCAACTTGTTCCAGACACTCACCACCCTGTGTGTGAAAAAATTACACCTCTGGACACTTCTGCATCTCTCTCCTCTCACCTTAAACCTATGCCCTCTGGTTTTAGACTCCCCTATCTTTGGGAAAAGATATTGACTATCTCGCTGATCTGTGCCCCTCATTATTTTATAGACCTCTATAAGATCATCCCTCATCTTCCTACACTCCAAAGAAAAATGTCCCAGTCTATCCAGCCTCTCCTTATAACTCAAACCTTCAAGTCCCGGTAGCATCCTAGCAAATCTTTTCTGCACTCTTTCTAGTTTAATAATATCCTTTCTATAATAGGATGATCAGAACTGCACACAGTATTCCAAGTGTGGCCTCACCAATGTCTTGTACGATTTCAATAAAATGTCCCAACTCCTGTATTCAATGTTCTGACCAATGAAACCAAGCACGCTGAATGCCTTCTTCACCACTCCAACTGTGACTCCACTTTCAAGGAGCTATGAACATGTACCCCCTAGACCTCTTTGTTCTGTAACTCTCCCCAACGCCCTACCATTAACTGAGTAAGTTCTGCCCTGATTCAATCTATCAAAATGCATCACCTTGCATTTGTCTAAATTAAAACTCCATCTGCCATTCGTCAGCCCACTGACCCAACTGATCAAGATCTTGTTGCAATTGGAGATAACTGGACTGTGCCACCAATCTTGGTGTCACCTGCAAATTTACTAATCATGCTTCCTATATTCTCATTCAAATCATTAATATAGATGACAAATAACACTGGATGCAGCACTGATCCCTGAGGCACACTGTTGGTCACGGGCCTCCAGTTTGAAAATTGTGTGCGCGTGCATAGGCTGCAGGAACACCGGCGAAACCGTGTGTGTGTATGTGTATGTGCTACAGGGGCATTGGTGGGGCTTTGTATGTGTGGAGCTTGTGAGAGTGAGTGAGCAGCATTTAGTCACCATTAGAGGACTCACTGATCCTGGTTATGTTTGTGTGCACAAAGACTTGCTGCACTGTGATACAGCTATGAATATTCAGCAGGTTTATTTTAGAAGCCCATTTATCTGCTTGCAGGAGACATGACCTAGAATTTAAAACGAGTTCTGTGTTCAGTAGAGTTTGAGACAAGTCAGATTCTCCAGGGTTTAATTACAAAGCTTGGTGCTACAGACACCACACTCCTCACAGCTGTCTCCAGCCACAACCAAAGAACCTGTGTCATGGATTGCACTCTCAACAAACACAAAACTCCAAGGTGATGTCTGTCTTATATAAAACAAGCAAAGACTCTAGTGACCTCTCTGAAACATTCTCAACTGGAGCAATCCAAAATTAACAGGTTTTCAACTCCTATTCCTTCTCCATGCTGAGTATGATGATGTTTACACTGATGTGGAGATGCCGGTGTTGGACTGGGATAAACGTAGTAAGAAAAAAAAGGTCGGAGGTGTTGTGGGTAGTGTGGAGGGATGTCAGAAGTTGCAGTGAGACATTGATAGGATGCAAGATTGGGCAGAGAAGTGGCAGATGGACTTCAACCCAGATAAGTGTGAAGTGGTTCATTTTGGCAGGTCAAATAGGATGGCAGAATATAATATTAATGGAAGGACTCTTGACAGTGTGGAAGATCAGAAGGATCTTGGGGTCTGAATTCATAGGATGCTCAAAGCAGCTGCGCAGGTTGAAGCTGTGGTAAAGAAGGCGTATGGTGTACTGGCCTTCATCAATCGAGGAATTGAGTTTAGGAGTCGGAAGATAATGTTGCAGCTTTATAGGACGCTGGTCAGACCCCACTTGGAGTACTGTGCTCAGTTCTGGTGGCCTCATTACAGGAAGGATGTGGAAGCCATTGAAAGGGTGCAGAGGAGATTTACAAGGATGTTGCCTGGATTGGGGAGCATGCCTTATGAGGATAGGTTGAGGGAGCTCGGCCTTTTCTCCTTGGAGAGATGAAGGGTGAGGTGTGACTTGATAGAGGTGTATAAGATGACGAGAGCTGTTGATCGAGTGGATTCTCAGAGGCTTTTTCCCAGGGCTGAAATGGCTGCCACAAGAGGACACAGGTTTAGGGTGCTGGGGAGTAGGTACAGAGGAGATGTCAGCGGTAAGTTTTTCACTCAGAGGGTGGTGGGTGCATGAAACAGCTGCCGGCAATGGTGGTGGAGGCAGATTCGATAGGGTCTTTTAACAGAATTTTAGATAAGTATATGGAACTTAGTAAGATAGAGGGTTATAGGTAAGCCTAGTAATCTCTAAAGTAGCGACACGTTTGGCACAACTTTGTGGGCTGAAGGGCCTGTATTATGCTGTAGTTTTTCTATGATCTATGTCTCACACACAAGATTAAAGTCCAACAGGTTTATTTGGTAGCACAAGCCACAAGCTTTCAGATTGCTGCTTCTTCATCAGGTGAGTGGGAGTTCTGTTCACAAACAGGGCATATAAAATCGCAAACTCAATTTACAAAGTGATGGTTGGAATGCGAATATTTACAGGTAATCAAGTCTTAAAGGTACAGACATCGTGAGTGGAGAGCGCATTAAGCACAGGTTTAAGAGATGTGTATTGTTTCCAGCTAGGCCAGTTAGTGAGATGTTGCAAGCCCAGGCAAGTTGTCGCGTTTACATGAACCCAAGATCCCGGTTGAGGCCGTCCTCATGCGTGCAGAACTTGGCTATCAGTCTCTGTTCAGCGACTCTGCGTTGTGTGTTGTGAAGGCCGCCTTTGAGAACACTTCCCGAAGATCAGAGGCTGAACGCCCGTGACTGCTGAAGTGTTCCCCAACAGGAAGAGAACAGTCCTGCCTGGTGATTGTTGAGCAGTGTTCATTCATCTGTTGTAGCGTCTGCATGGTCTTACTAATGTACCATGTCTTGGGACATCCTTTCCTGCAGCAAATCAGGTAGGCAACACTAGCCGAGTTGCAAGAGTATGTACCATGTACCTGGTGGATGGTGTTTTCATGTGAGATGATGGCATCTCTGTCGATGATCCAGCACATCTTACCAAGGTTGCTGAGGCAGGGTTGTGTGGTGTCGTGGTCACTGTTCTCCTGAAGGCTGGGTAGTTTACTGCGGACAATGGTCTGTTTGAGGTTGTGTGGTTGTTTGAAGGCAAGAGTGGGGGTTGTGGGGATAGCCCTGGCAAGATGTTCGTCTTCATCAATTATATGTTGAAGGCTCCGGAGAAGGTGTCGTAGCTTTTCTGCTCCAGGGAAATACTGGACACTGATGACATGCTGGATCATCGACACGGATGCCATCATCTCACGTGATCTTGGGTTCATATCACACTATCTGTAACCCCCACGACTTGCCTGGGTTTGCAAAATCTCACTAACTGGAGATGACACACCTTTCTTCAAACTGTCCTTACCAGTGGGGTGCCCCAGGGATCTGTTCTGGGACCCTTGCTGTTTGTCATTTTCATAAATGACCTGGATGAGGAAGTGGAGGGATGGGTTAGCAAGTTCGCTGATGACACAAAGGTCGGTGGTGTGTGGATGGTCTGGAAGGATGTCAAAAGTTGCAGCAGGACATAGATATTTGAATAGAACCCTACAGTGCAGAAACAGGCCCTTAGGCCTATCGAGTCTGCACCGAACACAATCCCACCCAGACCCTATCCCCATATCCCTACACATTTACCTGCTAATCCCTCTAACCTACACATCCCAGGACACTAAGGGACAATTTTAGCATAGCCAATGAACCTAACCCGCACATCTTTGGACTGCAGGATGCAGGAATGGGCGGAGAAGTGGCAGATGGACTTCAACGCGGATAAATGTGTAGTCGTCCATTTCGGCAGAACCAACGGGATGAACGAGTACACTATCAAGGGCAGGAGTCTTAGTAGCGTTGAAGAGCAGAAGGATCTCGGGGTCCGGGTCCACAGGACTCTTAAATCAGCCTCGCAGGTGGAGGAGGTGGTCAAGAAGGCGTATGGTGTACTGGCCTTCATTAATCGAGGGATTGAGTTTAGGAGTCGGGAGGTAATGCTGCAACTTTACAGGACCCTTGTCAGGCCTCATTTGGAGTACTGTGCGCAGTTCTGGTCGCCTCACTATAGGAAAGACGTAGAAGCTATTGAAAGGGTGCAGAGGAGATTTACAAGGATGTTGCCTGGACTGGGAGGCATGCCTTATGAAGATACGTTGAGGGAGCTGGGACTCTTTTCCCTAGAGAGGCGAAGGTTGAGAGGCGACCTGATAGAAGTTTATAAAATGTTGAGAGGGATAGATAGGGTGGACTCTCAGAGGCTATTTCCCCGGGTTGAAATGGTCGCTACGAGAGGACACAGATTTAAGGTGCGGGGAGGGAAGTACAGAGGTGATGTTTGGGGTAAGTTTTTCACTCAGAGGGTGGTGAATGAATGGAATCGGCTGCCGTCATCGGTGGTGGAGGCGAACTCGCTGGGGTCTTTTAAAAGACTTCTGGATGAGTATATGGGGTTTAATGGGATTGGGGGTTATAGATAGGTCTATAGATTGGTGGGGTTGATGTGATCGGCGCAACTCGAGGGCCGAAGGGCCTGTTTGTGCTGTAATGTTCTATGTTCTATGTAACCCGCTCTCTGTTCACATTGCCTATACCTTTAAGACTTGATTACCTGTAAAGACTTGCATTCCGACCATTATTTTGTAAATTGAGTTTGTGTCTTTATATGTCCTGTTTGTGAACTCGAAGGAGCAGCGTTCTAAAAGCTTGTGGCTTGTGCTACCAAATAAACTTGTTGGATTTTAACCTGGTGTTGAGAGACTTCTTACGATGTTTACATTGGTCAGAGCACCATGAGCAATAATAGGAAAGGGGGAGGGATCTCAATCCAGATACAGACTGGGGGATATAACTCGGAATGTGGACCAGGAGGATTTTATTCCAGATCCCGATTGTGAGGATCTCATTCAGAATTTGGACCCTGGGGGGGCGGATTTCATTCAGGTTTAGATTCTGGAAGGTGAATCTCACGCTGGATTCTGCCTCTGGGGGATCTCACATGGGATTCCAATCCTGGGGGATCTGACTTTGGATTTGGACCCTGCAGATTTGTCTTGGAACTCAGATCCCAGGGGAATCGCAACTCAGATTCAGACCAGGGGGACTCTGGATTCAGTTTCCGAGGAATCTCACACTGGATTTGGACCTGGAGGTTCTCAATCAGAACTGAGACCCAGGGTCTCAATCCGGATTTGTATCCTGGGGGTTTCAATCTCGATTCAAATCTCACGCTTTGTTCAAGATATGCTGAGCATTCAATGGACGACAGGAGTAACTCTCTGGTAATTTAATCAAAGGGTCAGGAGTTAGAATCACAGCATCATACAGCAGAAACAAGGGCCATTGAGCTCATTATGAGTCTTCTGGCCCTTTTCAAGAACTACCCAATTAAGTCACATTTTGTTAGCTGAGATAGAACATAGAACATTACAGCACAAACAGGCCCTTCGACCCTCAAGTTGAGCCGGTCATATCCATACCTACCAGGCCATAGAACTATCTGTAACTCCCAATCCCATTAAATCCCATATGCTCATCCAGAAGTCTTTTAAAAGACCCCAGCGAGTTCGCTCCACCACCACCGACAGCAGCCGACTCCACTCACTCACCACCCTCTGAGTGAAAAACTTACCCCTCACATCTCCTCTGTACTTGCTTCCCAGCAATCTTGGAACATATGTCTTGTTGGAGGTAGGAATGCTGACAATCCATCCTTGCATACACTCAGCTCTTTGGTTGTTGCGAATGGAATTAAGTTTTCCTAACCAGATTCTCAGCCATGTATTTTACCATCACACTTCTGCATATTTTGCAGGTTAAATTGAGAATAGCAAAATACCAGCCCCCAGCTTAGAGAGAAGTTTACAGGGCCAGAGCGAAACATCTGAGAGCTTTCCCTAAACAGGCTAAAATTACAAATCTGATTCTTACACATCCATTCCCCAACACACACCCCCAGACACACACACCCATACCCGCCACAAACACACAGACCCACCTCTACACCCCCTGACACGCAAACACATCCCTAACCCCCAACACATATCCCCATATACATACACCCAGCCCCCATATACATCCACCCGACAACATGCACACACCCCGCCACCCATCCCAGGACCACACTTACAAACACCAACACCATACACCCAGCCACATATACATCCACCCACTCCCACATGTACACATACAAACACCCAACCACGCAACACACTCCCACAAACGACATATTCACAGCTCTCCCCACACACACAAACACCAAGAACCACACACTTCACCTCCAAAAATTACTGACACTGAACAAAACTAAAAACACTTTCTGTGGCTGGTGTGAGGTAGATAATAGCGACTGAAATCTGATCTCTGTACCAGCAGGAATCACTGCTTGGTGTTCAGGAGCATTCGGCTAAGCTTTGTCCTCTATTCATCAGCTCAGAACTCAGCAGGGATTAAATCTCTCTGATCAGTGCCACCCAGTCTGGCTGTGCCAAAGTTACTAATCCTTGTGAACTTTTCTTTAAGGACAAAATCCTTGAGAAGTAAAATGTGGAAGGTAGTGGCTGCATCACTACACTTCTCCTGACTGTCCAATCAGACAGGAATTGGTGTGAGGAATGGGTTTGAATTTATGGGGCATTGGCACCAGTATTGGGGCAGGTGGGACGGGGTTGGTCTGAACTGTGCTGGGACCAGAGTCCTGGCGAATCGTGTAGATAGGACTGTAGAATAGGGTCTAAAGTAAAGGAGAGGGTACAGGTACAGGAAGAGGTCAAGGATGTCCCAATAAGGGACAAGATTTACGAGCATTTGGAGAGGTTTGACATGATCAGGAATAGTCAGCATGGATTTGTCAAGGGCAGGTCGTGCCTTACGAGCCTAGTTGAGTTCTTCGATAATGTGACTGAACACATTGACGAAGGAAGTGCCGTGGACGTAGTGTACATGGACTTCAGCAAGGCTTTTGATAAAGTCCCCCATGCAAGACTTCTTGAGAAGGTGAGAGGGCATGGGATCCAAGGGCCTTTGGCCTTGTGGATCCAGAACTGGCTTGCCTGCAGAAGGCAGAGAGTGGTTGTGGATGGGTCTTTTTCGGAATGGAGGTCAGTCACCAGTGGGGTGCCCCAGGGATCTGTTCTGGGACCCTTGCTGTTTGTCATTTTCATAAATGACCTGGATGAGGAAGTGGAGGGATGGGTTAGCAAATTCGCTGATGACACGAAGGTCGGTGGTGTTGTGGATGGTCTGGAAGGATGTCAAAAGTTGCAGCAGGACATAGATAGGATGCAGGAATGGGCGGAGAAGTGGCAGATGGACTTCAACGCGGATAAATGTGTAGTCGTCCATTTCGGCAGAACCAACGGGATGAACGAGTACACTATTAAGGGCAGGAGTCTTAGTAGCGTTGAAGAGCAGAAGGATCTCGGGGTCCGGGTTCACAGGACTCTTAAATCGGCCTCGCAGGTGGAGGAGGTGGTCAAGAAGGCGTATGGTGTACTGGCCTTCATTAATCGAGGGATTGAGTTTAGGAGTCGGGAGGTAATGCTGCAACTTTACAGGACCCTCGTCAGGCCTCATTTGGAGTACTGTGCGCAGTTCTGGTCGCCTCACTATAGGAAAGACGTAGAAGCTATTGAAAGGGTGCAGAGGAGATTTACAAGGATGTTGCCTGGACTGGGAGGCATGCCTTATGAAGATAGGTTGAGGGAGCTGGCACTCTTTTCCCTGGAGAGGCGAAGGTTGAGAGGCGACCTGATAGAAGTTTATAAAATGTTGAGAGGAATAGATAGGGTGGACTCTCAGAGGCTATTTCCCCGGGTTGAAATGGTCGCTACGAGAGGACACAGATTTAAGGTGCGGGGAGGGAAGTACAGAGGTGATGTTAGGGGTAAGTTTTTCACTCAGAGGGTGGTGAATGAATGGAATCGGCTGCCGTCGTCGGTGGTGGAGGCGAACTAGCTGGGGTCTTTTAAAAGACTTCTGGATGAGTATATGGGGTTTAATGGGATTGGGGGTTATAGATAGGTTTATAGATTGGTGGGGTTGATGTGATCGGCGCAACTCGAGGGCCGAAGGGCCTGTTTGTGCTGTAATGTTCTATGTTCTATAATAAAGGGAGTAGGGGGCATGAGTAAGGTTGATAGTGTTCCTTCAAATAGGGTCCAGATAAAGGCTGGGATGAAAACACTTTATCTGAATGGACGAAGCATTTGGAATACAGTGAATGAGCTGGTGGCGCAGATCAGCACAAATGGATATGATCTGGTGGCCATTACAGAGACGTGGCTGCAGGGTGACAGGGACTGGGAGCTGAATGTCCAGGGGTAACAAGTGTTTAGGAAGGATAGACAGGAGGAAAGGGGGGGGGGGCATAGCTCTGCTGATTAAGGATAGTATCAGGGTGGTAGTAAGGGAAGATATAGGCGCCAAAGAGCAGAATGTGGAATCGTTATGGGTGGAGATTAGGAACAGCAAGGGGAGGAAGACGCTGGTGGGTGTCATCAATAGGCCCCCACATAATGATCTGGAGGTGGGGCAGGCTGTTAACGCGCAAATAAGTGCGGCGTGCAGGAATGGAACGGCGATAATTATGGGGGATTTCAATCTACATATTGATTGGTCGACCCCTGTTGGACACGGTGGGCTCGAGGAGGAGTTCTTGGAATGCTGCCGGGATAGTTTCCTTGAACAGTGTGTGTTGGAGCCGACGAGGGAGCGAGCTATCTTAGATCTGGTGTTATGTAATGAGGCGGGTAGAATAGGGACCTTGTGGTGAAGGATCCTCTTGGGAAGAGTGATCATTGTATGGTGGAGTTTCTGATGCAGATGGAGGAGGAAAAAGTGGGTTCCCGAACACGCGTCCTTTGTTTGAACAGAGGGGAGTACGGTAGGATGAGAGAGGAATTGGCGAATGTTGACTGGGGGCGCAGTTTGGAAGGTAGGTCTGCTGAGGAACAGTGGAGGATCTTTAAGGAGATCTTTCTTGGTGCTCAGCAGAAATTTATTCCGATGGTTAAAAAGGATCGTAGGAGGAGAGATAATCAGCCATGGATACAAAGGAGGTAAAGGAGTGTATTAAATTAAAAGCTGATGCGTTTAGAGTGGCTAAGAGTAGTGGGCGAGAAGAGGATTGGGAGAGGTTTAAATATCAACAAAGAATGACAAAGAAGTTGATAAAGAAAGGAAGGATAAACTATGTAGCTGGGCTAGCGCTAAATATAAAAAAGGATAGTAAGAGTTTTTATAAATATATAAAAAGGAGAAGGCTGGCTAGGGTGAATGTTGGACTCTTAGAGGATGGGAGGGGGGATTTAGTGGTAGGGGATGAGGAAATGGCTGAGGCCTTGAATAACTTTTTTGCTTCGGTCTTCACGGAGGAGGATGCGAATAGCTTGCCGGGTGTTAACGATGGAAAGATGGTAGGAGTGGAGGGCCTGAATGAGATCATTGTTACTAGAGAGGCAGTGCTCGACAGACTAGAGGGACTGATAGAACATAGAACACGACAGCACAAACAGGCCCTTCGGGCCACGAGTTACGCCAATCACATCAACACCTATCTGTAACCCCCAATCCCATAAAACCCCATATACTCATCCAGAAGTCTTTTAAAAGATCCCAGCGAGTTCGCCTCCACCACCACTGATGGCAGCCGATTCCACTCACTCACCACCCACTGAGTGAAAAACTTACCCCTAACATCACTTCTGTACTTTCCTCCCCGCACCTTAAATCTGTGTCCTCTCGTAGCGACCATTTCAACCCGGGGAAATAGCCTCTGAGAGTCCACCCTATCTATTCCTCTCAACATTTTATAAACTTCTATCAGGTCGCCTCTCAACCTTCGTCTCTCCAGGGAAAAGAGACCCAGCTCCCTCAACCTAACTTCATAAGGCATGCCTCCCAGTCCAGGCAACATCCTTGTAAATCTCCTCTGTACCCTTTCAATAGCTTCTACATCTTTCCTATAGTGAGGCGACCAGAACTGCGCACAGTACTCCAAATGAGGCCTGACAAGGGTCTTATCAAGTTGCAGCATTACCTCCCGACTCCTAAACTCAATCCTCCGATTAATGAAGGCCAGTACACCAATACGCCTTCTTGACCACCTCTTCCACCTGCGAGGCCGATTTAAGAGTCCTGTGGACCTGGACCCCAAGATCCTTCTGCTCTTCAACGCTACTAAGACTCCTACCCTTGATAGTGTACTCGTTCATCCCTTTGGTTCTGCTAAAATGGACGACTACGCATTTATCCGCGTTGAAGTCCATCTGCCACTTCTCCGCCCAGTCCTGCATCCTATCTATGTCCTGCTGCAACTTTTGACATCCTTCCAGACCATCCACAACACCACTGACCTTCGTGTCATCAGCGAACTTACTTACTCATCCCTCTACTTCCTCATTCAGGTCATTTATGAAAATGGCAAACAGCAAGTGTCCCAGAACAGATCCCTGGGGCACTCCACTGGTGACTGACCTCCATTCCGAAAAAGACCCATCCACAACCATTCTCTGCCTTCTGCAGGCAAGCCAGTTCTGGATCCACAAGGCCAAAGGCCCTTGGATCCCATGCCCTCTCACCTTCTCAAGAAGTCTTGCATGGGGGACCTTATCAAATGCCTTGCTGAAGTCCATGTACACCACGTCCATGGCACTTCCTTCGTCAATGTGTTCAGTCACATTATCGAAGAGCTCAACTAGGCTTGTAAGGCACGACCTGAGTTTTAGGCGCCGCATCTGCGCAAAGATATTTTGGCCTTGGAGGGAGTGCAGAGGAGGTTTACTAGGCTGATACCGGAGTTGAGGGGGTTGAGCTATGAGGAGAGGCTGAATAAACTGGGCTTGTACTCGTTAGAGTTTAGAAGAATGAGGGGAGATCTCATTGAGATGTATAAGATGATGAATGGAATGGATAGGATAGAGGTGGAAAGACTCTTCCCGCTCAAAAAAGACAGTAGGACTAGGGGGCACAGCCTCAAGATTAAAGGGGGGCGGTTTACAATGGAGTTGAGGAGGAACTTCTTCACTCAAAGGGTGGTGAATCTCTGGAATTCTCTGCCCGTTGAAGTGGTGAAAGCTGCCTCGCTAAATATTTTTAAGACGCGGGTTGATGGGTTTTTGATAAGAGAGGGGATTAAGGGTTATGGGGAGAGGGCGGGAAAGTGGAGCTGAGCAGCGACAGATCAGCCATGATCTTATTGAATGGCGGGGCAGGCTCAAAGGGCTAGATGGCCTACTCCTGCTCTTATTTCTTATGTTCTTATGTTCTCATGACCTGCCCTTGACAAATCCATGCTGACTATTCCTGATCATGTCAAACCTCTCCAAATGCTCGTAAAGCTTGTCCCTCAGAAGCCTCTCCATCAGCTTACCAACCACTGAGGTCAGTGGTGGACAAGTCCCCAGGACCGGATGGAATGCATCCAAGGGTTCTGAAAGAAATGGCGGAGGTGATAGTGGATGCCTTGGTGATTATTTTCCAAACCTCGCTGGACTCCGGGGAAGTGCCGGAAGATTGGAAAATGGCTAATGTTACGCCGCTGTTTAAAAAGGGTAGCAGGCAAAAGGCAGGGAATTATAGGCCGATTAGTTTAACGTCTGTTGTCGGAAAAATGCTTGAATCCGTAATTAAGGAGAAAATAGCGAGGCATCTTGAGAAGAATTGTTTGATAGAGCAGACGCAGCATGGTTTCGTTAAGGGGAAGTCATGTCTGACGAATTTATTGGAATTCTATGAGGATGTGTCTAGCGCGGTGGATAGAGGAGAGCCGGTGGATGTGGTGTTTCTCGATTTTCAGAAGGCGTTTGATAAGGTGCCGCACAAGAGGTTGTTACAGAAGGTTAGGGGGCATGAAGTTGGGGGTAGGGTGTTAGCGTGGATAGGGGATTGGCTGTCAAATAGGAGACAGAGAGTGGGTGTCAATGGGTGCTATTCGGATTGGCGGTTGGTGACTAGTGGAGTGGCCCAGGGATCGGTGCTGGGGCCTCAGCTATTTACCATTTATATAGATGATCTGGAGGAGGGAACCGAGTGTAAGGTGTCGAAATTTGCTGATGACAGAAAGATTGGTGGAACGGCAAATTGTGCGGAAGGTGTGGAAAGGCTGCAGAGGGATCTGGATAGGCTGAGCGAGTAGGCGAGGACCTGGCAGATAGAATACAATGTTGGCAAGTGTGAGGTTTTCCACTTTGGTAGGAATAATGGTAGGAAGGACTACTACTTACATGGCGAAAAGCTGCAGCATGCTACGGTGCAAAGGGACATAGGGGTCCTTGTGCATGAGTCGCAAAAACCCAGCCTACAGGTGCAGCAGGTGATCAGGAAGGCGAATGGGATGCTGGCCTTCATAGCGAGGGGGATTGAATATAAACGTAGAGAGCTGTAGCTGTATAGGGCATTGGTGAGGCCGCAGCTGGAGTACTGTGTGCAGTATTGGTCGTCGCACTTGCGCAAGGATATTTTGGCCTTGGAGGGAGTGCAGAGGAGGTTCACTAGGCTGATACCGGAATTGAGGGGGTTGAGCTATGAGGAGAGACTGAATAAACTGGGCTTGTACTCATTAGAGTTTAGAAGGATGAGGGGAGATCTCATTGAGACGTATAAGATGATGGAAGGGATGGATAGGGTAGAGGTGGAGAGGTTCTTCCTTCTCAGAAAGGACAGCAGGACTAGGAGGCACAGCCTCAAGATATGGGGGGGAGGAGGAGCAGTTTAGAACGGAGTTGAGGAGGAACTTCTTCACTCAAAGGGTGGTGAATCTCTGGAATTGTCTGCCCGTTGAAGTGGTTGAGGCTGCCTTGCTAAATATATTTAAGATGCGGGTAGATAGGTTTTTGGTAGGCAAGGGGATTAAGGGTTATGGGGAGAAGGCGGGAAAGTGGAACTGAGCCACGACAGATCAGCCATGACCTTATTGAATGGCAGGGCAGGCTCGAGGGGCTAGATGGCCTACTCCTGCTCCTATTTCTTATGTTCTTATGTTCTTAGATCATCCAGTGTGAAAGCTACTTCAGTCCAAGAGCAGTGGCACAATAGTGAGCACTGCTGCCTCAGCGCCAGGGACCCGGGTTCAATTCCTGCCTTGGGTCATTGTCTGTGTGGAGTTTTCCCCATGTCTCTGTGGGTTTCCTCTGGGTGCTCCAGTTTCCCCCCACGGTCCAAGATGATGAGGCCTGAGTGGGATTGTTGTTAATGCAGGTTCAATGGGCCAAATGGCCTCCTTGTGCACTGTAGGGATTCTATGATCTTCTATAAAGAACTGGTCAGTTTCAACAATTGAGGAATTCTGAATCAGAATTTATTAACTGAAAATACAATAAGGAAGGAGTCTGAAAAGAACAGTAAACTATAAAAGATGCATTGGTTCTTCTGTCAGTTTAAGTGATGTGAATCACACTTTAATGTTTTAATTGTTAACATCGGGTTTTCAGACATCAGCCAGTTAAATACTAATGAATTGTCTGTGCTCTTTCAAATTTCATGAGCGATCAGGGATTCTCCTCAATTCCACATCACTCGACCTCAAAACAAAATCTCTAAACATGCTCAGCTGATTTTTCATAGACAATAGATTAAGTGAATAAGCAGCCTGAGGGAACATTCACTTTAATGGATGACAGGTCTCGCTAATGCAGATCCCTGTAGAATAGACTTGTGTGACTGCAGGGAAAGCGCCACATAGAGCAGCATTAACCCTACACCTGCTTATACATGCTATTGCAACATGGGCTGTGTCATACTTCATTCATGGGAAGAAAGTACAGACTGTTTACAACCAAGCTTGTAGTGCAGATCTTTTGAATAGAATACTGAGGAAATTAGTGGAGGGTATGTATGGACTGTGTGAGACTTGTGAATAGGGAGATGTTGTTAGCTCACTCGGGCACAGGCAATTGTGGATTTGGTGATGTGACCAATGGTGTGTTGCAGGGATTGGTGCTGAGTCCACTGTTGTTTGTCATTTATATAAATGTTTTAGATGACAATATAGGAGACATGGTTAGTAAGTTTGCAAATTACACCAAAATTGATGGTGTAGTGGATAGTGAAGAAGGTAATCTAAGACGGTTTTTTAAAAATTTGTTAGAAACCGGAAGTCGTCACTAGGGCGCTTGCCGGTACTTGTAGTTTTTTTTCGGGTTTAAAAAGCTCCTACCTCCGTGTCTCGGCCTCATTGTTCCTGTGGAGCAGAGTCGAGAGGCAGCGATTTTTGGGCGAGTGAGGAGGCAGCAAAAAAGGTATATTTTTCAGTTTATACTGGGTAACTTTTTATTTTAGTTTTAAAGTCGCGAGTTTCGGCGGGTTTTAAAAAATTTGTTAGAAACCGGAAGTCATCACTAGGGCGCTTGCCGGTATTTGTAGTTTTTTTCTCGGGCCCCTAACCCTATAAATTAGCGCAGAGAGGATACCCGATTCTCTACACTGGTAGAGAATCCCATCCTTCCACCTCCTCTAACCTAATTATAAGTGTGTGGGAAGTTTTTTTTAAATATATTTTTATTTTTCTGCTGGGAACTGATTCAGGGATGGCAGTTCAGGCTGTAAGCTGCATCTCCTGTGGGATGTATGTAGTGAGGGAGTCCAGCAGTGTTTCAGGTAATTTTACTTGTCGGAAGTGTGTAAAATTGCAGTTTCTGGAGGAGCGTGTAAAGGAGCTGGAGGTGGAATTAGAGGAGCTCCGCATAATCCGGAAAGTGGAGGAGGACATAGAAAGGAGTTATAAGGAGATAGTTACTCCTAGAAATGAGTCTTGGGTCACTGTCAGGAAGAGGGGAAAGAAGCAGTTGGGGGGTCAATCCCCTGGGGCTGTTCCCCTCCAAAATAGGTTTTCAGTCCTGGAGGCTACAGTTGAGGAGGAATCAACTGGGGATAGCCAAAGGGAGCAGGTCTCTGGGGGGAGGTTTAAACTGATTTGGGGGGGGGTGGGATATTGAGTAGAGGGGGTGAAAGGGAGGGGGGCATAGATGGGGAATGCAAGGCACGGCGTAGTGGGGGTGGGGCGGAGCAGGGTTTGAAATGCATGCACTTTAATACTTTAAAGGTAGGGGAGGACCGCAGGAAATATGGGAGGGAGGTTAGACAGGGGGTGGAGAAGGGAAATGCCCAGACTGAGGGGCTGAAGTGTGTATATTTTAATGCAAGGAGTATAGTAAATAAGGTAGATGAGCTTAGGGCGTGGATAGCTGCTTGGGAATGTGATGTGGTGGCCATTACGGAGACTTGGATGTCTCAGGGACAGGACTGGGTACTTCAGGTGCCAGGTTTCAGATGTTTCAGGAAGGACAGGGAGGCTGGCAGAAGAGGTGGTGGAGTGGCACTGTTAATCAGGGACAGTGTCATGGCTGCAGAAAAAGAGGATGCCGTGGAGGGACTTTCTACAGAGTCTCTGTGGGTGGAAGTTACGAACAGCAAAGGGTCGAAAACTTTGCTGGGTGTATTCTATAGGCCGCCCAATAGTGACAGGGTAGTTGAAGTGCAGATAGGGAACCAGATTCTGGAGAAATGTATTAAAAACAGAGTTGTCGTGATGGGAGACTTCAATTTCCCAAACATCAACTGGAATATCCCTAGAGTAAGGGGTTTGGCTGGAGAGGAGTTTGTTAGGTGTGTTCAGGAAAGTTTCCTGACACAGTATGTGGACAAGCCAACGAGGGGAGAGGCTGTACTTGACCTGGTACTGGCGAATGAACCAGGGCAGGTGATGGATCTCTCGGTAGGAGAGCATCTTGGGAATGGTGACCATAATTCTATCTCCTTCACAATTGCATTAGAACAAGATAGGATCAGGCAGGCTAGGAAGGTGTTTGTCTGGAGTAAGGGGAGATACGAGGAAGTCAGGAAGTTACTTGGACAAATAAACTGGAAGGAGGCATTCTTAGGGAAAAGTACCGAAGGAAGGTGGCGGATATTCAAGGAATGTTTGTCTGGCGCTCTGCATGACAATGTTCCGATAAGGCAAGGGGGTTTTGGTAGGTCGCGGGAACCGTGGTGCACGAAGGCTGTGTTGAACCTAGTCAGGAGGAAAAGGAAGGTGTACAAAAGGTTCAGGGAACTAGGAGAGGTTAAGGATCTTGAAGAATATAAGGACTGTAGAAAGGAGGTTAAAAGGGAAATTAGGAGAGCCAGAAGGGGTCATGAGAAGACCTTGGCGGGTAAGATTAAGGAAAATCCCAAGGCCTTCTATAAATATGTGAAAGGTAAAAGGGTGAGAAGGGAAAGGATAGGACCTATAAAAGGTGAAGGGGGAAAGGTCTGTGTAGAACCAGAAGAAATGGCGGAGGTACTTAATGAGTACTTTGCCTCAGTATTCACAGTGGAAGCTGATGAGTACGTGGACATTAAGGAGGAGGATGTGTTAGAACTTTTGAATTCTATCAAAATAGATAAGTCGCCGGGACCAGATGGGATGTACCCCAGGATACTGTGGGAGGCCAGGGAAGTGATTGCAGAGCCCCTGGCGATGATCTTTGCGTCGTCAATGGAGACGGGAGAGGTTCCGGAAGATTGGAGGATTGCGGATGTAGTCCCTATTTTCAAGAAAGGGAACAGAGATAGCCCGGGAAATTACCGCCCGGTGAGTCTGACCTCAGTGGTTGGTAAGCTGATGGAGAGGCTTCTGAGGGACAAGATTTATGAGCATTTGAAGAGGTTTGACATGATCAGGAATAGTCAGCATGGATTTGTCAAGGGCAGGTCGTGCCTTACGAGCCTAGTTGAGTTCTTCGATAATGTGACTGAACACATTGACGAAGGAAGTGCCATGGACGTAGTGTACATGGACTTCAGCAAGGCTTTTGATAAAGTCCCCCATGCAAGACTTCTTGAGAAGGTGAGAGGGCATGGGATCCAAGGGCCTTTGGCCTTGTGGATCCAGAACTGGCTTGCCTGCAGAAGGCAGAGAGTGGTTGTGGATGGGTCTTTTTCGGAATGGAGGTCAGTCACCAGTGGGGTGCCCCAGGGATCTGTTCTGGGACCCTTGCTGTTTGTCATTTTCATAAATGACCTGGATGAGGAAGTGGAAGGATGGGTTAGCAAGTTCGCTGATGACACGAAGGTCGGCGGTGTTGTGGATGGTCTGGAAGGATGTCAAAAGTTGCAGCAGGACATAGATAGGATGCAGGAATGGGCGGAGAAGTGGCAGATGGACTTCAACGCGGACAAATGTGTAGTCGTCCATTTCGGCAGAACCAACGGGATGAACGAGTACACTATCAAGGGCAGGAGTCTTAGTACCGTTGAAGAGCAGAAGGATCTCGGGGTCCGGGTCCACAGGACTCTTAAATCGGCCTCGCAGGTGGAGGAGGTGGTCAAGAAGGCGTATGGTGTACTGGCCTTCATTAATCGAGGGATTGAGTTTAGGAGTCGGGAGGTAATGCTGCAACTTTACAGGACCCTCGTCAGGCCTCATTTGGAGTACTGTGCGCAGTTCTGGTTGCCTCACTATAGGAAAGACGTAGAAGCTATTGAAAGGGTGCAGAGGAGATTTACAAGGATGTTGCCTGGACTGGGAGGCATGCCTTATGAAGATAGGTTGAGGGAGCTGGCACTCTTTTCCCAGGAGAGGCGAAGGTTGAGAGGCGACCTGATAGAAGTTTATAAAATGTTGAGAGGAATAGATAGGGTGGACTCTCAGAGGCTATTTCCCCGGGTTGAAATGGTCGCTACGAGAGGACACAGATTTAAGGTGCGGGGAGGGAAGTACAGAGGTGATGTTAGGGGTAAGTTTTTCACTCAGAGGGTGGTGAGTGAATGGAATCGGCTGCCGTCATCGGTGGTGGAGGTGAACTCGCTGGGGTCTTTTAAAAGACTTCTGGATGAGTATATGGGGTTTAATGGGATTGGGGGTTATAGATAGGTCTATAGATTGGTGGGGTTGATGTGATCGGCGCAACTCGAGGGCCGAAGGGCCTGTTTGTGCTGTAATGTTCTATGTTCTATGTTCTACATGGATTTGATCAACTGGGCTAGTAGGCTGAAGTGTGGCAGATGGAGGTTAATTCAGATAAATGTAAGACAAACCAGGACAGGAGTTACACTGTTAATGGTAGGGCTCTGGAAAGTGTTGTTGAACAGAGAGACCTAGGGATGCAGGTACATAGCTCCATGAAAGTGACATTACAGGTTGACAGGGTGGTGAAGAAAGTGTTTTGCACAGTTACCTTCATCGATCTGAGGATTGAATACAGGAGTTGGGAAGTTCCCCGTTTTCTCTCTACCCCCTTTTTGAATAGAATACCGGGTTTAATTTGCTGCCCTCCAATCTGTAGGAACAATTCCAGAGTCCAAAGAATTTTGGAAAGTAACCACCAACAAATCTACTATTTCCAGGGCCACTTCCTCATGTACTCTGGGATGAAGATTATCCACCTGGAGATTTATCCATCTTCAATCCCATCAATTTCCCCAAAACCATTTCTCTATATTTGCTTTCCTTCAGTTCTTCAATAAACATGTTTTCTTCAGCACTCCTGGCAAATTCTGCTTCACAGCTGCTTCACAGCTCCAGGGTCCTGGGTTCAATTCCCGGCTCGGGTCACTGCCTGTGTGGAGTTTGCACATTCTCCTCGTGTCTGCGTGGGTTTTCTCCGGGTGCTCCGGTTTCCTCCCACAGTCCAAAGATGTGCGGGTTAGGTTCATTGGCTATGCTAAAATTGCCCCTTAGTGTCTATGATGTGTAGGTTAGAGGGATTAGCAGGTAAAATGTGTGGGGATATGGGGATAGGGTCTGGGTGGGATTGTGTTCGGTGCAGACTCGATGGGCCGAGGGGCCTGTTTCTGCACTGTAGGGTTCTATGTAATTATTCATGTCTTCCTTTGTGAAGACTGAAGCAAAGTATAAATTCAATTCCTCAGCCATTTCTTTATTCCCCATTGTGAATTCTCCTATTTTTGACTGTAAGGGGCCTACATTCATTTTTCTCAATCTTTTTCTCTTTACATTCTATAGAAACTTTTACAGTCAGTTTTTAAGTTCCCTGCTAACTTACTTTCATACTCTATTTTCTCCTTCTTAATTAATAGAACATAGAACATTACAGCGCACAACAGGCCCTTCGGCCCATGATGTTGCGCCGACCAGTTACAAAAACAATGACCCACTAACCTAAATCAATCCCTTTTTGTCCATAAACCTATCCACGGATCTCTTAAATGCCCCCAAACTAGGCGCATTTACAATGCAGCAGGCAGGGCATTCCAATCCCTCACCACCCTCTGGGTAAAGAACCTACCCCTGACATCCGTCCTATAACTACCACCCCTTAATTTAAAGCCATGCCCCCTTGTGCTAGATTTCTCCATCAGAGGAAAAAGGCTTTTGCTATCCACCCTATCTAAACCTCTAATCATCTTATATGTTTCAATAAGATCACCTCTTAGCCTCCTTCTTTCCAGCGAAAACAACTCCAAATCCCTCAGCCTCTCCTCATAGGACCTCCCCTCCATACCAGGCAACATCCTGGTAAACCTCCTCTGCACCTTCTCCAAAGCCTCCACATCCTTCCTGTAATGTGGGGACCAGAACTGCACACAGTACTCCAAGTGCGGCCGCACCAGAGTTGTGTACAGTTGCAACATGACGCTGCGACTCCTAAATTCAATCCCCCTACCAATAAACGCCAAGACACCGTATGCCTTCTTAACAGCCTTATCTACTTGACTCCCAACTTTCAGGGATCTATGTACACATACACCTAGATCCCTCTGCTCATTCACACTATTCAAAGTCCTCCCGTTAGCCCTATACTCGACACATCTGTTATTCCTACCAAAGTGAATTACCTCACACTTCTCCACATTAAACTCCATCCGCCACCTCTCGGCCCAGCTCTGCAACCTGTCTAAGTCTTCCTGCAAACTATGACACCCTTCATCACTATCTACCACACCTCTGACTTTGGTGTCATCAGCAAATTTACTAATCCACCCAACTATACCCTCATCCAGATCATTAATAAAAATTACAAACAGCAGTGGCCCCAAAACAGATCCCTGAGGTACACCACTCGTAACCGAACTCCATGATGAATATTTACCATCAACCACCACCCTCTGCCTCCTATCCGCTAGCCAATTCCTGATCCAATTCCCTAGATCACCCCCAATCCCATACATCTGCATTTTCTGCAGAAGCCTACCATGGTGAACCTTATCAAACGCCTTACTAAAATCCATATACACCACGTCCACTGCCTTACCCCCATCCACCTCTTTGGTCACTTTCTCAAAAAACTCAATAAGGTTAGTAAGGCACAACCTACCCGCCACAAAACCATGCTGACTATCTCCAATCAATTCATTACTCTCCAAATAACTATAAATCCTATCCCGAATAATTTTTTCTAAAACCTTGCCCACAACAGAAGTGAGACTCACCGGTCTATAATTCCCGGGGAAGTCTCTGTTCCCCTTCTTAAACAATGGGACAACATTCGCTAACCTCCAATCTTCCGGTACTATACCAGAGGTCAACGACAACCTGAAGATCAGAGCCAGAGGTAATCACTTCTCTTGCCTCCCAGAGAATCCTGGGGTAAATCCCATCTGGACCAGGGGACTTATCTATTTTCAGACCCTCCAGAATATCTAACACATCCTCCTTATCAACTGCAACACTGTCAATTCTACTCCCCTGCAATCTAGTGTCCTCCTCAGCTATATCCATGTCCCCCTGCGTGAACACCAAAGAGAAATATTGGTTCAATGCCTCTCCAATCTCCTCCGGTTCCACACATAACTTCCCTCTGCTGTCTGTAACTGGCCCTAATCTTGCCCTAACCAACTACTGTTCTTGACATACCTATAGAACACCTTAGGATTCTCCTTAACCCTATCAGCCAAAGTCTTCTCATGTCCTCTTTTAGCCCTTCTTAGCTCACTCTTCAACTCCCTCCTAGCCAATCTAAAGTTTTCTAGTGCACTACCCGAACCCTCATGTCTCATCCGAACATAAGCCTCCTTTTTCCTCTTAACCAACGAAAAATCTTTTTTGGTGCACCACGGTTCCCTAGCCCTACCAATTCCTCCTAGTCTGACAGGGACATACATATCACGGACTCGCAGTAGCTGCTCCTTGAAAAAACTCCACATTTCAGATGTTCCCAGTCTCTGTAATCTCCTAGTCCAACCTATGGTCCAATCGCTTGGTCCTCCTTTGCTGAATTTTAAACTGCCCCCAATCCTCAGGCCGATTGCTTTCTCTTACCAATTTGGATGCTTCTTCCTTGAATCTGATACTACCTCAAGGATCTGTTTTGGGGCCACTGCTGTTTGTCATTTTTATAAATGACCGAGATGATGATGTAGAAAGATGGATTAGTAAATTTGGAGGAGCTGTAGACAGTGAGGATGGATGTTACAGTTTGCAGAGGGACAGAGATAAGCTATACAACTGGGCTGAGAGATGGCAGATGGAGTTTAATACGGAAAAGTGTGAGGTGATTCACTTTGGTAAGAATAACAGGAGTAGAGAATACAGGGCGAATGGAAGGACCCTTAGTAGTGTTGATGAGCAGAGAGATCTCGGGGTACATGTGCATAGCTCCCTGAAAGTTGGCACCCAGGTTAATAAGGTTGTTAAGAAGGCGTACGGTGTGTTAGCTTTTATTGGTAGAGGGATTGAATTTCGGAGTCGTGAGGTCATGTTGCAACTGTACAAAACTCTGGTGCGGCCGCACTTGGAGTATTGCGTACAGTTCTGGTCGCCGCATTATAAGAAAGACGTGGAGGCATTGGAAAGGGTGCAGAGGAGGTTTACCAGGATGTTGCCTGGTGTGGTGGGATGGTCTTATGAGGAAAGGCTGAGGGACTTTTCACTAGAGAGAAGGTTACGAGGTGACCTGATTGAGGCATACAAGATGATCAAAGGATTGGATAGGGTGGACAGTGAGAGCCTTTTACCTCGGATGGTGATGGCTAACACAAGGGACATAGCTTTAAATTAAGGGGTGGTAATTATAGGACGGATGTCAGAGGTAGGTTCTTTACTCAGAGGGTAGTAAGATCATGGAATGCCCGCTGCAGCAGTTGTGGACTCACCAACTTTAAAGGCGTTCAAATGGTCAGTGGATAGGCATATGGATAACATTGCAATAGTTTAGGTTAGAGAGTCATTAGATTGGTTCCACTGGTCGGCGCAACATCAAGGGCCGAAGGGCCTGTACTGCCCTGTAATGTTCTATGTTCTATCTCTAATTTCTTTTGTGAGCCATGGTTTGGCCACAATTTCCATAGCACTCTTGTGCCGAACAGGAATAAACAATTCCAGGAGTTCACCTGTTTGTTCTTTAAATGCCTGCCATTGCCTGTCTTTCCTTTCAGTAATATTTCCTAGTCTATCCTGGCCAATTCATGCCTCATACCATCATAGTTCATATGAATAAAGATGGCTATGAAAGGAAACTAGCAGAAAACATAAATACTGATACTAAAAGCTTCTGTAAGTACATAAAGAGGAAGAGAATAAGTAAAATGAATGTTGACCTTTTAGAGGGTGATACTGGTGACGATTTAATGTGGAATACAGACATGGGGAAATACATTCTTCAAAAAACTGCAGTTAATGCAGAGGAACTTGGTGCAATAACCATCACTAGGGAGAAGGTATTGAACAAACTAATGGGATTAAAGGCAAATAAGGAAGTGGCAGCAGAGATAGTGGATGCATTGGTTGTGATATTTCAAAATTCTTTGGATTCTGGTATGGTGCCAGTGGATTGGAAACACACTAATATGACACCATATTCAAAAAGGGAGAGACGCAATAAGTAGCAAACTATAGGCCAGTCAGCTTGACCTCTGGGAAGAATTTGCTGGAATCAAACATTAAGGGGGAAATGAATAAGTATTTGGAAAGACAAAGCTCAATCCACCATTGTCAGTGTGGGAAAGTCATGCTTGACAAACTTGCTTGAGTTCTTTGAGGACATAACCAGCAAGGTGGATAATGGGGAACCTCTGGATGTGATATATCGACACTTCTAAAAGGTGTTTGACAAGGTGCCGCATAAAATACTGATCCATAAAGTGAGACTGCAGGGGACTGGGATTAGAGTACTGGACTGGATTGAGAATTGACTGACTGACAGAAAGCAGACAGTTGGGATAAATGGATACTTCTCTGGTGAGTCACATGTAGTGGGATGCCTCAGGCGTCAGTCTTTGGACCTCAATTGTTTACCATCTATATAAATTATCTGCAAGCTGGATCAGAGGGTAACAGCAAAACTTGCAGATGATACTAAAATAGGTGCGAAAGCAGGCTGTGAAGAGGAGATAAAGATTTTACAGACGGATATAGATAGGCTTGGGGAACGGGCCAAAATTTGGCAGATGGAGTTTAATGTGGATAAGTGTGAGGTTAAGTGTGAGGTTATCCATTTTGGCAGAAAATATATAAAGGTAAATTATCTAAATGGAAAGCAAATTCAAAAGGCATCTGGGCAGAGGGACCTGGGTGTCTTTGTTCATGAATCGTAGAACGTCAGTACACAGGTAAAGCACATTATAAAAAAGGCCAATGGAATCTTAGCATTTATTGCAATATGATAGGAGTATAAAAGTAGAGAAATGTTGTTGCAATTGTATAGGGTGTTGGTGAGACCACGTCTGTGTACTGTGTCCAAGATTGGTCTCCATATTTGAGGGAGGATGTGGTGGCATTGAAGTCAGCTCAGAAGAAGTTCATCAGATTAGTTCCAGGGATGAAAGGGTTAATGTATGAGAGGGATTAAGCAGTTTGGGTTTGTACTTGCTGGAGTTTAAAAGGATGAGAAGGGATCTGATCGAAGTAAATAAAATACTAAAAGGAATTGATAAAGTAAACATAGACCAAATGTTTGCCCTTGTGAGGGCAAATGTATAACGAGAGGTCAAAGGTATCACAGAATCCTACAGTGCACAAGAGACCCTTTGGTCCATCAAGTCTGCACCGATGCAAGAAAGGTCCTGACTTGCCCATCTAATCCCACTTGCCAGCACTTGGCCCACAGTCTCGAATGTTACAGCATACCAAGTGCTCATCCAGGTATTTTTGAAAGGATGTGAGGCATCCCATCTCCATCAGGCCATTCCAGACCGTCACTACCCTCTGGGTAAAAAGGTTTTTCCTCACATCCTTCCTAAGCCTCCCACCCCTCACTTTTAACTTTGTCTCCTTGTAATTGACCCTTCAACTAAGGGGAACAGCTGCTCTCTATCCATATATACCAGGTATAGGTTGAGAGGTGATAGATTTAAAACTAAGATGAAGAGGAACTACTTCTTGCAGAGGGTGGTGAATTTGTGATGCTCCACAGCACAGTGGAACCTGAATCATTAAACGGTTTCAAGAAGGAGATAGATATATTTCTGATAAAAAATGGATTAAAGGGATATGAGAAACAGGTAGGAGAAGTAGATTTGAAATAGGTCAGCCATGATTTGATTGAATGGTGGAGCAGGCCCAAAGGGAGACTTGCTTATTTCTGCTCCTAATTCCAATGTTACTGGCAGTCTCCTGTCAGTGGTAAGGAAAGTATTGGAGGAAATTCTGAAGGAAAAAACCTATCTCCACTTGCACAGCCAAGATTAGATTAGGGATAGTCAGCATGGCTTTGTCAGAGGGAGGTCATGCCTAACAAATTTGATTGAATTTTTTTCTAGTGTGGATGTGAGGATAAACTATTCTCCCCAGAGGCTGGTGATAGCCTGGAACGTGCTGCCTGGAAGGGTGATGGTAGAAGGTTGTATCACATTTAAAAAATACCTGGATGGGCACTTGATAAGTCATAACATTCAGGGCTATGGTCCAAGTGCTGGTAAATGGGATTAGGTAGGTAGGTCGAGTGTTTCTCATGTGTTGGTGCAGACTCAGTGGATGAACGACCTCTTCTGCACTGTATAATTCTATGAATCTGTGAGTAAAGTTCGTTCAATATTTTGCAGTGATTTGCTGATAGCATTAATTCTTTGAAGTAAACTGCTCCATAAAAAGTATGAACAGCAACATTGTACTTTTCAACTTTTCGGCTAAGGACTTTGCTTCAGCTTTCACACATGGCTTTTCTGAATTTGATGCGGTATGTCTAATAAGGTTTTCTTTATATGAGCAAAGTTCATTTTCAAAGCCAAAACAGCATCTGCACAGCAGGCCACCCGGTGCCACAAATTTTCCTGACCATCAAATGTTTTCCATTTGCCTGCTCCAAGCTTGATTTCAAAATATTCACCGGTGCGTGGAGACCAAAAAAAGGCATACACATTCTGAACAAAGTCAAAAAAATGTAGAACCACCTCACAGGATTCAGCTACAGCAATGCAGATTAAATTCAAGGAGTGACTAGAATATGATGAATAATGTATAGGGCTTGCATTGTGTAGTCTTGCTTGGAGACCTGAATATTTTCCTGCTGTATTTGTGGCATTATCGAAGCTCTGCCCACAACAATTTTTCATGCAAACCTAAATCTGCAATGATTTTCGAAACAGTTTTGTCCAGACGCTTGGAAGTGTGGGATTGTAGTTGGACAAAACAAAGAAATTGCTCTACAAATTCAACATCACTGATCATATATCTTAAAACTAATGTTAATAGATCCACATGACTTACATCTATGGAGGAATTCTCCCATTCCACCTGCCACAGGAATCATGGAAAGGGGTGGGGGGGGGGCATTGACCTCAGGTGGAATTTTCTGGTTTTAGGCCCAGCGCGGCCACAGAATCTGGCCCCTAGTATTTGGCGTCTTTTACTTCATTAGTGAATTGATTTTTGAGACATTTTGCCATTTTAGTGATAAAGTCATCATAGAATCTCTACAGTACAGCAGAGGCCATTCAGCTCATTGTGTCTCCACCAACTCTCCAGTAGAGCATCTTATCCAGACCCTATCCCCATAACCCCACATAGTTACACCACTAATCCACTAATTTACTAATCAATTGATGGTAATTTTAATGAATTTTCTAAAAGTGCAGGCTTTTAAAGTCAATCCCATGTTAATTCAAGCTCTGCAAAAAATGAATTCATCTTTTAACGATGAAGCAGTGACACTGGATTTCAAACAACACTCACTCCGCTCTCCTCTTACCAACTCCCCCCTCACAAACTCACCAACACTCTCCAAAATACAACCCTCGCAATCTCCTTCTCTGAAAGCCTACCTTAGTCTCTCACATTCCCTCTACCTCCCGTCCCTCAAAGCTTCCCTCCACTCCTCACACTCTCCTCTTTTCATAATCTCACTCACCTGGGGTCTTCAAGGCAAACTCCTGCCATACTTGTCATCTACTGCTGGTAAGGCTTGATTTGGGATCTTGTTGTTCTGCGCTGGCCTGCCTTCCTCAGCCCTGGCTGGGTCAAATTGCTCCTGGCCTGCTCCCCTCGCTGGCCAGCTCTTCTCAGCCCCTGGGTTGGGAAACCTGCTGGCTGTGCTTTTTTTCGCAAAAGTAAATGGCAGGATCTTCTGCCTCTCTCCCCCCTCATCTCTCATTCCTCACACGTGCCTCAAAATTTTACCAGTCAGTTTTCCTGCACTAAGTGTACTTGATGAAAGTTTGATGTCACTGTGCTTTCAGTCGATCAGCAAATGCAGGGTTATCAGGGTCCGACTCGTGTCCATAGATCAACAGGTTATCCCTATTGGTCAGGACACTGTGCCTAGGCATAATGTGTTTCATTGCAAATCCACCTCTGCACACACTCAACTTGTTCTCTCACACCAACACCCATGTCACTCTCTGACATTCAGACACACCTCTCTCTCCTATGCACACCCCCTTCACTCTCATGCACAGGCCTCTCCAGTGTCCAAAACTGTCACAGATCTTATCTCCCCCATTCTCTCACACACCTGAACCGCCCCACGCCTCTCTAGGGCCCAAACCACCACCATCTAATTCCCGCAGACACAGCTCACTGCAGACTGAATCGCTCCTCGCCAATCTCTGAGTCACACACCTCTCCGAGGCCTCTAACTGCTGCCGGCTCCATTCTCACGATCAATCCTCATTGTTGGCCACGAGCTTTCAATGAAATGAATTGAATAGGTCAGAGAAAAGCCTCTCAGATGCTGATAGGCTGACTATTGAGCCTTGCTTATTTCATTGCTGTAATTATTTTTGAAATTGCTCCTTTTGCCGACCAAGTAGCAGCTGGCTGCTCTGCAGATGCCCTTCACAGACCTCGGAGCTGTAAAATTGAGCACATCTGTGAAGACGGAGGCCGGAAATGTGCGGCAGTTCATCCCGTGGGATCTTCTGGTCCTGTCGGTGATGCACCTGTCCTGTCCACCCCCTGGGACCATCCCGCTGCCTCCTGCCGCAAGAAACATGTTATGGGGAGTCCAGAAACTAACACCCTCAAGCAGGTTGAAGGAGCATTATGTTACAGTCAGTCTTGTCATTTCATCTTCTGTTAAAAATTGATTGGCAGTCCTGTGATTGTTCATCCACATCTTGAAGCAAAAAAAAATTGATGGCCTACTGAGTCAGAGTTCTATTCTGGGACGAGGGTGAGAGAGGGGGGAGGGCGAGAGGGGGGCGAGAGAGAAGAAGTGGAGGGCGAGAGAGAGAGAGAGAGAAGTGGAGGGCGAGAGAGAGAGAGAGAGAGAAGTGGAGGGCGAGAGAGAGAGAGAGAGAGAGAAGTGGAGGGCGAGAGAGAGAGAGAGAGAAGTGGAGGGTGAGAGAGAGAGAGAGAGAGAAGTGGAGGGCGAGAGAGAGAGAGAGAGAGAAGTGGAGGGCGAGAGAGAGAGAGAGAGAAGTGGAGGGCGAGAGAGAGAGAGAGAAGTGGAGGGCGAGAGAGAGAGAGAGAGAAGTGGAGGGCGAGAGAGAAGTGGAGGGCGAGAGAGAAGTGGAGGGCGAGAGAGAAGTGGAGGGCGAGAGAGAGAGAGAGAGAGAAGTGGAGGGCGAGAGAGAGAGAGAGAGAGAAGTGGAGGGTGAGAGAGAGAGAGAGAGAAGTGGAGGGTGAGAGAGAGAGAGAGAGAGAAGTGGAGGGCGAGAGGGGGGCGAGAGAGAAGAAGTGGAGGGCGAGAGAGAGAGAGAGAGAGGAGAGGGGGGCGAGAGAGAAGAAGTGGAGGGCGAGAGAGAGAGAGAGAGAGAAGTGGAGGGCGAGAGAGAGAGAGAGAGAGAAGTGGAGGGCGAGAGAGAGAGAGAGAGAAGTGGAGGGTGAGAGAGAGAGAGAGAGAGAAGTGGAGGGCTAGAGAGAGAGAGAGAGAAGTGGAGGGCGAGAGAGAGAGAGAGAGAGAGAAGTGGAGGGCGAGAGAGAGAGAGAGAGAGAAGTGGAGGGCGAGAGAGAGAGAGAAGTGGAGGGCGAGAAAGAAGTGGAGGGAGAGAGAGAGAGAAGTGGAGGGCGAGAGAGAGAGAAGTGAAGGGCGAGAGAGAGAGAAGTGGAGGGCGAGAGAGAGAGAGAGAGAAGTGGAGGGCGAGAGAGAGAGAGAGAGAAGTGGAGGGCGAGAGAGAGAGAGAGAAGTGGAGGGCGAGAGAGAGAGAGAGAAGTGGAGGGCGAGAGAGAGAGAAGTGAAGGGCGAGAGAGAGAGAGAGAGAAGTGGAGGGCGAGAGAGGGAGAGAGAGAGAGAGAGAGAGAAGTGGAGGGCGAGAGAGAGAGAGAGAGAGAAGTGGAGGGCGAGAGAGGGAGAGAGAGAGAGAGAGAGAGAAGTGGAGGGCGAGAGAGAGAGAGAGGGAGAGAGAGAAGTGGAGGGCGAGAGAGAGAGGGAGAGAGAGAAGTGAGGGTGACCGAGAGAGAGAGGGAGAGAGAGAAGTGGAGGGCGAGAGAGAGGGAGAGAGAGAAGTGGAGGGCGAGAGAGAGGGAGAGAGAGTAGTGGAGGGCGACAGAGAGGGGGAGAGAGAATCAGTAGAACAACCAACTGGGAACATGATGGGCTTATGTTTGAGGGATGAAGGTGTTTGGCTATATCTGATCCTGGATCAATTACAATTCACTCTTTCCATCATTGATGGGTAGGAAGGACTCTGGGGAATTATTGATTGACCTGAGGAGTGGTAAGAGGGTGATGTCACTGGAAGTGTCCATCTAATTTCCCTTTGAAATCATTGATTGGTCCCACTTCCACCACCTCATAGGCTGAGTGTTTTGGCTCTTTATCATGTTTTGCCTTGCCTCCTCCTTCCAGCTCATCCTGTCTTAAATCTGTGTCCACTGGTCTCCATATCATCAACTAATGACAATAGCTTTTCTTTGCCATGAACTTGTCCACTCCATCAAATCTCTCCTCAATCTCCTTTGCTCCAAGAACAGCCCTATTCTCCACAACTTAACTTTGTAGCTGCAACTACCCCTCATCCCTAGAAACACTGTGGTAATTCCCACTCACAAACTCATACATTATTCCTAAAGTCTGGCGATCAGAACTGCACATAATACTCTAGTTGTGGTCTAACCAGGGCTTTATAAAATGTTCAATATAACATTCCTGTTTTAATATTCAGTAGCTCTATTTAGGAAACCCAAGATGCCAAATGCTTTGCCCAGAAGGAAAAAAAAGAGTAAAACAGGGAAATAAGAATACTGGTCTCAACTGGTCTTGTGTACTTTAAAATGGAACACCAGCAAATTAGGGAAATAAAAATACTGGCCCAAACTGTGTTTTCCCTTTTCAGTGCTCACTGTTGTGGGGAGGAGGGAGGATGAAGTGATTGCCATGATCCTGTCTCATTAACTCACTCCAAAGAAGGATCATTAAGAACATAAGAAATAGGAGCAGGAGTAGGCCATCCAGCCCTCCGAGCCTGCCCCGCCATTCAATAAGATCATGGCTGATCTACCTGTGACTTAAATACTTAAATATATCTAGCGAGGGAGCCTCCACCACTTCAACGGGCAGACAATTCCAGAGATTCACCACCCTTTGAGTGAAGAAGTTCCTCCTCAACTCCGTTCTAAACTGTCCCCCGCCCCCCCCCCCCACCTTATCTTGAGGCTGTGCCCCCTAGTCCTGCTATCCTTTCTAAGTGGGAAGAATCTCTCTACCTCTACCGTATCCATCCCTTTCATTATCTTATACGTCTTTAAAAGATCCCCCCCCCCATCCTTCTAAACTCCAACGAGTACAGACCCAGTCTATTTAGTCTCACTTCATAGTCCAACCCCCTCAACTCCGATATCAGCCTAGTGAACCTCCTCTGCACTCCCTCCAAGGCCAAAATATCCTTGCGCAAGTGCGGCGACCAAAACTGCACACAGTACTCCAGCTGCGGCCTCACCAGTACCCTGTACAGTTGCAGCAAGACCTCCCTGCTTTTATATTCTATCCCCCTCGCTATGAAGGCCAGCATTCCATTCGCCTTCTTGATCACCTGCTGCACCTACAGATTGGGTTTTTGCAACTCATGCACAAGGACCCCCAGGTCCCTCTGCACCGTAGCATGCTGCAGCTTTTTGCCCTTTAAATAATAATCCCTCCTACTATTATTTCTGCCAAAGTGGATAACTTCACACTTGCTAACATTGTACTCCATCTGCCAGGTCCTCGCCCACTTGCTCAGCCGATCCAGATCCCTCTGCAGACTTTCCACACCCTCCACGCAATTTGCTTTACCATTCATCTTCGTGTCATCAGCAAATTTCGTCAGCCCCCTCCTCCAGATCATCTATATAAATAGTAAATAACTGAGGCCCCAGTACCGATCCCTGCAGCACTCCACTAGTCACCAACCGCCAATCAGAATAGCACCCATTGATACCAACTCTCTGCTTCCTATTAGACAACCAATCCTCCCATCCACGCTAACACCTTACCCCCAACTCCGTGCACCCTAACCTTCTGTAGCAACCTTTTATGAGGCACCTTATCAAATGCCTTTTGAAAATCCAGAAACACCACATCCACCGGTTCCCCTCTGTCAACTGCACTAGTCACATCCTCATAGAAATCCAATAAATTTGTCAAACACGACTTCCCCTTAACGAGTCCGTGCTGCGTCTGCTCTATCAAACCATTCCTTCCTAGGTGCCTCGCTATTTCTTCTTCGATGACGGATTCAAGCATTTTTCCAACTACAGACATTAAACTAATCGGCCTATAATTCCCTGCCTTTTGTGTGCTACCTTTTTTAAACAGCAGCGTAACATTAGCTATTTTCCAATCTTCCGGCACTTCCCTGGAATTCAGCGAATTTTGGTAAATAATTAGTAAGGCATCTACTATCACCTCTGCCATTTCCTTCAGAACCCTGGGATGCATTCCGTCTGGTCCTGGGGACTTGTCCACCATCAGTCCCATTAGTCTATCAAGCACTACCTCTCTAGTGACAGTAATCGCATTCAGGCCCTCAACTCCTACCATCCTTCTATCTTTAATATCCGGCAAACTATTCGTGTCCTCCTCTGTGAAGACCGAGGCAAAAAACTTATTTAAGGCCCCAGCCATTTCCTCATTTCCCACCACTAAATCCCCCCTCTCATTCTCTAAGGGTCCAACATTCACCCTAGCCAGCTGCCTCTTCTTTATATATTTGTAAAACTCTTACTGTCCTTTTTTATATTTAGTGCTAGTTTAGCTTCATAGTTTATCTTTCCTTTCTTTATCAACTTCTCAGTCATTCTTTGTTGATTTTTAAACCTCTCCCAATCTTCTAATCACCCACTACTTTTAGCCACTCTGAACGCATCAGCTTTTAATTTAACACTCTCCTTTATTATCTTCGATAACCACGGCTGGTTATCCCTTCTCCTACGTTCCTTCTTTACCATTGGAAGATATTTCTGCTGAGTACCGAAAAAGATCTCCTTAAAAATCCTCCACTGTTCTTCTGCCGTCCCACCGACCAATCTGCGTCCCCAATCTACATTTGCCAATTCCTCTCTCATCCTATCGTACTTCCCTCTGTTCAAACAGAGGTTCGGGACCCTACTTTCTCATCCTCCATCTGCATCAAAACTCAATCATACAATGATCGCTCGTCCCAAGAGAATCCCTCACAACAAATCCCTAATTCTACCTGCCTCGTTACACAACACCAAATCTAAGTTAGCTCGCTCCCTCGTTGGTTCTGTCACACACTATTCAAGGAAACTATCCCGACAGCATTCCAAGAACTCTTCCTCAAGCCCACCACGTCCGACATGGGTCAACCAATCAATATGTAGATTGAAATCCCCCATAATTATCGCCGTTCCATTTCTGCACGCATCATTTATTTGCTGGTTGATAGAGGTGGGGGCGGGCTAAGTTATTATTTGGGGGCCTATAGACCACACCCACCAGCGTCTTCCTCCTCTTACTATTCCTTATCTCCACCCACAACGATTCCACGTTCTGCTCTTTGGAGCCTATATCTTCCCTTACTACCGCCCTGATATTATCCTTAATCAGCAGAGCTACCCCACCCCCTTTTTCCTCCCGTCCATCCTTCCTAAACATTTGATACCCCTGGACATTCAGCTCCCAGTCCCTGTCACCCTGCAACGTTTCCATAATGGCCACCAGATCATATCCATTTGCGCTGATCTGCGCCATCAGCTCATTCACTTTGTTCCGAATGCTTCATGCATTCAGGTAAAGTGTCTTTATACCAGCCTTTATCTGCACCCTATTTGAAGGAATGCTAGTTATACGATTCGCCAGGACTCTGGTCCCAGCACGGTTTAGACTAAGACCATCCCATCTGCCCCAATACTGGTGCCAATGCCCCATAAATTCAAACCCATTCCCCCCACACCAATCCCTGAGCCACCCATTCATCTCTTTAATCCTATTTACCGTATGCCCATCTGCATGTGGTTCAGGTAGTAATCCAGAGATAACCACCTTGTCGATTCCCAGCTTTGTATACTCCCTCCCCAGATCCTCAGTTCCCATTTTGCCTATATTGTTGGCACCCACATGTACCACAACAACCGGATTCTCACCCTCCCACTCCAGGTTCCTCTGCAGCCCAGATGAGACATCCTGGACCTGAGCACCAGGCAGACAACACACCCTTCTGTATTCTTTATCATTGTGACAAAAGACAGTGTCTATATCCCTAACTACACTATCCCCAATTACCACTACATTCCTCTTTACTTCTTCCTCTTTGTCCTGTGTCTGCACCACTGTACCGTGGGCAGTTTGCTCGTCAACCTTATAGCCCTCGTTCTTGTCCGCACTGGGAACAAGAACCTCAAACCTGTTGTGCAGATTGAGGGGCTGAGGCATTTGGGTCCCCCCCTCCTTCCTCCCCACTCCCCCCTCCTTCCTCTCACCCTTCCTCCCCACTCCCCCCTCCTTCCTCTCACCATTACTCCCCACTCCCCCGTCCTTCCTCTCACCCTTCCTCCCCACTTCTCCCTCCTTCCTCTCACCCTTCCTCTCCACTCCCCCCTCCTTCCTCTCACCCTTCCTCCCCACTTCTCCCTCCTTCCTCTCACCCTTTCTCCCCACTTCCCCCTCCTTCCTCTCACCATTACTCCCCTCAGCAGCACCATCTTGTTCCTGACCCTCAGAGTTAGCCAGTCTAGGGGGTGTGAATCTCTCTTGTACCCCATTATCCAGTTTACACTCCCTCTCCCTGATGAGCCTCAGTGTTTGAAGCTGAGAGTTCAGCTCGTCTACTCTGAGCTGGAGCTTTTCAAGCAACTGGCACTTACTGCAGACATGGTCACTGGGAAGGACCTTGGGGTCCACCAGCTCCTACATCATATAGAAACAGCACATCACATGCCCCTCCATCCCAGTCTCTTAGTGATTTCTAAACAGTTAAGAATTTAAACTTACCTCGCCCTTTTCTCTCAAGCCCTGTGATCCAAAGCCCTTACAGCTCACTCTGCTTCCCTCTCACTCCGCTGCCCGCTGTCTACAGCGATCCTCCTTTTATACTTTGCACGGTAAAAAAATCCCTTCCCACAAAGTCCCGCGGCCCACTTCCTGTCTAACTTTTAAAGCAGAAATACCATTAAAAAGCCCACAAAAATCTTTACAAAGGAAATCACTTAACTTTACTCTTATAATTTCTTTTCTGTTCACTGTTGCATGGTACTCACAAGATTAATGATTGACCCATGGGCAACACAGGCCAAGAGCTCCAAGAGCGGACAGGGGCTTTCCACCTTATCAGAGTCTGTTACACTCACCCAATGCATTGGCCTTTGAAATCACTTTCAGCATTATCATTCCCAACTGACTACAATTGTAATTTCAGATACTGTGCCAAACAATCAGTAAAGTTGATGGAATAAGCTTTCTGAACATGATTCTCGTCAGTCTTTTGCAAATCACTTTTTTACAATTTGGCCAATATATTCATCACTGTTGAACTGTCAAATTTATTTTATCTTTCTTACTCTAAATGCAATTTTGAATCTGGATTTGAGAATGAGTTAGGACAGCTAAAAGCTGCCGTGAAATATCCTTAGCCAGCAGAGTTAAGGAGAATCCCAAGGCATTTTTTACATATATTAGGAGCAAGAGAGTGGCTAGGAAACGCGCAGGCTCATTCAAGGCTAAAGGAGGGAGGTTATGCATGGAGCTGGAGGAAGTGGGTGAGATCCTTAATCAGTACTCACTAAAGAAAGGACATGGGGGATGTTGAGGTTAGGGAAGGGTATGTGAATATTCTCGGGCAGATCAATATAATGAAGGAGGAAATGTTGGGTGTCTTAAAATGCTTTAATGTAGACAAGTTTGCAAGGCTGGATGGGGATCTATTCCAGGATACTGTGGGAAGCAAGGGAGGAATTAGCTGGGGCCTTAACAAATATCCTTGCATTCACACTGGCCACAGGTGAGGTCCCAGAGGATTGGAGAATGGCCAGTGTTGTTCCTTTGTTTAAGAAAAAGAAAGATAATTACAGGTCGGTAAGTTTAATGTCAGCTGGGGGGAGGACGCAGTTGGAGAAGATTCCAAGAGACAGGATTTATTCACATTTGGAAGTGAATAGATTTGTTACTGATAGGCAGCATGGTTTTGTATGGGGAAGGTCATGTCTCACTAACTTGATTGAGATTTTTGAGGAAGTGACAAGAATGATTGATATGGAAAGACAGTGGATATTGTCTACATGGACTTTAGTAAGGCATTTGACAGGCTGGTACAAAAGATAAAAGTCTCATGGGATCCAGGTTGTGCTAGCTAGATGGATACAAAACTAGCTTGATCATAGAAGACAGAGAGTAGCAGTGGAAGGATGTTTTTCAGAAGGGAGATCTGTAGCTAGTGGTGTTCCACAGGGATCAATGTTGGGGCCTTTGTTGTTTGTAGTATATATACACGATCTGGAGGAAAATGTAGGTGGTCTGATTGTTAAGTTTGCGGATGACACAAAAATTGGTGGAGTTGCAGCTGGTGATGAGGATTGTCAAACGATACAGCAATATATAGATAGATTGCAGAAAAATGGCAAATGGCGTTTAATCCAGACAAATGCAAGGTGATGCATTTTGGAAGATTAAATTCAGGCTCGAATTATATAGTAAATGCACAACATTTAGGAGCATTGACATGCAGAGGAATCTGGGTGTACAGGTCCACAGATCCCTGAAAGTGGCAACACAGGTGGATAAGATGATCAAGAAGGCATACAGCATGCTTGCCCACATCGGTCAGGGCACTGAGTATAAAAGTTGGTAAGTCACATCACAGCTGTATAAAAGTTTATTGGACCACATTTGGAATATTGTGTATAATGCTGGTCACCACACTACCATGACGTGGATGCTTTGAAGAAGGTGCAAAGAAGGTTTATCAGGATGTTGCCTGGTCTGGAGGGTTTTAGATAGGAGGACAGGTTGGGTAAACTCAGATTGTTTTCACTGGAAAGACGGAGGCTGAAGGGAGACCTGACAGAAGTCTACAAAATTATGAGAGGCATAGGCAGAGTGGAAAGTCAGAAGCTTTCTCCCCAGGTGGAAGGTTTGACTACAAGGGGGCACAGGTTTAAGGTGAGAAGTGGTAAGTTTAGGGGAGACGTGTGGGGAAAGTTTTTCACACAGAGGGTAGTGGTGCCTGGAACGCACCTGTGGGAGGTGATGGAAGCAGGCACATTAGCAACGTTCAAAGTGTATCTTGATAGATACATGAAAGGGAAGTGAACAGGGGGATAGAAATCGCTTATCGACGCAGGTTTGGTGGGACGAAGGGCCTGTATTGCTTTTTGTTCCTTGTACTGGTAAATGGCCCCTACCTTCCTCCAAACATCTAGAAGAATGAAGACAAACCCAATATTCAAATTTGCTTTTGTGATTTTCTCCATTTGATGCTTCACAAGGATTCTTGTTAGGCTTATCAAAACTAATCCAATTTATTGTACATAAAAAATGTGAATAAATAAGTGTGTTTTGGTCAATGCTGGACTACATTAACTCAGCATAATTAAATGGTAAGTGGTTGAAAATCTATCTGCTAACTACACATTATAATTAATGTTTTATACACTGCACCACCTTAAATTCTTGCCAGTAATGACAGACAGGTTCATACAAGTTTGGTAAAAAAATTCTTCAAGCATTAAACTGACTGAAAGGTTTGAGAAGATATTGCTAAGAACGGTGAATGTATCCAGCCAGTGTTTCCATAACTGCCTCTTTGATTGAAAAAGCTGTCATGCACGTCACAAAACCATCAAATGTTCTGATGAAGGGTCATCCTGACTCAAAATGTTGGCTCTATTCTTCCTCCACAGATGCTGTCAGACCTGTTGAGATTTTTCAGCATTTTCTGTTTTTGCATCAAATGCTTCCATCTTGAAATTGTAGAATTTATCTCCTCCCCTCAACAAAGTGACCAGCAACAGCAGACAGGTTGTCACAATGGTATGATTCCTGTTAGACACTGACTTCATATCTTCCTCAAACTCACTCAGAGACAAGAACATCCAATCACAGAGCAAGAAGCTTTATATTTGCTTCTTGGATTCAGTTCCTGTGCCACAGCTCAAGCTCAGTTTTAATACACAAATGAGTTAAAACAAGGTGTTGAGTCTGACCCTACGCTGCTCAGATTATTCACTCACATAAACAAAACTGTTCAATCCACTTTAATCTACAGCATCTCTGCAAATTTTGATGAAACGTGCCATGCAAAACATTCTTGTCAGTCGCTGACGGCACAGTCAGATTCCAGTTTCATAGACATTGGGTTCAATTCACTTACCGACAGTGTTTGTTATTTCCAGTTAGTGTCTCAATGATGAAGCATTCTCCCTCGTTCAGGCAGTAGGCAAGGTCCTTATCAGTGCAGGGTTTAAAATGTTCTGACCTCTCAGTAGTGTAGGTTGCAGTAGCTACAGAAATTGAGAATCATAGAATTAGTGGCTGGGACCCAAAGTCAAAACAGAGTGTCAGAGCCAGAGTCACACATCATTTAGTGAGTACAGTTCACACAATAACACAAAATTTAACTCCCTTCAATGGAATCTGCTGCTTCTATTTGATCACAAATGTAACTCCGGACTTTTCCCTGACGTTAAAGCTGTCGCTGCAGTCACAACAAGACAAACTAAATGAAAACCAGAGCCAGTTTCAAGTCCCAGTGCCATGCTTCAGGTTCTACCTGTTTCAGTGAAGTGATAGTGGAATCAACATCCAACTATAAACTTACACAAGAATGTACTTCACTGCATCAGGTTAAAGATCAGCACAAAACTAGCTAACCTGTCGGTAATTAAATACACCAGCAGCAAACTTCTCAATCATTACTCCCTTTAATGGCTGTTGTTCCCTGATCTCATCTTAAGAGTTCTTTAAAGAAATGTTTTTGTCGTCGTCAAATGTATCAAGGGTAGACAGAAGGCATCACCCATAAAAGCAACTGCCACAGGTGAGGTCCCAGAAGACTGGAGGGTGGCAAATGTGGTACCACTATTCAAAAAAGGTAGCAGGGATAACCCTGGAAATTATAGGCCGGTGAGTTTGACATCGGTGGTAGGGAAATTAATGGAAAAAGTACTTAGGGGTAAGATGTATGAGCATTTGGAGCGCTGCCGTCTGATTGGGGATACGCAACATGGCTTTGTTAGAGGGAGGTCGTGCCTTACGAATCTGGTGGAATTCTTTGAGGAGGTGACAAAAACGGTTGACGATGGGAGAGCCGTTGATGTCATCTATATGGATTTCAGTAAGGTGTTCGACAAAGTCCCTCATGGCAGGCTGGTAGAAAAGGTTAAGGCGCATGGGATACGGGGTCAGGTAGCTAGGTGGATTGAGAACTGGCTGGGTAATAGGAGACAGGGGGTAGTTGTGGAGGGGACTTTGTCCGGCTGGAGGCCAGTGACCAGTGGTGTGCCGCAGGGCTCAGTACTGGGACCTCTCCTCTTTGTAGTCTACATAAATGACTTGGAAGAGAGCGTAGGTGGTGTGATTAGCAAGTTTGCTGATGACACCAAGATGGCAGGGTTGGCAGGTACCGAAGTGAATTGTGAGGTGATACAACAGGATATAGATAGGTTGGTGCATTGGGCAGATAAGTGGCAGATGGAATTTAATCCTGACAAATGCAAGGTGATGCATTTTGGAAGGAACAATGTAGAGAGGAGTTATGTGATTAAAGGTAGACAAATTAGGAGTATAGAAACACAGAGGGTCCTGGGAGTGCAGGTTCACAAATCCATGAAGGTTGTGACACAAGTGGAGAATGTTGTCAGGAAGGCTTATGGAATGCTAGCCTTTATAGGAAGGGGTATAGAGTTTAAAAGCTGCCGTCTAATGCTTCAGTTGTATAGAACGTAGGTTAGACCGCATTTGGAGTACTGCGTCCAGTTCTGGTCACCTTACTACCGGAAGGACGTGGAGGCTCTGGAAAGGGTGCAGAGGAGGTTTACCAGGATGTTGCCTGGCATGGGGGGACTGGGTTACGAGGAAAGGTTGGAGAAACTTGGACTGTTCTCCTTGGAAAGACGGAGATTGAGGGGGGACATGATAGAGGTATATAAGATACTGAAGGGAATAGACGGAGTCAATAGTGAGAGATTGCTCCCTAGATTGGTTACAAATACAAGAGGACATGATTTAAGGGTGAGGGGGGAGAGATATAATTTGGATATGAGAGGAAGGTTCTTTACGCAGAGAGTTGTGGGGGTATGGAACGTGTTACCGAGTAGGGTGGTGGAGGCGGGAACGTTGGACTCGTTTAAGGTTCAGTTAGATAGGCACATGAGTGAAACAAGGATGGAGGGTTATGGTAGGGGTTATTAAATAAGGGTTAGAACCTCGGGAGACACCGGAATGGCAGGCTTGTGATTAACGTTTTTGTCTTTTATTCCGCAGGTGGAGGTCCACCTCGTTGTCAAACGAGGGGCATGCACACGGTGGGTCGTGCGTGGGCTACTCTTGGAGGTTCCAGGAGTGGCCTAGTACTTCATGTCGGTGTGTGTGCTTGATCCTGGACCGGTAGACGGGCGCCGCAACAGCTCAGTGACTAGCACTGCTGGCTGTGCAGATACATGGATTTGGGCCTGTGTCTGTGGGAGTTTGCGCATTCTCCCTGTGGATCCGTGGGTTTCCTCCGGGCGCTCTGGTTTCCTCCCACACCCCAAAGATGTGCTCTTAGACTGATTGGTTTTACCAAATTGACACTATTCTCCCCTGAATCTGGCTAAGTCAGGGGTTCTATTCGTAGACACGCAGAGTAAAATAGGTGGAGGGTGATGCGGCGGCGTGGGCTTGGGCCGAAGGGCCTGTTTCCCATGCTGGGTTGTTCTTTGTTCTTTGACTATATCAAACCCACTAAACATTCCTAGAACTGGTACAGCACAGGGTTAGATACAGAGCAAAGGTCCCTCTACACTGTCCCTATCAAACACTCCCAGGACAGGTACAGCACGGGGTTAGATACAGAGTAAAGCTCCCTCTACACTTCCCCATCAAACACTCCCAACACAGATACAGCAAGGGGTTAGATAGAGAGTAAAGCTCCCCCTACACTGTCCCCATCAAACACTTGCAGTACAGGGACAGCATGGGGTTAGATACAGAGTAAATCCCCCTTTACACTGTCCCCATTAAAAACTCCCAGGGCAGATACAGCACAGCTTTAGATTCATGACATAAACATGAAACAGAACTAAGCGTTTATTACATTGGAATTAAAATAAAACTTTGGATTTGTTCCAATTTCAAAGCCAAGAAAAGTGTAAATATACTGAAATTTTGAAAATGCTTTGACGGAAATTTTCCTGCAATGCATGTACAACGTTCTTGCTTCACTGACTGGAGCACACGGTGGCCTGGACTTTTATTTGAAAGACTGCTTAATGTAGAGCATCAGGAAAAATGCAAGTAAAGGAAAGAACTCTATCTGATTAATACTGTGAGGCACAGATTGTTGAGTGAGGAGGAATCAGCCTGTATCGGGCTTTTTATTGGAACTGTTATTCCTCAGCAAGTGATACAAATCTGGTCATCAGTGAATAAAAATCAGCTGTATGAGGCCTATGAATGCATTCGAAATGCAGTCAGCTGCTAATCATTGCAGCAGAACTGCATCCATCCAACTCTCAAAATGTGTGTGTGTCGCAACAGCAGGGGATTTTCAGCATCAGCTCACTGATAGGGCAGCGCACTGCACAGCAGAAACAGTCAGATGCTAAAGATGAGCCAAGTGCTTTGGTGCTGTGTAGGTGATGACTACATGAAGCAGGACAGATCTGGAGGCCACAAAAGAGCAGCGAGTCTTGTGCTCAATTATAGGGTGAACTGCTATCTCACATCTTCCCATCACATCTCAGTGAAGGGTCATTACTTTGTAGTTCAGGAATGTCTAAAGCTGCCTTTTTCACATCAGAATGTATTGGGTTTGGGTCATAAAAATACATATATCTTTGGCAAAGGATATATGGATTTTAGCAAAGCGTTTGATAAGGTTCCCCATGGTAGGCTACTGCAGAAAATGCAGATGCATGGGATTGAGGGTGATTTAGCAGTTTGGATCAGGAATTGGCTAGCTGATAGAAGACAGAGGGTGATGGTTGATGGGAATATTCAACCTGGAGTTCAGTTACAAGTGGTGTATCTCAAGGATCTGTTTTGGGGCCACTGCTGTTTGTCATTTTTATAAATGACCTAGATGAGGGTGCAGAAGGATGGATTAGTAAATTTTCTGACGACACCAAAGTCGGAGGAGTTGTAGACAGTGAGGGTGGATGTTACAGTTTGCAGAGGGACAGAGATAAGCTGCACAGCTGGGCCGAGAGGTGGCAGATGGAGTTTAATACGGAAAAGTGTGAGGTGATTCACTTTGGTAAGAATAACAGGAATACAGAATATAGAGCTAATGGAAGGACTCTTAGTAGTGTTGACGAGCAGAGAGATCTCGGAGTACATGTGCATAGCACCCTGAAAGTTGGCACCCAGGTTAATAAGGTTGTTAAGAAGGCGTACGGTGTGTTAGCTTTTATTGGTAGAGGGATTGAGTTTCGGGGCCGTGAAGTCATGTTGCAACTGTACAAAACTCTGGTGCGGCCACACTTGGAGTGTTGCGTACAGTTCTGGTCGCCGCATTATAAGAAAGATGTGGAGGCATTGGAAAGGGTGCAGAGGAGGTTTACTAGGATGTTATCTGGTATGGTGGGAAGGTCTTATGAGGAAAGGCTGAGGGACTTGAGGTTATTTTCATGGAGAGAAGAAGGTTAAGAGGTGACCTGATTGAGGCATACAAGATGATCAGGATTGGATAGGGTGGACAGTGAGAGATCGGATGGTGATGGCTAACACGAGGGGGCATAGCTTTATATTAAAGGGTGGTAATTATAGGACGGATGTCAGAGGTAGGTTCTTTACTCAGAGGGTAGTAAGGTTGTGGAATGCCCTGCCTGCAGTAGTTGTGGACTTGCCAATTTTAAGGGCGCTCAAATGGTCAGTGGATAGGCATGTGGATAACATTGGAATAGTTTAAGTTAGAGGGTCATTAGATTGGTTCCACTGGTCAGCGCAACATCGAGGGCCGAAGGGCCTGTACTGCCCTGTAATGTTCTATGTTCCATGCTTAAGCATTCTGCCTTTTACTGTATATTTCCCATATGTATTAGAACTTCCAAAATTAATTACTTTACATTTGTCCAGATTAAACTCCAACTGCGATCTCTCCACCCAAGTCTCCAATTGATCTATATCGGGCTGTATCCTCTGACGGTCCTCATCACTATCCACAATTCCACCAACATTTGTGTCATCTACAAACTTACTAATCAAACCAGTTACATTCTCCTCCAAATCATTCACATATATTGCAAACAGCAAAGGTCCCAGCAGTGATCCCTGAGGAAAGCCACTTGTCACAGTCCTCCATTCAGAAACGTTCCCTTCCACTGCTATCCTCTGTCTTCCATGACCGAGTAAGAAGTCTCACAACACCAGATTCTATGACCAAGCCAGTTCTGTATCCACCTTGCCACCTCACCTCTGATCCTATGTGACTTTACCTTCTGTACCAGTCTGTCATGAGGGACCTTGTCAAAGACCTTTCTGAAGTCCATGCAGACAACATCCACTGCCTACCCTCAATCATCTTCATTATTTCCTTGAAAAACTCGATCAAGTTAGTGAGGCAGGACCTCCCTTTAACAAAACCAGATTGCCTCTCATTAATACATCATCCACGTATTTCCCAGTGGGAGTAAATCCTGTCTCAAGTATCCTTTCCAACAATTTCCCTACTACTGACGTAAGGCTCACTAGCCTGTAATTACCTGGGTTATCCTTGCTACCCTTCTTAAACAAAGCAACAACATTGGCTATCCTCTAGGATTGTAGCCAGTGAGGATACAATGATTTCTCTCAAGGTCCCAACAATTTCCTCCCTTGCCTCTCTCAGTATTCTGGGGTGTATCTCATCAGGCCCTGGAAACTTGTCTACCTTAATATTTCCCAAGACCTTCAATACCTCCTCCTTTCTGATCTCAACATGACTCAAATTATCTACACATCTTTTTCCCAGACTCATCATCCACCAAGTCCTTCTCATTTAATATCTTGCCCATTTCCTGTGGCTCCATGCATAGATTTCCTCCCCTGCCCTTGAGTGGGCCAAATCTCTCGCTGGCTAACCACTTGCTCTTCATTATGTATAAAAAGCCTTGGGATTTTCTTTAATCCTGCTGGCCAATGACATTTTAGTCCTCCTGACCCCTTGCGTAAGTTTCTTTCTACTTTCCTTGTATTTCACACTTGCTTCGTGTGTTCTCAACCTCCTAGCCTTGACAAATGCTTCCTTTTTCTCTGAGTAGGCTCACAATATCTCTCACTTTCCAAGGTTCCCAAAACTTACCATACTTCTTCTTCATTCTTACAGGAACACTTGAAAGCCTCTCACATGCCAGATGTTGATTTGCCCTCAAACATCTGCCTCCAATCTACATTCTTCAGTTCCTGTCTAATATTGTTCTAATTACCCTTCCTCCAATCTAGCGCCTTCACCTGAGGACTACACTTGTCTTTATCCATCAGTACCTTAAAGCTTAGTGAATGGTGGTCACTGTTCCTGAACTGCTCCCCTACTGAAACACCAACCACCTGGCTGGGCTCATTCCCCAATACCAGGTCCAATACGGCCCCTTCCTTAGTTGGACTATCTGTTTCAAGAAGCCCTCCTGGATGCTCCTTACAAACTCACGCCTCTAGTACTAAGTCCCATGAATCCCAGTCAATATAGGGAAAGTTAAGATCTCCTACCACAACAACCCTGTTACTTTTACACCTTGCCAAAATCTGCCTACATATCTGTTCCTCTATCTCCCACTGGCAGTTGAGTAGCCTGTAGTGAACCTCCAACACTGTGACTATACTCTTCCTAAACCTGAACTCTACACATATTGCCTTGCTGTATGAGGTGTTCTCCCACAGTACAGCTGTGATATTCTCCCTAACCAACCGTGAAACTTCCCCACCCCTTTTACATCCCCCTCTATCCCACCCAAAACATCTGTATCCTGGAACGTTCAGCTTCCAACCCTGCCCTTCCCTTAACCAAGTCTCTGTAATGGCAACAGCATCATAGTTCCAAGTACTAATCTAAGCTCTAAGTAAATCTGCCTTACCTGTTACACTTCTCACATTGAAACAAATGCACTTCAGTCCACCAGACCCTCTTTGATTAGCAATCACACCCTGCCTGCTCTTCCTCTGAGTCTCATTGGCCCTACTCTCTGGTTCCCCTTCAGGTAATTCTCTCTCTCTACCTCTCTCCTCTCTGCCTTCCTTTGCTCTCTCTTTCTTCTGCTTCTTCTTCTTTTCTCTCTCTCTCTCCTCGTCCCCAACAACCACCACCACCAACTAGTTTAAATTCTCCTGTGCAACACTAGCCAACCTCCTGGCCACTCCAGTTTAGAGGCAATCCATCCTTCTTGTACAGGTTCCACCTGCCTTCAAAGAGATCCCAATAGTCCAGATATCTGAAACCCTCTCTCCTGCACCAGCTATTTAGCCATGTGTTGAACTGTACTATCTTCCTATTTCTTGCCTCACTGTTATGTGGCACAGGGAGTAATCCTGAGATTACAATCCTAGAGGTTCTGCTTTTCAACTTTCTACCTAACTCCCTAAACTGCTGCTGCAGGACCTCATCACTCTTCCTACCTATGTCACTAGTATCAATATGTACCACACCTCTGGCTGTTCACCTCTCCCTCCAGAATGCTCTGCATGTTCAGAGACATCTGGACCTTGGCACTAGGGAGGCAACGTATCACCCTGGAGCCTCTTTCATGACAACAGAAGCTTCTATCTGCAGAGTCCTCTATAACTGTTGCTCTAGTGCTCTTTATCCCTCCCTGCTTAACAACAAAGCCAGCTGTGGTGCCACTGCTTTGGCTGCTGCTGTTGTTATCACCTGATAAGCCATCATCTCCAACAGTATCTAAAGCGTTATAGCTGTTAGAGATGGGGGACAACCACAGGGATTCCTGCACTGACTGCATGCCGCATCTATCTGTGACCCCTGGTCTGGGCACCCCCATCGTTGGGAACATGTTTTTTGATCCACCCTCTCTAATCCTGTTAGAATTTTATAGTATTCTATGAGATCCCCATTTATTCTTCTGAACACCAGAGAATATAATCCTAACTGACTTAATCTCTCCTCAAACATCAGTCTCACCATCCCAAGAATCAGTCTGGTAAGCTTTTTTGGCATTCTCTCCAGAGAAAGAACATCCTTACTCGGAGAAGGAGACCAAAACAACACTCAATACTCTAGGTGTGCTCTCACCAAAGCACTGCATAATTGCAACAACACATTCCTGCTCCTGTACTCAAAACCTCTTGCAATGAAGGCCAACATACAATTTGCCTGCTGCACCTGCGTACTTACTTTCAGTGACTGGTGCACAAGGACCCAGGTTTCACTGCATGTTCTCCTCTCCTAATTTATGGCCACTCAAGAGGTAATCTGCCTTCCTGTTTTTGCTACCAAATTGAATAATCTCACATTTATCCACATTATACTGCATCTGATATTGATTTGCCCACTCACTCAGCCTGTCCAAATCACACTGATGGATCTCTGCATCCTCCTCACAGGTCATCCTCCCAATCAGTTTTGTGATACTACATTAATTTCCCTCATCTAAATCATTAATATATATTGTGAATAACTAGGGTTCTAGCACTGATCCCTGCGTTACCCCAATAGTCACTGCCTACCACTTGGAAAAAGATCCTTTTATTCCTATTCCTTCTTTCCTGTCTGCCAGCCAGTTTTCTATCCATCTCAATATATCACCCCAACTCTTTGCGCTTTAATTTTACATGCTAATTTCTAATGTGGCATTTTGTCAAAAGCCTTCTGAAAGATCAAATAAACCACATCCACTGCCTCCCTCTCATCATCTCTACCAGTTACATACAAAGAACAGGACAGCACAGGAAACAGGCCCTTCGGCCCTCTGAGCCTGTGTCACTCATTGGTCCAACTAGACCATTTGTTTGTATCCCTCCATTCCCAGTCTGCTCATGTCACTATCCAGGTAAGTCTTAAACAATGCCAGCGTGTCTGCCTCCACCGCCCTACCTGGCAGCGCATTTCAGGTCCCCACTACCCTCTGCATAAAAAATGTCCCTCTGATATCTGAGTTATACCTCGCCCTGCTCACCTTGAGTCCGTGACCCCTCGTGATCGTCACCTCCGACTTGGGAAAAAGCTTCCCACTATTCACCCTATCTACACCTTTCATAATTTTGTACACCTCTATTAGGTCTCCCCTCATTCTCCATCTTTCCAGGGATAACAACCCCAATTTGCCCAATCTCTCCTCATAGCTAAGACAACATCCTGGCAATCTGGCAGGATGTTGCCTGATATTGGACAACATCCAATATCAGGCAACATCCTGGTAAACCTCCTCTGCACTCTCTCCAAAGCCTCCATGTCCTTCTGTAGTGCAGCGACTAGAACTGGACACAGTACTCCGAATGTGGCCTAACCAACGTTCTATACAGCTGCAACATCAAACTCCAGCTTTTATACTCTATACCCCGTCCTATAAAGGCAAGCATACCACACGCCTTCTTCACCACCTTCTCCACCTGTGCTGCCACCTTCAAGGATTTGTGGACTTGCACACCTAGGTCCCTCTGTGTTTCTATACTCTTGACGGCCCTGCCATTTATTGTATAACTCCCCCCTACATTAGTTCTTCCAAAATGCATCACTTTGCATTTATCTGGATTAAATTCCATCTGCCATTTCACCGCCCAATTTTCCAGCTTATCTATATCCTGCTGTATTGTCCGACAATGTTCATCGCTATCAGCAAGTCCAGCCATCTTTGTGTCATCCATAAACTTGCTGATCACGCCAGTTAGACTTTCTTCCAAATAATTTATATATATCACAAATAGCAGAGTTCCCAGTAGAGCCCTGCGGAACACCACAGGTCACAGACCTCCAGCTAGAAAAAGACCCTTCGACTGCTACCCTCTGTCTCCTATGGCCAACCCAGTTCTCTACCCATCTAGCCACCTCTCCTTGTATCCCATAAGCCTTAACCTTTTTCACCAACCTGCGATGAGGGACTTTGTCAAACGCCTTACTAAAATCCATATAGACGACATCCGTGGTCCTTCCTTCGTCAACTGTTTTTGTCACCTCCTCAAAAAACTCCACCCAAATTTGTGAGGCACGAGCTCCCTGTTACAAAACCATGCTGTCTATCACTAATGCGATTGTTCCGTTCTAAATGCGCATACATCCTATCTCTAAGAACCCTCTCCAACAACTTCCCCACCACGGACATCAAGCTCACTGGCCTATAATTTCCTGGGTTATCCCTGCTACCCTTCTTAAATAACAGTACCACTTTCGCTATCCTCCAATCCTCAGGGACCTCACTGTATTCAACGAAGAGACAAAGATTTCCGTCAGAGGCCCAGCAATTTCATCTCTCGTCTCCCTGAGCAATCTAGGGTAGATGCCATCAGGCCCTGGGGAATGGTCATTTTTAATGTTTCCTAAAGAACTTAACACTTCCTCCCTTGTAATGGAGATTCTCTCTAACGGGTCAACACCTCCCTCTGAGACACTCCCAGTCAACATGTCCCTCTCCTTTGTGAATACTGATGCAAAGTATTCATTTAGGATCTCCCCCATTCCCTTGGGTTCTAAGCATAATTCCCCTCCTTTGTCCCTCAGAGGTCTGATTTTTTCCTTGACAACACTTTTGTTCCTAACATATGAATAAAATGCCTTAATCCTGTCTGCCAAGAACATTTCGTGACCTCTTTTTGCCCTTCTAACTCCCCGTTTGAGTTCTTTCCTACTTTCTCTGTATTCTTCCAGAGCTCCATCTGATTTCAGTTGCCTGGACCTAACGTACACCTCTCTTTTCTTTGTGATCAGATCCTCAATTTCCCTGGTAATCCACGGCTCTCGAATCCTACCTTTCCTATCCTTCCTTTTTACAGGCACATGCCTGTCCTGCAGCCTTATCAACTGTTCCTTAAAAGCCTCCCACATGCCACACGTGGACTTACCCTCGAACAGCCTCTCCCAATCAATAGCCACCAATTCCTACCTAATCTGGCTATAGTTAGCCTTCCCCCAATTTAGCACCCTACCCTTAGGGCAACACTCATCCTTGTTCATTACTATCCTAAAGTTAACAGAATTGTGGTCGCTATTTGTCACATGTTCCCCTACTGAAACTTTGACAACCTGACTGGGCTTGTTTCCAGTATCGCCCCCTCTCTATTTGGGCTAGCGACATCCTATTGCAAAGAACCTTCCAGTATGCATTTTACAAATTCCTCCCCATCCAGACCCCCAGCCCTAAGCACTTTCCAGTCTATACCAGGGAAATTAAAGTCCCCCACTACAACAACCCTATTTTTCTCTGCACCGATCCAGAATCTCCTTACATATCCATTCCTCCATTTCCCGTGGGCTGTTGGGTGGCCTGTAGTATACCCCCAGCATAGTGATTGCAACCTTCCTGTTTCTGAGCTCCACCCACAGCGACTCATTACATGACCCCTCTAAATTGTCCACCCTCTGCACCGCTGTAATATGCTCCCTAATTAATATCGCTACTCTCCCACCTCTATTAGCCCTTCCTCTGTCTCGCCTATAACACTTGTACCCCAGGAATATTCAGCTGCCAGCCCTGGCCTTCTTTTAACCAAGTCTCCGACACCGCAACCACATCCAAATTCCGCATAAGCATTAAGGCCCTCAGCTCGTCTATCTTACCCGTTACGCTCCTCGCATCCTCAAAGAATTCCAGTAGATTTGTCAATTTCCCTTTTAGAAATCCATGCTGACCCTGCCCAATCCTAGCTTTTGGAAAACTGCCATAAAATCTTTGATAATGTATTCTAGTTTTCCCCACTACTGATGTCAGGTTGACTGGTCTATTACTCCCTCTTTTTTCCCGACCTCCCTTTTTAAATATTGAGGTTACATTTGCTACCCTCCAATCTGTAGGAATTGCCCCAGAGTCCACAGAATCTTGAAAATGGCCACTAATACAAACACAATTTCTACAGCCATTTCCTTAAAAATCCTGGGATGTAGATTATCAGGCCTTGGGGATTTATGACCTTCAATCTCATCAATATCTCCAATACCATTCCAGTACTAATTCCCTTCAGCTCCCCCCTCACTAAATCCTGTGTTCCCCAACATTTCTGGTATCTTACTTGTGTCCTTCTTTGTGAAGACAGAACAAAGTATGTAATCAGTTGGTCAGCTATTTCTTCCTTTCCCATTATAAATTCCCCTGTTTCTGACTGTCTTTACCAAGCTTTCTCTCCTCACATAACGATAGAACCTTTTACAGTCAGTTTTTATGTTCCCCACACGGTTACCCTTGTACTCTATTTTCTCCTTCTTAATCAGTCCCCTAGTCCTCCTTTGCTGAATTCTAAACTGCTCCCAGTCCTCAGGTCTGTTGTTTTCCTTGGCTAATTTGTATGCCTCTCCCTTGGGTCTAATACTAACTCTAAATTCCCTTGTAAGTCATGGTTTGGCCACCTTTCCAGTTTTACTTTAGCACCAGACAGGAATAAACAATTGTTGAAGTTCACCCTTACGCTCCTTGAATGTTTGCCATCGACTATACACCATCATCCCTTTAAGCAACATTTCCCAATCTACCACAGCCAACTCACGCCTCAATCATCGTAGTTTCCTTTATTAAGATTCAGAACCTGAATCTCAGAATCAACTACGTCAGTCTCTGTCTTGATTAAAAATTCTATTGGTCACTCATCCCCAAGGGGTCTCGCACAATTAGATTGCCAATTATTCCTTTCTCATTGCCCAACACCCAGTCTAGAATGGCCTGCTCTCTAGTTGGTTCCTCGATGTATTGGTTCATATTTACCCCAGGAGTTCCTCTTCTATGGTACTGTGACCAATTTGATTTACCCAATGTAAATTAAAATCTCTCAATTTCTCACATGCATTTCTTATGTTCTGTTTAATGTCATTCCTAGCAACATCACTACAGCTTGGCGTTCTATATATAATTCGTACTAACTTTGTTTGCCCCATGGTGTTTCCTAGCTCTACCCATATAGATTCACAGAATCATACAGTGCAGAAAGAGGCCATTCGGTCGACTGAGTCTGCACTGACCACAATTCCACCCAGGCCCTATCTCCATAACCCTAAGCATTTATCCTAGCTAGTCCCTGACACTAAGGGGCAATTTAGAATGGCTAATCCACCTAACTCACACATCCTTGGACTGTGGGAGGAAACCGAAGCGCTCGGAGGAAACCCACACAGACACAGGGAGACCGTGCAGACTCCACACAGACAGTGACCCAAGCTGGGAATCGAACCTGGGTCCCTGGCGCTGTGAGCCAGCAGTACTAACCACTGTGCCACCATTCCACATTGTCGGAGCTAATATCCTTCCTCAAAATGGTGTTAATTTCCTCTTTAACTAGCAATGCATCTCCGCCACCTTTACCTTTCTCTCTGTCTATCCTAAATACTGAATACCCCCAGATGTTAGTCACTCTGTAGCCATGCCTCCGTATTTCCAGCTGTATCGTACCCTTTTACATCTAATTGCGTGATTAATTCACCCACTTTTTGCAAATGCTCTGCGCACTAAGGCGCAAAGCTTTTAGGGTGTAACTATAATGGAGATTTTTCAGGCAGGGCATGATACTCGAAGGAGACTCCAAGCAGAATGAGGAATGTTCAAGTTGTGATTCTAAGATAAATGAAATCTTCCTGTGTATCTTTGAGAACAAGTTGGATTTGGTCTGAGATGAACTGTATTTCTTCAGTCCAATGAAGAGAAGATTGTTTATTGAGTTGCTGTTATGAATGTTTAATAAATTGAATCTTCCTCACTCCTGTGTCCAAGCATGCAAAGTTGTCGCTTTAATAATTCTAAATTGCCTAGCTTGGTGAAGGCCTGGGTCACTTGATATAAAATGTGGTTTTTAGTGATTGGGGTACAAGGTGGAGAATGAGATGTCTCAGGTTGCAGAATTGGATGTATTGTCTAAATTGTTGATATTCCAGAGGAACAGTGCAGTCTGATGTTTTCTGAGGTGCCCACCACTCTTTTTTTTAATCCTGTTGTTCCTCATGAATCAAAATAAATATTTGCAATCCAGCCTTTGATCTTGGGGAGGTTAATTAATTTCATACACAGGAAATGTAGACTGAAAGAATTTTCAACTTAACGAGCAGCTAATTCTTGCTGTGGGAAAATTTGCCCTTGATCCTTGACTTTAATTTCTTGGGAATTTTAATGATTGCTGAGTTTCTGGTTTGTTGACAACTTTCCTCTCGAGGCCATGATACCTCAACACAGCTTGCTGAGAGCTCTACTCAGGTGGCAGTGGACAGATTCAGATACCAGATATATAGCTGTTACAGGACAGCTTCCAGCTTTGATTCATGCTCAATTCTGAATTAGCCAGGCCAGGCTCCTGCAAACCAAGGATCGCCTCCATACAGTGACTCCAGCAACAAATGTACATCTTTCTTTTATTCGTTTATGGGATGTTGATGTCACTGGTTTGGCCAACCCCTAATTGTCTTCGAATTTTCTACCACATTGCTGAGGATCTGGAGTCACATATAGGCCAGGAAGATGGTTTCATGGTCATAATTCCAGATTTTTATTGATTTAAATTTCACCCTTTGCCGTGGTGGGATTCAAACCGGGGTCTCCAGAGAATTAGCCTGATTCTCTGCATTACTAGTCCTGTGGCAACACGACTGCCTCCACTAAAACACTCTCCCTGAAATGAAGATATTCCCCCTTGTAATTGAATGATTTGAGGAAGCTACCTTGTACCTCAGTATTTAATATTAACTCTTTAAATTTATGGAAAGTACCAGAACCACATGTTAAATTAAGAACAAGTACATTGCTTAAACAAATACAGCACTTCCTGTTTTACCAACCACAAGATCATTCAGGAAATATCAATGTTCCAATCTCAGACCAAAATGAAATGCTAAATTTAATGGTGATAAATTACAAATTACCAGCGATGCAACAGTTTCCGCAAGACCCGAAGGTACAGCAGCAGAAGAAAAAGCCAACAGCATTCACTACCACATGTTTGTACAGGTGTTGTCCAGTTAATTCTTCATGTGTACTTGGGGTTGCTTTAATCAATCAAGATCCTTCCATTCTGGAAGCTTCCATTTATTCATTGGGCTGATTTTTCCCAGTTTTTAAAACCCCAACATCAGTGTGAAAAGTGGATCCCAGAATCACAGGAACACTTTAGCATAAAGGAGGCTGTTATGATGACCACACAGGGATCATTGACAGATCACCTCATGGATTTCATTGAGTTTGAGCTCCCTTATTGACCAGGTGGAGGCTCACGCAATAGAAAGCATTCAGCAGGGCTTTTAATTCTGTCGCTTCATTCGGACTAATGTTGTAGATCCTGTGGTATTGCACTATCTAGCTGTGAGCCATGGGAGTAGTCTCTTTCTTGGTACACAAAGGGGGCTTGAAGTGAAATTGGCATTTGTTAGAATTACTACATTGACGGCGAGGGATTTTTTTGTCCATTGCCCTTCAGATAACCTCCGTAAGTCAAGAATCTTCCCCAGTTAAAAAAGCCATTATGCCTCTTTTTGGGAAGTTGAACTCTATGACACCAGTGGGGAAGATTGGGACCAATATACTGAGCACACGTGTTACTTCTTCCATGCTAATAATATTGAAGGGGATGAAAAACAAAAGATGATTTTGTTGACAGCATGTGGGGCCCCGACTTGCAACATGAAAAAAGTCTGAACCATCCAGGTGCCTCTGACTCAAAACTTTTAAATGAGCTGCTAGACCTGGTTAAAAAAAAACCCACTGCAACCCGAAGCCTTCTGTAATCCACCAGCAATATTGCTTCAATTTGGCTGGCAGAATCTCTGGGGAACCTGTCACTGAGTTCCCGGCTGATTCATGGAAATTGGCTGAAAATTGCAAATTTGGACCATCTCTTAATGAAATATTGAGAAACAGATTGGTATATGGTGTAAATGACCTAAAAACTCAAAATAAGCTATTAGCAGAACCCAATTTGGATTGAAAGGAAGCCACTGAAACAACTTTATCATTTGAGAACACAGCAAAGGGGGGCTCAGGAACAATAGGCAAGCATCCAGCAACAATATCTTCCAACTAGAGGGAGGGACCTCATGTAATCAGTCCTCAATAGACAGTCCTTGTGTAAACCGGTGTTAATGGGTCCCTGTCACTATAGGAACCATAATGTCACACCTGTCAGTCAAGGAAAGACAATAACATACCCAAGAGTATTAGGGAACAGACTCCAGAAAGGCACAATTGCCAGGCAACAGATTATTGCACATGCTGTCAAAGGAAACAGCCAAAGTTTCAGGTACAGACACAATACATGCTGCCCAAGACCGAAACCTGCCCGTACCACGTAGATATCACCTCCTTCAGAGACAAGGGACAGGATTTTACAGTCTTGCTGGACCCAAGGCCAGAAAATCCTGTCTGAGCTCAACATCCCTCCATTCCTCGCCCAGCTTGATTTCCGTGGTGGGTGAAGTGATAGAATTCTGGCAAAGGACACTACAACTGAATGGTATCATCACAACATAAGTTGTTCCAATATGGTAGAATTATTAGTGAATGACTATTCCTTGAAGATGGAGGTGGACACAGGAGCCGCAATTTCTGTTATCAGAAAACAAACATACGTCCATCGCCAGTCCAGCACCCAGCTCCTGAGGTTGGAAGAAATGAAGACCAGACCAGCCACCGACATGGGGAAACCTTTATAGATAAAAGGCACCGTAACCCCCCCAGTAATTTACAGGCAGCAATGAGCGCACCTTCCACTCATGAGGCTGTGGGCCATGCATTACGAGAAGAGATTGGCTCCAGCAGATCCAGCTGAACTGGTTGGAGATCTTCAGGTTCGATGTGGGGGAACTGTATGAAGTTATTAGCAGATACCCTGGAGATTTCCAAGATGGCCTGGAAAAACAAAAAGGAGCCAAGGCCAAAATGAACACAGATCTCAGCACTACACCTAGGTATTTCAGAGCCTACTCCATGCTAGTTTATATGAATTTCAGCAAAGCCTTTGACAAGGTCCTACATGGGAGACCTATAAAGAAGGCAAATGCACGTGGGATAAAGGGTAATTTGGTAAGATGGAGTCAAAATTGGCTTAGTTGTAGGAAACAGAGGGTGATGATAGAAGGCTGCTTTAGTGACTAGAAGCAGGTGACCTATGCTGTACCACAGGGATCTGTGCTGGGTCCGCTATTATTCGTCATTTATATAAACAACATAGATAATTATGTAGGGGGTTAGGATTAGTAAGTTTGCACAAAGATGGGCCACATGGTAAACAGCAAGGCTGAGTGTCTTGGGCTACAGAAAGATATAGATGGATGGTCAAATGGGCAGTTAAGTGGCAGATGGAATTAACCCTTTAACCATAATATACTTTGAAAGGAGTAATTTGACAAGGAAGTATTCAATGAACAGCATGACAAAAGGAAGTTCTCTGGAACAAATGACATTGGTGGGTTTGTCCCTAGACCTCTGAATGTAGAAGGGAATGTTAGTAGGGTGGTGAAAAAGGCATATTGGATACTTGACTTTATCAATCAAGGCATAGATTACAAAAGCAGTAAAGTCATGTTAAAGTTGTATAGAACTTTGATGGGGCCACAGCTGAAGTACTGTGTGCAATTCTTGTCACTACATTATAGGAAGAATGTAATTGCACTGGAGAGGGTGCAGAGGAGGTTCACCAGGATGTTGCCTGGGATGGAATATTTAAGTTGTAAAGACAGGTTGGAAAAGCTTGAGCTGCTTTCATTGGATTAGAGAAGACTAAGGGGTGACCTGATCAAGGAGTACAAGATTATGAGTGGAATGGACAGTGTGAATAGGGAGCAGTTGTTCCCCTTTGTTGTTCCCCTTTGTCAGTTACGAGAGGACACCAGTTCAAGGTAAGGGGCGGGTGATTTAGGGGTATATGAGGAAAAGCTTTTTTATTCAGAGATTGGTGACAGTCTGGAATGCGCCACCTGGGAGGGTGGGGGAGGCAGGATCCTCACATCCTTTAATAGGATCTGGATGAGCACATGGTACGACGTAACAGTCAAGGCTACGGGCCAAGTGCTGGTAAATGGGATTAGATAGATCGGGTGTTTCTTACATATGGACTCAATGGGCTGAAGGACCACTTCTGCACTGTGTAATTCAGGGATTCTGAAGGTAAAATCCCTTTTGAAGAGAGCCAAGTATTAATTACACAAACTATTTCTCATGGCGACATTACATGCTGTGGAGGCCTTGTGGCGCAGTAGTAGCACTTTTACCGCTGGACTGGAAGCTCTGGATTCGAGTCTAACACCAGGGCTTGTTGGCCACAGAAGGAACATTCAACAAGCTGATAGTCTTTCCCCTCCTATTCCCCACAGGGTAAAAAACAATATGGATGTGAGGATATGCTGATAACAACACTGAACGCTGTTGACCCTTCCAATCCAAACAATAACTCAGCTTCAGTCTCCTGACACTGGCACGAAGAGAGAGCTTCACCTATCAATCTCTCTCAAATACTTTGATCTCTAAAACATTTCTCCATCCAACAGGCAATGTCAGTCAATGAAATGCAGACTCCTCCCTGTCTTATGGCAAACAAAAAACTGTACATTACACAACTTGGGGAAGGAGCTAGCAATTCCCCCCTTTGCTTTATGTGATCAGCAAGAAATAATCAACCAAGAACTGAGGCTTTACTCCTGTTCCTGGGACATTAAGCTGAGAACGCGACAGCTTTTAAGATTTATGGTTAATCATAGAATCACAGAATCTTCAGCATGAAGACAGGCCCTTTGGCCTGACCAAAATGCCCATCTAAGCTAACCCCATTTGCCTGCATGTGGCCCATATCCCTCTAAACCTTTCCTATCCATGTACCTGTCCAAATGCTTTTTAAATGTTGTCAATGTCCCTGCCTCAACCACTTCCTCAGACAGCTCATTCCACATGCGTATCACCCTCTGTGTAAAAAAGTTTCTCCTCATATTCCCATTAATTCTTTCCTGTCTTAACTTAAACCTATGGCCTTGAGTTCTCGATTCCCCAATCCTGGAAAAAAGATTCAGCGCATTTACCCTATCCATGCCTCTTGTGATCTTATATATCTCTATAAGATCACCCCTTCATCTCTTACGCTCCAAAGAAAAAAAAATCCTAACTTGTCCAATTGCTCCCTATAACTCAGTCCCCTGAGTCCTGGCAACATCCTCGTAAATCTCTTCTGCACTCTCTCCAGCTTAATAACATATTTCCTACAGCAAGGTGACCAAAACTGAACCATACCTGAATTCCAAGGTCTCTCTGTTCCACAATAGGCCTTAAAGTCTTACTTTGATTTGACGTTCCAAAATGTAACATCTCAGTATTGAACTTCATTTGCAATTTCTTGGCCCATTTCCCGAGGTGATCAAGATCCTCCTACAATTTTTGATAACTTACCTCAGTGTCTAAAATATCACCTATTTTATTGTCATCTGTTAATGTGCAGCTAACAGAAGATTCTATGACTGTGTGAGGGTTAGGTTGATTGGCCATACTAAATTGACCCCAGAGTCTGGGGGATTAGCAGGGCAAATATGTGGGGTTATGGGAATTGGGACTGGGTGAGATTGTGGTTGGTACAGACTCAATGCACCAAATGGCCTCCTTCTGTACTGTAAGGATTCTCTCGAATCAGGCTGACCCATTTATATATAGATGAAAGGTGACAGACTGGAAATATTAATCTCCATAGATGCTGCCAGATCGGCAAAGGTACTCTATAAGTCACAGTGAGAGTAATAGTTCAATCCCCCGCGTATGGAAAGTGAAATCAGTCCGTACTCCGCCTCCTGACAATTCCCTTTCTTGGGAATGTAACTGTGACACCGAGTGAGGGTAGGATTAACCTCAGTACTACATCCGAGAGTGAAACATTATGCTGTCCCTCATTGGGCCACCAATCACTATCCACTTCCCATTACAGAACATAGAACATTACAGCGCAGTACAGGCCCTTATGCCCTTGACATTGCACCGACCAGTGGAACCAATCTAATGACCCTCTAATCTAAACTATTCCAATGTTATCCATATGCCTATCCACTGACCATTTGAACTCCCTTAAAATTGGCGATTCCACAACTGCTGCAGGCAGGGCATTCCACGCCCTTACTACCCTCTGAGTAAAGAACCTACCTCTGACGTCCATCCTATAACTACCACCCCTTAATTTAAAGCTATGTCCCCTCATGTTAGCCATCACCATCTGAGGAAAAAGGTTCTCACTGTCCACCCTATCCAATCCTTTGATCATCTTGTATGCCTCAATCAGGTCACCTCTTAACCTTCTTCTCTCTAATGAAAATAACCTCAAGTCCCTCAGTCTTTCCTCAAAAGACCTTCCCACCACACCAGGCAACATCCTGGTAAACCTCCTCTGCACCCTTTCCAATGCCTCCACGTCTTTCTTATAATGCGGCGACCAGAACTGTACAGAATACTCCAAGTGCGGTCGCACCAGAGTTTTGTACATTTGCAACATGACCTCACGGCTCTGAAATTCAATCCCTCTACCAATAAAAGCTAACACACCGTACGCATTCTTAACAACCTTATCAACCTGGGTGCCAACTTTCTGGGAGCTATGCACATGTACCCCGAGATCTCTCTGCTCATCAACACTACTAAGGGTCCTTCCATTAGCCCTGTATTCTCTACTCCTGTTATTCTTACCAAAATGAATCACGTCACACTTTTCCGTATTAAACTCCATTTGCCACCTCTCGGCCCAGCTCTGCAGCTTATCTATGTCACTCTGCAAACTGTAACATCCATCCTGTCTACAACGCGTTCAACTTTGGTGTCATCAGCAAATTTACTAACCCATCCTTCTACACCCTCATCTAGGTCATTTATAAAAATGACAAACAGCAGTGGCCCCAAAACAGATCCTTGAGGTACACCACTTGTAACTGAACTCCAAGTTGAATATTTCCCATCAACCATCACCCTCTGTCTTCTATCAGCTAGCCAATTCCTGATCCAAACTGCTAAATCACCCTCAATCCCATGCATCTGCATTTTCTGCAGTAGCCTACCATGGGGAACCTTATCAAATTCTTTGCTAAAATCCATATACATCACGTCAACTGCCTTACCCTTATCCACCTCTTTGGTCACCTATTCAAAAAACTCGATAAGGTTTGTGAGGCGGGACCTACCCTTCACAAAGCCGTGTTGACTATCCCTAATCAATTTATTTCTCTCTAGATGATTATAAATCCTATCCCTTATAATTCTTTCCAAAACTTAGCCCACAACAGAAGTAAGGCTCACTGGTCTATAATTCCCAGGATGATCTCTACTCCTCTTCTTGAGCAAGGGGACAACATTTGCTATCCTCCAGTCTTCCGGCACTATACCTGTAGCCAATGACAACATGAAGATCAAAGCCAAAGGCGCTGCAATCTCTTCCCTAGCCTCCCAGAGAATCCTAGGGTAAATCTCATCTGGCCCAGGGGACTTATCTATTTTCATACTCTCAAGAATTGCTAATACCTCCTCCTTATGTACCTTAATCCCGTCTAGTCTACAACATGGTATCATGGTATTCTCCTCGACTACACTGACTTTTTCCTGCGTGAATACTGATGAAAAATATTCATTCAGTGCCTCTCCTATCTCTTCAGGCTCCACGCACAACTTCCCACTGCTGTCTCTGACTGGCCCTAATCTTGCCCTAACCAATCTTTTATTCTTGACATAGCTCCTTCCTGGCTAATTTATAACTCTCCAGTGCCGTAACTGAGCCTTCACGTCTCATCTTTACATAAGCCTCCTTCTTCCTCTTCACCAGAGATTCAACTTCCTTAGTACACCATGGTTCCCTCGCTCGACCACTCCCTCCCTGCCTGACAGGTACATATTTATCAAGGACTTGCAGAAGCTGCTCCTTGAATAAGCTCCACATTTCAGATGTTCCCAGCCCCTGCAGTTTCTTACTCCAACTTATGTATCCTAAATCTCACCTAATAGCCTCATAATTACCTTTCCCCCAGCTATAACTTCTGCCCTTCGGTATATGCCTACCCCTTTCCATCACTAAGGTAAACGTAACCAAATTGTGGTCACTATTACCAAAGTGCTCACCTACCTCCAAGTCTAACACCTGGTCTGGTTCATTACCCAGTACCAAATCCAATGTGGCCTCACCTCTTGTTGGCCTATCTACATACTGTGTCATGAAACCTTCCTGCACACATTGGACAAAAACTGACCCCTCTAACATGCTTGAACTATAGCTTTTCCAGTCAATATTTGTAAAGTGAAAGTACCCCATAACAACTACCCTGTTACTTTCGCTCCTATCCAGGATCATCTTTGCAATCCTTTCCTCTACATCTCTGGAACTTTTTGGAGGCCTATAAAAAACTCCCAGCAGGGTGACCTCCCCTTTCCTGTTTCTAATCTCAGCCCATACTACCTCAATAGACAGGTCCACATCAAATGTCCTTTCTGCCACCGTAATACTGTCCTTGACTAACAATGCCATGCCTCCTCCTTTTCTACCACCTTCTCTGCTCTGACTGAAACATTTGAACCCTGGAACCTGCAACAACCATTTCTGTCCCTGCTCTATCCATGTCTCTGAAATGGCCACAACATCAAAGTCCCAGGCACCAATCCAGGCTGCAAGTTCGTCCATCTTATTGCGTATGCTCCTCGCATTAAAGTATACACATTTCAATCCACCCTCCCGCCTGCCAATACACTGCTGTGACCTAGAAACCCTACCCATGACCTCCCTATTCTCATCCTCCTGTACATTGGAGCTACAATTCAGGTTCCCATCCCCCCTCTGAATCAGCTGAAACCTCCCCGAATAGCATTGGCAAATTTCTCCCCCCCAGATATTAGTCCCCATTATGGCCATTCAGGACAGATATACTGTGCTGAAAAGGTGGTTATTGATTTATCCACTTGCACCATCATGAACAGCGGCATTTCCCTACAGAAGCTTATCAGAAATAACAACCATTGTCCGTGGCTGCCTTTGTTACTAGCTCTGATTGTGTTCAAATCATTTTCAGTCTGAGCCATTGAGCATTTTTCTCAGATTATTTTTCTGCAGGGATAGGACAATTGCAACATGCTTACAGCTGTGACTGCGTTATCACACAAACATGTATAATCACTGTGGGTCTGCTGGAAGATCACACAGATTGTCATGGTATCTACAAGTGACCACGTTGCAGTCAAAGAATAAAGTCCCCTCACCCATTGTCTCTATCCACCATGTTGTTTTACAGATGGGATCTTTCAGAATTAAAATGCAGATCATGACCAGCTGGAGATTTTGTAGATACATTATTTAAGGCACATTAGAATTCACTGTTACTACATCTTTCAGCAGCAGGTCAAATTATAAGTACCCAGTTTTTTTTTATTATTCAACAGTACTAATTCACAAAAAAGGCAGATATTCAGTCTGCTATCTTCATCCAGCACACGTATACCAGTCTTATTGCAGTAGAGGGACCCAGTAAGATCTGAGTTTGTGTGATATTGCATTGTGTTAGAACTGATTTCTGTAACTGAATCTGTAGCTGTAGTGAAAAGCTGTGACACTGCTAGTAGGATTGGGAGCAATCAGCTTCTGTATCTGGTGTCATCAGGCCTGCATTGAAACATTATTTAAAAAACCCTGTTATCACCTAAAATAATACACTTGCCTTTATCAGGAACTGTACAGTTTTAAAAAGAAATAGAGCAAATTAAACAGTAATTTGCAACATTAAGAACTGGGTAAATATTCATTTTATTTATATTTATTTAAAATGTAATTAATGAGGATAAAGAAATGGGAGCAATTTTGCACACATCTAGCTTTGTTTAATTCTATCATAATTGGTTTATTTAATATATTGCAAAATAATACTGATCATTTTTATCAATTTTATTTTTATAAAATGATTTTTCCTCTTTTGATATTTTACTTCAGTGAAATTAGATTTCAAAAACTCTTGTCACAGGATGTGGGCATCGCGGACAAGCTCAGTATTTGTTACCCAGCCTTAATTGGCCCATCCCTGAGTGGCTTGCTAGGCCATTTCAGAGGGTGGTTAAGATTCAACCACATTTCTGTGGGTCTGGAGTCACATATTGGCAAGATAAGACAAGAACAGCAGATTCACTAAAGGACTTTAGTGAAGTAGATTCCATTTGGTTTGATTTATTATTGTCACATGTATTATTGTCACATGTCACATACAGTGAAGCATATTATACAAATAAAACAGAGAGGGAAACGAGAGAGTGCAGAATGTAGTGTTACAATCATAGCTGGGGAATAGAGAAAAATCAACATTATACAAGGTAAATCCATTCAAAAGTCTGACAGTAGGGAAGAAGCTCTTCTTCAGTTGGTCAGTACGTGACCCCATACTTTTGTGTCTTCTTCCCGAAGGAAGAAGGTGGAAGAGAGAATGTCCGGGGTGCATGGGATCCTTAATTATGCTGGCTGCTTTGCCGAGGCAGCAGGAAATGTAGACAGAGTCAATGGATGGGAGGCTGGTTTGTTTGATGGATTGGGCTACATTCACAACCTTTTGTAGTTCCTTGTGATCTTGGGCAGAGCAGGAGCTGTACCAAGCTGTGATACAACCAGGAAAAATGCTTTCTACGGTGCATGTGTAAACGTTGCTGATAGTCATAGCTGACATGACAAATTTCCTTAGTCTTCTGAGAAAGTAGAGGGGTGCGTGGGTTTTCTTAAATATAGTGTCACCATGGGGTGACCAGGACAGGTCGTTGGTGATCTGGACACCTAAAAACTTGAAGCTCTCGACCCTCTCTACTTTGTCCCTGTTGATATAGACAGGATGTGGATATGCCGGCGTTGGACTGGCGTAAACACAGTAAAAAGTCTGACAACACCAGGTTTTAGTCCAACCGATTTATCTGATAATATTCTCACAAGCTTTTGAGGTTACCCTCTTCGTCAGGTGAATGGAGAGTTCTGGCCTCAGACAGAGCATATAAAGCAGACAGTTTAGACCAAAACTGCACACAGTACTCCAGCTGCGGCCTCACCAATGCCCTATACAGCTGCAGCAAGACCTCCCTACTTTTATATTCAATCCCTCTCGCTATGAAGGCCAGCATCCCATCAGCCTTCCTGACCTGCACCTGCAGGCTGGGTTTTTGCGACTCATGCACAAGGACCCCGAGGTCCCTCTGCACCGTCGCCTGCTGCAGTTTTTCGCCCCATAAGTAATAGTCCTTCCTACCATTATTCCTACCAAAGGGGACCACCTCGCACTTGCCAACATTAAATTCCATTTGCCATTTCCTGGCCCATTCGCTCAGCCTATCTAGATCCTTCTGCAGACTTTCCACACCCTCCGCGCAATTTGCCGTTCCACCAATCTTGGTGTCATCAGCAAATTTTGACACCATACACTCAGTTCCCGCCTCTAGATCATGATTTGGACTGGCTAATTGTGTGCATCTGCATGGCAGATGCAGTATAATGTGGATAAATGTAAGGTAGTAATTACTTTGGTAGTAATAAAAGGGAGTCATATTATTCCTTGAGCAGGTGTAAATTGAGAGAGTTGGATACTCAATGAGTCCTTGTGCATCAGTCACTGAGGGTAAGCATGCAGATATAATTGGCAGTAAAGAAAGCAAATGGTATGTTGACCTTCACAGCAAGATGATTTCAGTATAGGGATAGGGATGTTTTGCTGCAATTGTATAGGGCATTGGTGAGATCACACTTGGAGTACTGTGTGCAGTCTCGGTGTCCTCATCTGAGGAAGAGAGTCTTTGCCATAGAGGGAGCGCAGCCAAGGTTTACCAGGCTGATTCCTGGGATGGCAGGTCTGTCCTGTGAGGAGAGACAAAGTCGGTTAAGATAAGAACATAAGAACTAGGATTTGGAGTAGGCCAACTGGCCCCTCGAGCCTGTTCTGTCATTCAATAAGATCACAGCTGATCTTTTCGTGGACTCAGCTCCACTTGCCTGCCCGCTCACCATAACCCTTAATTCCTTTACTGTTCAAAAATTTATCTATCCTTGCCTTAAAAACATTCAATGAGGGAGCCTCAACTGTTACACTGCAGGGAATTCCACAGATTCACAACCCTTTGTGTAAAGAAGTTCCTTCTCAACTTAGTCCTAAATCTATTTCCTCTTATTTTGAGGCTATGCCCCCTAGTTCTAGTTGCACGCGCCAGTGGAAACAACCTCCCTGCTTCTATCTCATTTATTCCCTACAGAATCTTATATGTTTCGATAAGATCTCCCCTCATCCTTCTGAATTCCAATGAGTATAGCCCCAGTCTATTCAGTCTCTCCTCATAAGCCAAACCTCTCAACTCCTGAATCAACCCAGTGAATATCCTCTGCACCCCCTCCAGTGCCAGTAATTCCTTTCTCAAATAGAGATCAAAACTGTATTCAGTTCTCCAGGTGTGGCCTTACCAGCACCTTATACAGCTGCAACATAACCTCGCTGTTTTCAAACTCCATCCCTCTAGCAATGAAGGGCAAAATTCTTAATTACCTGCTGCATCTGCAAACCAACTCCTTGAGATTCCTGCACAAGGACACCCAGGTTCCTTCGCACAGCAGTATGCTGCAATTTTTTTACTATTTAAATAATAGTCCATTTTGCTGTCATTCCTACCAAAATGGATGACCTCACATTTGCCAACATGGTATTCCATCTGCCAGACCCTCACCCATTCACTTAGATCATCTGTGTCCCTTTGCAGACTTTCAGCATCCTCTCACATTTGCCAACATGGTATTCCATCTGCCAGACCCTCACCCATTCACTTAGATCATCTGTGTCCCTTTGCAGACTTTCAGCATCCTCTGCACACTTTGCTCTGCCACTCATCTGCAAATTTTGATACACTACACTTGGTCCCCAACTCCAAATCATCCATATAAATTGTAAACAATTGCGGTCCCCACACTGATCCCTGAGGCACAGCAGTAGTCACTGATCGCCAACCAGAAAAATACCCATTTACCCCACTCTTCGTTTTCTGTTAGTTAACCAATCCTCTATCCACGCTAATACATTACCAGTAACATTGTGCACCTTTATCTTATGTAGCAGTCTTTGGTGTGGCACCTTATCAAATGCTTTCTGGAAATCCAGATACACCACATCCACAGGTTCCCAATTGAGAACATTACATGTGCCACGGACAAAGAATTCCACCACATTGGTCAAACATGACCTACCCTTCATGAACCCATGCTGCATCTTACCAATGTGACAATTTATATCCAGGTGTCTCGCTATTTCTTCCTTGATGATAGATTCAAGCATTTTCCCTACTACAGAAATTAAGCTAACCAGCCTATATTTGCCTGCCTTTTGTCTACCTCCTTTAAACAGTGGCGTCACGTTGCTGTTTTCTAATTTGTGGGAACCACCTCAGAGTCCAGCGAATTTTGGTAAATTATCACTAGTGCAGGTTAGGATTATAACCTGGAGTTTCGGGGAGTGAGAAGGGATTATATGTGGTTACGAAATATTCACTGGAATTTGGGAGAGTGAGAAGGGATTATATACGGTTAGGAATATATTCACTGGCGTTTGGGAGAGTGAGAAGGGATCTCATAGAAACATATAAAATTCTAACAGGGTAGATTGAGAAAGAATGTTCCCAATGATGGAAGAGTCTAGAACTACAGGTCATAGTTTGGGGTAAACCTTTTAGAACTGAGATGAGGAGAAAGTGGTGAATGTGCAGAATTCACTACCACAGAAATTAGTTGAGACCAAAATTTCATCTTATTTCAAGAAGAAATTAGAGAGACCTCTTGGGACTAAAGGGGTCAAGGGATATACTGGGGATCAGGATATTGAATTTGATGAGTTATGATCATAACAAATGGTGGAGCAGGCTCGAAGGACTGAATGGCCTACTACTGCTTCTAGTGTCTATGTTTTTATTACTAGACTTGTTTCAGATCCATCTTGCCAAGTTTCCCTGAATTCCATGTGTTTCAATCTTCTCCAACACTCTCCCATTTGGGACCTTGTGAAAGGCCTTGCTAAAATCCATATAAACTACATCGACTGCACTTCCCTCATCCACACATACAATCGCATTTACAAAACATTCTATTAAATTGGTAGGCATGACCTCCCTCTGACAAAGCCATAAATTCAGTGTTGTGTGCTGATCAATATTCACCTCACTTAATTGAAGGTTTGTTCGCTGGCTAACCAGGTGGGCAGAGATTGAGCTTTCACAAGCATTTTTGTGGATGTCTGTAGTTCCTGAGTCGAAACCATTGCTTACCATCATTACTCAAAGGTCTCTTTCGTTATAGAAGATTGACTTTTGGAATAACCTCTAGACCAGCTCCATTCCAAAGTTCAATGGATCAGATTTTAAGTGGTGTACAATGTTACCTGGATGATATTCTAATTAAAGAGAACACTGAACAGGAACACCTGAGTAATTTAGAAGCAATATTGGAACGTCTTCAAGCACATGGTCTGCATATCAGGAATGAAATGTGATTTTTTTCCAGACATCAGTCTAGTACTTGGGTCATGTTACCGATAGTAAAGGCCTGCAAAAGCACCAAAAAAAAGGAAGTTATTTTAGAAACACCACATCTGATGAATGTGATGCAATTGAGGTCCTTTATGGGATTTGTAAATTTGTTCCTAACTTAGCTACATTATTGAAACTATTGTACAATTTACTACGTGTGAAGCAGAATGTAAGAAAGCAAACAAGAACATCATAGATGCTTTGCAGAAGTTTGGAGTTTTGGTTCATTATAATCTGAAGCTACCATTACTACTTGCTTGTGACACATCACCTTATGGAGTAGAGACAGTTGTTTCACATATTATGCCTTCAGGAGAAGAAGGACCAATAGTTATTGCTTTGCGTATTCTGACTAGTGCTGAATCTAACTTTGCTCAGCTAGAAAAAAAGCACAGAGTATAACTTTTGGCATCTAAAGGTTTCATATTTTTTCACATGGGCATCATTTCACGATACTGAGTGATCATCGACCCTAAACTACTATTTTGGACCACATTAAGGATCCCTATGTTAGCTATTAGCTGATTGCAAAAATGGTTTCCTCCCACATCCCAAAAATGTGCTTTTAGGCTGATTGATTGGGTAACAAATTGTCCCTATATTGGACCTCCCTGATCCTCACACATTAGGCATAGACTAAAATCATGAATAGGTCACTGACCATGGGACGGCGGCGCGGGCTCGTTGGGCTGAAGGGCCTGTTTCCCGTGCTGTGTTGTTCTTTGTCACTAATCTTATCTGCATACCCCTACGATATAAGGTATTGTCAATTACAGTGCCATGCTAATGTTGATGCCTTATCATGCTTACCTTTACCTGTTGAGCAGATGGCACCAATTATGTTAATATTCTTTATTTTTCACTAGTAAATCATCTGCCTATAACTCAAGTTCAGGGAGGTACCAGAAATAATCACGTGATGGGGAAGGTGATGACCACGGTATTGAAAGGAATGATGGCTGGAACACAGTTGAAGCCATATTGTCAAGAAAGCTCAAATTGACCGTCCAAGGTGTGTATCTTTTGTGGGAAATCCGAGTCTGCGCTGAAGAGATCTTGAACAACTACAGTTATAATCTGGAAGGAAGGAATTAGCATGTAGTTATTTTTGGCGGCTGGGTTTGGATGCTCAGATTGAAGAAAAAGTGGGACAATGTCAATTCTGTGCACAAATAAGAAATACACTGTGATTGGCTCCTTTACATCCCTGAGAGTGGCCTAAAATGCCATGACAACGACTGCATGTAGCTTTTGCTGCTCCATTTGAGGGTTATCTTTCTTAAGTTATAACTGATGCCCACTTAAAGTGGACAGAAATTATGAAATCTTCCACAACTGAACCACTGAAAAATTTGATGAAATGTTTGCAAAATTTGGTAAACTGAATAGATCGTTAGCAATAATGGTTCACAGTTTATTTCACAAGAGTTTGAGGATTATCTCAAAGTAAATGACATTCAGTGTATAAATTCTACACTTTATCATCCATCAACCAATGGATTAGCAGAAAGATCAGTACGATTCTTGAAACATTCCTTAAAAAGTTTCAGGGGAGCAAAGTTTGTTATCACGCTGAATCTATAGCCTTTTGGCATCTTCTAGAAATTCTACTTGTGCCACTACCCAAAGTTCACCTGCATTACTATTCTTAAAGTGAAAGAACTACGTTTGATTTATTACCTTCAGAAACTTTACAGATCAGCAACAACAAACTCAAGTTGTTAGACAAGCAGGAGCAAAGAATGCTCATTTTAACAAGGCAATTGAGTATTAGCACCTAATTATGTCACAAATGGGTACTAGCCGTAGTTTTAGCAGAAACTGGTCCAAGTTCTGACACGATTCAAACCGAATTTAACTGTTTGGTGATGCCAGGCTGATCCAATTTTTTCATCTTGAAATTATTTCTCAGAATCCCCTCCAGAAACACCAACTTCCCTCAGTCCCCAGTGTTGTGAATGCTACAGGAGAAGGCTTAGTTGAATCTGTTATTTTATTATCTTGTGTTTTTGCTACTAGACTATATGAGAATGATGAGAATTAGTTCCAAGAGAAGTGTCAACTGAAGTTCCAAACCAAACTTCTAGGGTCAAGGACAGCCAAACTCCAGAATGTCACATACAACCAAAGAGGAATAAACGTCCTCCTGATTGACTTTCTTACTGACCATGGGTGGAATTCTCCAGAATTGGGACAAAGTATCAACGGCAGTGGGTAAACTGGAGAGTTTCCTGTTGTGCATGTCAGGTGGGATGCAAATTAATGGATCCTGAGAAACCTGCTGGCTAGTCCAGCTTTTCAGAGATTGGGGCGCCGTTCCCCCCAAAAGTGAACCCGCAACCCCCACCACCTCCACTGATCAGAGGAACACCATCAAACCCTCAAAGAGCAGCATTCACCCACAAATAACTGGTCACGTGCCCCCCCGCCCCGCCAACAACAACACGCAGTCATGAGAATGACCCGAGCCACAACTCACACCTCCCCAATTCATTCTCCTTTCCCCACTCAGAACCCCACTACCACTCAGATCCCCGTTTATCCCCCCTAAACCCACTAACCCCCTCTCCATTCAGAACTTCAAATCAGGCCCTGCAACCTGACAGTGCCAATGGTGCACTGCACCCTCTCACAATGGCACTGATACTCTGGCCTGACACTTTAGATTCCTAGGGCGGGCAAGGAGGTAGGTCCAAATGGCACCTGCTGCTCTGCCACTGCAAGGCTGTGGAGGGAGGGTCACCCAAAGGTCCTGGGGGTTGACTGGGCTGAAGCTGCGGACAAGGGGTTGACCTCGCATTCTTCCCCCTGGCTGGAGATCTTGTGGCTAAACTGCCGGACTGATGATTTCAGGCAGCTCTGCGATTGACATCTCCATTCCTGCCTCAACATCTCTCTCCAGCAACACCATTTTACTCTCTCTCAAAGTTGTCTCTGTCCCCGGTTTCATTTTATCCTCTGCATCGTTCGATGTCTTAACAAATCTATCCACCTGCCTGTTGGCTGTAAATATTTGAAGTGGACAGGTCACTTTAATTTCTATGCCCCCGGACAACTAGCAGCCTCTTAGAACAAAGGCAGTAAAGGACAAAGAACATTAGAGCACAGGAACAGGCTCTTTGGCCCTCCAAACCTGCACTGATCACGTTATCCTATCTAGACTAACTGTTCATATCCCTCTATTCCCTGTTTGTTCATGTGTCTATCCAGATAAGTCTTAAATGTCGCTTTGTATCTGCCGCAACCACCTCACTTGGCAGTGCATTCCAGGCCCCCGCCACCCTCTGTGCAAAAAAACTTCCTCTGCACATCTCCACTGAATCTTTCCCCCCCTTACCTTGAACTTGTATCCTCTTATAATTGTCATTTCTGCCCTGGGAAAAAGTTTCCAACTGTTCACCCTATCCATACCCCTCATAATTTTATAAACTTCCATCAGGTCGCCCCTCAGCCTTCATCTTTCCAGGGAGAACAATCCCAGTTTATTCAATCTCTCCTCATAGCCAATACCGTCCACAACAGGCAACATCTTGGTAAACCTTTCCTGCACTCTCCAAAACCTCCACGTCCTTCTGGAAGTATGGTGACCAGAATTAGACACAGTATTCCAAATGTGGCCTAACCAATGTTCTATACAACTGTAACACAATTTGCCAACTTTTATACTCGATGTCCCATCAGGTGAAGGCAAGCATGCCATATGCTTTCTTCACCACCTTTTCCACTTTTAAGGATGCGTGGACCTATACTGCCAGATCTCTATGTGTCTATGCTCCTGATGGTTCTGCCATTTATTTTATAGCTCCCACTGGAATTGGATCTCCAAAATGCATCATCTCGCATTTGTCCGGATTAAGGTCCATCTGCCCAATTTTTCAGTCTACCTTTATCCTAATGTATTCTCTGACAATCTTCATCATTGTCCGCAACTCCACCAATCTTCATATCTTCCACAAAATTTGCTAATCAGAGCAGCTACATTTTCTTCCAAGTCATTTATGTACATTACAAACACCAGAGATCCCAGCAGAGAGTGAAACTATAATTTACGAGTGCAGCTGACACACAGAGCAGTGTTTTGCAATGTGCACTCTGCTCTCCTAAGATTTGGTTCTAACCTGCAGCACTAATATAATTAACTGATGTTAAAGAGTTACACTTTCTTTTAGTAATTTAATACTTGACATTTAAAAATCATCTAAGAGAATGTTCAATGTGGTGAAGTTAGTGTAATTAACACATTTCTTTCATGGAGTCTCAACCCATTTCAATTACCTGCTTCTGAACAGCTTCAAACCTCAACAAGAACTCAGAAAATGACTCAGCATTCAGTAAAGTCAGGGGCACGATCTTACCACATTATAGATCATAGATCCCTACAGCGCAGAAAGAAGCCCTTCGGCCCATCGAGTCTGCACCAAACACAAACCCACCCAAGTCCTACCCCAATATATTATACCCATTAATCCCTCTAACCTACGCATCCCTGGACACTAAGGGGCAATTTCTTAGCATGGCCAATCAACCTAACCTGCACATCTTTGGACTGTGGAAGGAAACCGGAGCACCCGGAGGAAACCCACGCAGACACGAGGAGAACTTGCAAACTCCACACAGACATTATAGAAACCCTACAGTGCAGAAAGAGGCCATTTGGCCCATCGAGTGTGTATCGACCACAGTCCCACCCAGGTCCTACCCCCATATTCCTACACATTTACCCATTAATCCCTCTAACCTACGCATCCCTGGACACTAAGGGGTAATTTTTAGCATGGCCAATCAACCTAACCTGCACATCTTTGGACTGTGGGAGGATACCGGAGCACCCGGAGGAAACCCACACAGACACAAGGAAGATGTGCAAACTCCACACACACAGTGACCCGAGCCGGGAATCGAACCCAGGTCCCTGGAGCTGTGAAGCAGCAGTGCTAACCACTGTGCTACGTTGTTGTGGTGAAGACTGAGAATTTGGCAAGCCAAATCTGTTCACTGCAACGAATATGGAAATCCCGCTGGCATGAATGGTTAGATTATGAACAATGAGGTGATGGTCACAACTCCGTTACTGAACATGATTAAGATTACAAACTTTATCTGATTATTTCCCTCTTACCAGCTCAGTTACCCTGAGCTCCACTGCTGTTGAGTGGCCACAGCCCAGATCAAAAATTGAACTGTTCATAAGAAATAGGAGCAGGAGTAGGCCAACTAGCCCTTCGAGCCTGCCCCGCCAGGAAGGAATGTTACAAAGTTCACAACTGATAAACAACATAGTAAAAACACACTGTCAATGGGTTCCCTCTTCCGCACACATTCTCCTCCCTTACATTCTCCTCTGATACCCCTCTCTGCCACCTGCATTCATCCAGTTGCATTTCCCTCACACTCCCACCTGACAGTGGCTAGAGTTTTTCGACTATTAATGCTGGCAGGATCCCGGCCATAGGTTTCCTGGTGGTGTAGTCAACAGGAGGCCAGAAAATCCACCCATACCCACCACTAGTGAATCCAGTTTAGATGTCATCCAAGGATCTTCCCTTGACCCCTATCTTGGCACATGTACCTGCTGTACTCATTACACACTGCTCTGCCTCCCACCCTCTATCTCAACTTCTTAAAAATTATTTAGCGGGGTGCGGGCATCACTGGTTAGCCAGTAGTTATTGTCAATCCCTATTGACAGAGCTATTTCAGAGGGTACTTAGAACCCAATCACATGGGGTGGCACACGGTGCAGTGGTTAGCACTGCTCCCTCACAGCAATAGGGACATGGGTTCGATTCTCAGCTTGGGTGAGTGCCTGTGTGGAGTTTGCACTTTCTCCCTACGTCTGCGTGGGTTTCCTCCAAGTGCTCTGGTTTCCTCCCACAGTCCAAAGATGTGCAGGTTCAGTGCATTGGCCATGTTATATTCCCTTTCAGTGTAACCCGAACGAGTGCCAAAGTGTGGCGACTAGGGGATCTTCACAGTAACTTCATTACAGTGTGAATGTAAGCCTACTTATGACTAATAAACTTTACATTGCTGTGGGTCTGGAGTCACTTGCAGGCTAAACCACGTAAGGATACAGAGTTTCTTCCCTAAAGGGTATTATTTAACTAGATGAGTTTTTATAACAATCGTTAATGTGTTTCGTGATTATGATTAGACTTTTAATTCTAGATTTTAAAACATTCAATTCAAATTCCACCAGCTACCAGGATGGGATTCAAACCTGGGTCTGCAGAGCATGCCCTTGGTTTCTGGATTACTAGTAGTGTCAATACCACTATGTCACCATCTTCCCTTAACTCCTCCAGTCTCTACATTGGCAGCATGGTGGCACAGTGGTTAGCACTGCTGCCTCACACCACCAGGGGCCAGGGTTTGAATCCCGGCTTGGGTCACTGTCTGTGTGGACTCTGCACATTCTCCCTGTGTCTGTGGGTTTCCTCCAGGTGCTCTGGTTTCCTCCCAGTCTGAAAGACTTGCTGGTTAGGTACCTTGATCTGAACAGGCACCGCAGTGTGGTGACTCAGGGAATTTCACAATAACTTAAGTGCAGTATTAATATAAGCCTTACTTGTGACACTAAATAAATTAGATTGCCAGACTGATTGTCCATTTTCCAGTACTTGGTTAGCAGAACTTTCCTCCAATTATATATTGGGAAGAACATTGTTTTCAGTCCCTCAAAAAAAACATTCCCTAGCTACTTTCTTTATCCTTCTGTCTGCTCATTGCTGCGGAAACTCTCATCGATGTCATTATCACCTCTATATTGCAACACATCCAAAACTCTCCTTGCCTGTTCCCTTTGTTTGCTGACCTACCTTAGCTTTCAGTCCATCAAAATTTTGATTTTTGAATTCCCATCCTTGTTTCCAAATCCATGATCTTGCTCCTGCCTATTTTTGTAATCTCCTCCACAACACTCAGGGATATTTGTGCTCCTCTAACTCTGGTCTCTTGAACATTCCTGATTTTAACTTTTCACCGTTGGTATCTGTGCCAGTGTCCAAACCCCAGTCTCAGGAATTCCCTCCCTGCCTCTCCGTCTCACCTTCCTCCTTTCTGAAGTTCCTCTTTGAAAAAACATTTGGCCACTTTCCCGAATATATTCCTTATGAGGCTCAGCCAATGCTTTATCACATCAAAGGTGCTATATAAATGTAAGTTGTTGTTGATTAGCACAAATCGAGATTCACAGCAGGTGCTGAGAAAAATCTGTCTTTCAGAATAACTGAATTACAGATGGGCCCTTACACTGCACCAACCATTGTACTATCTTACAGCTTCCATTCTCAAATTAAATGAACTAAACAATTTCAAAAGGATTTTCCACCATTTATACACTAGAATTCTGCATTAGAGAGCTTACGTTGGAGTGTGGTGATGGAGGGTGTTCAGTAGAGGAAAGGAGGTGCCCCTTTCATTCTCCAGTTTTCCTCAGAAAGAAGAGCTGCAGCCTTGGTAAGTAGGGTCTGGTGAGTATTTCCACTTTCTTTAATGTTCTCTAAACTACAGGAAATAAAAATAAAGTGAATAATTTAAGGGGAAGTCATGGCAGGACAGCTTGGCCATGTAGAATGCTCCTCTTATGCAAAATGGGAAGTCTGGGGCACATGCGCTGGAAGCATCTCCAGCATGCAGCTACTCAAAATATGTTTTTCAAAACTGGATTTGCAGATCCAGTCACTATGGAGCACCTGCAAGGATGTGACCTTTGTTGATAACATGTAGAGTGAGGTGGTCACATGGCAGATAAAGAGTGCACAAGCAGAAAGGGAATAAGTGATTGCCAGATGGAGTTAAAACACTAGACTGGTAGTATAGGCGTCCCCTGGGTCCATCATCTTCTCTAGCAGATTTTCCATTTTGGATAATACTGGAGAGATAGTTTCTCTAGGAATGCAGCGACAGCTAAATCCATGGCTTCCTGATGTCTTTGCTGCATGGAGGGTGGGCAGCAATAGCGATAGGAGGTTCTATTGTAAGCAGAACAGACAGAAGTTGACACCAGGATGGTATGCCGTCTCCCTGGTACCAGGATCAAGGATGTCACTGAACAGCTGTAGGACATTCTTAAGGGAGATGGGGCACAGGCAAAGAATTTGTTCCATACCAGTACCAATGACATTGTTTAAAAGAGGGATGAGGTACTGAAGGCAGAATATAGGAAATTGGGAAATAAATGAAAAAGCACAGCCTTAAAGGTAGTGATCCCCTGATTACACCCAGTGCCTGGAGAAATGGTGTAGGAGGCAGTTAGATTTTCTGAGGCACTGGGGACAGATTCTGGTGAAATTGGGACCTGTACAAGTTGGACAGGTTTTACCCAAGTAGGACCAGGGTCAATATCCTTGCAGGGATATTCACTAGTATTGTGGGGGAAGGGAACCTGAGCGAGGAAACACAAGTGAGGGAGAGAAAGGTAGAAGTGAGACACAGAAAATTAGAAAGCAAAAGTGAAAGACAGAGGTGTATGGGGCCATGGTACAAAACAAAATGTGTAAAACTGTGATAAAGACAATGTATCTGCATGCACAAAGCATTCACAATAAGGCAGTTGAGTTAACAGCACAAATAGATGTCAGTGGGTATGATGTAATTGTGATTACGGAGGCATAGTTGCAGGATGACCAACTCTGGGAACTGAATATCCAAAAGAATTCAATATTTAAGAAGGACAGGCAAAAAGAGAAATGAAATTTTGTTAGTTAAGGATTGTTACCATCTCAGTTGGTGGTACTATTGGATAAGAAGGCCCCAGAATGGGACTCTGGCTCAAAAGAACACAACGTTTTTTTTAAAGAAGACATGGAAGAACAGAGTCACAGAACTGCTAATTAGTTTTTAAACAACAAGAAGAAAACATTTATTGAACATGAAAAGTTTGATAATACAATACTCCTTTACTCCCCACTTAGCTTTACAAATGTATACAGTTTTCAACGATAACACCCCATTCTGAAACCAAATGGCCAATATAACTCAACTGATCTTCCGTGGATTTCTTCTCACAATTCCCCCAGATGGTTGTCACATGGATGTTTCCAAATTCCAATGTGAGTGGCAAATATATAGCAGATGCAGGATAACATGGATAAACATGAAGTTATCCTCTTTGGTGGAAAAAACAGAATGGCAGAGTATAATTTAAATGGTGATAGACTGGAAAATGTTCATGTACAAAGGTTGTCCTTGTACACTAATCACTGAAAGCAAGCATGCGGGAGCAGAAAACAGTTACAGTGGAAAATGCCCATTCAGCCCATAGTGTCTGCACTATTCAAAAACAAGTAAAATAATTTTACTCATTTCAATTCCATTTTCCAGCACTTGATCCATAGCCATGCAAGTCTTCAGATACAGATTCTCATTTAAACGAGTTTAGCATTTCAAACAGGCCTTTCGGCCCTCCAAGCCTGTGCCACTCATTGGTCCAACTAGACCATTCGTTTGTATCCCTCCATTCCCATCCGCTCATGTGACCATCCAGTCCCAATTTCAGTCCCAAACACCAAATAAGGCAGTGAATTCCAGATGCCCAACACTCTGGATGAAAAAGGTTTTCCACATGTCCCCTCCAATCCTCCTGGTAATTTATCCCTCATCTAGAGGAAACAAGTCTTTCCTATCTATACGCTCATAATTTTGTATATCTCACCCCTTAGCCTCCTGGGATTTAAGAAAAACAGGTTTAAGATTCTTAAACCGGTTAAGAATCTTACCAGATTCTTAATCTGCCACTTTCAATGACCTGAGGTTACTGTGAAAATCTCCAAGTCGCCACACTCCTGTTTGGATACATTAAGGGAAAAGTTAACATGACCAATCCACCCAACCTGCACATTTTTGCACTGTGGGAGGAAATTGGAGCACCCGGAGAAAACCCACACAGAAATGGGGAGAATATGCAAACTCCACACAGATAGTGACCCAAGCCGAGAATCGAACCCGGGTCCCTGATACTAAAAAGTGCAATTAACACCTGGAATTGACATGGTTCTTGGAAAACTTCAAAGCCTCTAATTCAAGCAAGGTGGAGTGAAAGAATATTGTAGTAGAAATTCCACATTGCTTGCTGATTCAAAATTCAAACTTCTCATGTGATAAGGTTCAATCAACACTGATAAAAATCCTGGGGCTCCTGACATTACTGGAACGTCCTCACCGCATGGACTACAGCCATTTCAGGATAACACCCAGGGGTAAACAAAAAGATGGACCTTTCTCACCATTATCTAGACCATATCTTCAATATGATTGCCAGGACCTTTGCAATAAATGTGACACTCGAACTTGATTCTAAATACCTTTCACACCCCAACACTTTATAGCCTGTCACTTAGTTTTACTTATCTACATGAAAAGTTGTGGCTGGTTCATGTTACTATTCATATAATCTTCACCACATCTACAGCAGTAAATGTCACACAGCAACTGTGAAAGAATCAATGGGTTAGAATCCTTAAACCGACGTATTACAGCAACATAACTAAATATTCCAAGGCAACGAGAAGTCCGTTTTACACTTTTGTTCGAAGGAAATGTATTTCTTTGTATACATACAATAGGAAAGGTAATCCAACATTGACTATTTACCATTGCAATAATATGTTATTAAAAGCAATCTCAAATCTGAAAGGGAAAGCAAAATGTTTTGGCCATTTTAAATCAGATCACAATTAAATCGATAACACGGGATCCTTGCTAAAAATGTGAACCATGTGGAACTTTTAGCTTCCTTCTACATTAATTTCTTACAATTAAGTTTATCCAACAATGTACTGCAATTGTGGACAATAATGCAAGTAATGGACCATGAATTTCCCATTTCCTCCAACTCACCAATTGCTACTCATTCTCTTCAATGGCAAAAGCCAATGCATAGGAAATCACAGGCAGAAATTCAGGGTTGTTTTAAAATGTTCTTAAGTTTAAAACTCTCAAGTAACTTCATTGAATTAAAGTTGACAATAGATGGAAGCAATAAAACAAGTCCATGAAAAGGTCAAAGTTGCAATTGAAGGAGGATATGGTCTTTTCCTCCCTCTTTTTCCTCCTCTTGCCTTTCCTACTATTGCCCCAGCTCATCCCCCTTTTCTTCAGCCAAAGCTTATTTTAGATTGCATTCTCCGATAGACCTCGTCATTATATGATTTAAACACTACTCAATGTGAAAGATTCCTTGTTTGAAAAATGCAGCATTGATTGATTATATATGAATAAAAGATGACATTTCAGTTGATAATTAAACTGATGACAAATATCCTGATGGGCTTTGCTTCTCCTGAGTTCGTGGTAAGCAAGTTCAGAATTTACCAAAAACTGATGTTGGAAATTTGAAATAAATAGAAAATGCTGGAAATACAAAGCAGGTCAGACAGCATCTGTGGAGAGTGAAACAGAGTTGACGTTTCAAGTCAATGACCTTCCATCAGAACTCAGATGAAACGTACAGATCTGAAAAATTGGAATGGATTTTACCAGCTCTCTAAATACAGGCTGGGAGGTGGGAAGCCTCATAAAATGACGGTGGAATAATATTGCCAGAGGGATGGCTGTGATGTAGCCTCCTACCCACTGAATGGCGCAAGCAGCCAATAAACTGACTGAGTCAATTCATGGCATTTCCTTCTGCCGCCAACACTGGACTGGTGCCCAGGCGGGGCCGGAGCAGCGTGCCCGGATAGGCCACAGGTGCTGACAACCGCTGGTGTTCTCCTGAGAATCCAGAATGAGCGCTCCATTGGCCTATGGAGGATCTGTGGTGCCAATGCTACTGGGTGGTTCACCCCTTGGATCTCCATGTGTACCTGGCCCTGACAAGGTAAATCATAACGTACCTCTGAAGCTGCCTCAGCATGTAGCCATCTCTCTGTCTCCCGCCATCCTTGTTGCCAAGGCAGCTGAGCTGCAGCCACTGATTGGAGCAGCGGTTAAGTCCCATCCAGGGTCCTAGCATCCATCCAGTCACTGGGACTTAGCTGGACCTGGGGGAAATTCAACCCATTCACTCTTTCTCTCTATGGATGCTGTTGGGTCTGTTGAACATTTCCAACATTTTCTGTTTTATTTTGGGATTACACATTTCAATTTCATATTATATTGTGGATATCATTGCTCACCTTTCTTTCTTTCTTCCCATGTTTTTCTAATCCTTCCCAGAACTCAAATTATCTGAAATTTGACGAATAAACACAAAATGATAACATTTTACAGAATGACGATGAGGGATTTGGTATCCAGTATCTAAAAAAATCCTGAAGTTAAAGGATATTGGATAAAGCTATGGTTTATTTTAGAAAAGCTTACGGAATCTTGATTTTATTTATAAAACATATATAAAGTCTAAAGGGAGGACCATCGGTTCGATTAGAATCAGAATATTGGAGTGTTCCCAACTTTATTACAAGTCATAAAATGCACATAGAAACCCTCCAGTGAGGCAAGTATTCAGCTCATTGAGTCTGCACTGTCCACAATCTCAGCCAGGCCCCATAACCCCACATACTTACCCTTCTAATCCCCCTAACCTACGCATCCTGAGACACTAAGGGGGAATTTAGCATGGTCAATACACCTAACCCACACATCTTTGGACTGTGGGAGGAAACCGGAGCACCCGGAGAAAACCCACACAGACAAGGGGAGAATGTGCGAACTTCACACAGACAGTGACCCAAACTGGGATCAAACCCAAGTTCCTGGAGCTGTGAGGCAGCAGCGCTAACCACTGTGCCACCGTGCTACCTGATGTACATGGCTGGGTCTGAGTTCCCCACTTGACCCAAACGATTTGCAAGCAAATTGATGTAAACTCAAACCAATAGTTTTTACTTTAAATATTGTGTTTTATCTTAAAACAGATGTTAAGAACATAAGAAATAGGAGCAGGAGTAGGCCATCTAGCCCTTCGAGCCTGCCCCGCCATTCAATAAGATCATGGCTGATCTGTCGTGGCTCAGTTCCACCTTCCCGCCCTCTCCCCATAACCCTTAATCCCCTCTCTTATCAAAAACCCATCAACCCGCGTCTTAAAAATATTTAGCGAGGCAGCCTCCACCACTTCAACGGGCAGAGAATTCCAGAGATTCACCACCCTTTGAGTGAAGAAGTTCCTCCTCAACTCTGTTCTAAACCGCCTCTCCTTTATCTTGAGACTGTGCCCCCTAGTCCTACTGTCTTTTTTGAGCGGGAAGAGTCTCTCCACCTCTATCCTATCCATCCCATTCATCATCTTATACGTCTCAATGAGATCTCCCCTCATTCTTCTAAACTCTTAACGAGTACAAGCCTAGTTTATTCAGCCTCTCCTCATAGTTCAATCCCCTCAACTCCGGTATCAGCCTAGTTGCACAAAAATAATTTGCAAAATATTTCTCCTATGCTTCCATTATGTCTGCATGGTCTCAAAATGTGGGTATGCCGGCGTTGGACTGGCGTAAACACAGTAAAAAGTCTGACAACACCAGGTTTTAGTCCAACCTATTTATTTGATAATATACTCACAAGCTTTCGGGGTTAGCCCCTTCGTCAGGTGAATGGAGAGTTCTGGAACTCTCCATTCACCTGACGAAGGGGCTAACCCCGAAAGCTTGTGAGTATATTATCAAATAAATAGGTTGGACTAAAACCTGGTGTTGTCAGACTTTTTACTGTGGTCTCAAAATGGCAGTCAGGGACTGCGAGTTGCAACATCTGTTTTCGTCCACACAACTTGCATACTTTAATAATTTCATGAGTTTATAACCTGTTAGTTCGATATGAAAACTCTTACTTACGGCGATCAGGTTATAGTCTGCTTTTTGTTTATCGGGGTATTGCCATGCATGAGATGTGCGAAATCACAGGATATGTGATGGGAGCAAAATTGTAGTTTGGGATGTATTGCAAGGTATGGGAATCACAATGCGTCAGGGAGAGGGGAGGGGTGATACATGGTAGATGGTGGGGTATCACAGCTTGGGGTGTGCGATATCGGAGTGTGTGGGTTTATTGGGCTGTTGTGGATTATGTCAGAGGACATGCTATATGGGATACTGTCCTGCAGTTCACTTTTCATGGTAAAGTGGGTTACATTTTACTGATCAAATGACAAAAATTGGCCACAGACTATAAAACACTCAACATATTTATTGAACATCAAACAAGTTAATTAGGAATACTCAGTACAAAGAGGACATTTACACTAAGTACAAACTATTCATCTCCTTGGAATTGTAGGCAACGTATCTCCCTGAACTAACTCAATCCTTAAACTGATCCCTGAAGTGGACTTCTTACCAAACATTTGCTTGTTTGATATTTTTTCTGGTCAGATTCAGGCTGATTACAATGGACCAATTTGCTTCAAAAAAACCCTTCAGCCCAAGATAGAAGGAATTCAAAGCTATTTCATCTGTAAATGACATCAGATAAGCTGATTAGAATGAAGTTTGCCACATATTCCATACCTGCAGGGCAAATGGGCTTTCTTGAAAAGCCCCCCATCTTATTCACTGTTCAGTTTGCCTTCTTGTAGATTGGGGGTGGGAGCTAATCAATCAACCAGAGATTGCAAACTGCAGAAACAGTGATCATTGAGAACTGTAACCTAGTAGAACAACTACAGCAAACAATGCAGGTGTTGGCTGATTTACCTGAAAGTGTCAGGAGCACTGCAAAAAATTGGCAATCCAAGGGAGAGCAGAGGTGGGCAAGGAGCAGAACTCAAATTCTCAGAGAAAACAAGTAAGTTAGAAGGACGCAGAATATTTAACATGTGCCACCCAGGAGTCCCAACACATCACCCTCCGAACTCTAACTTTAAAACCCATTAATGCCCTTCCAACACTATCCCAAAAGAGCAGCACCACTTCCTGATAAAACATCCACTCCACCAAACGACACCAGCACCACCTCCCTCCCCCACACACAACAGGTAGGAAGAACATGGAGAGAATTCTTAGAGTTGCAGGAGCAGAGGGACCTAGATGTATTTGTGCATAGATCATTGAAAGTGGAGAGAACCATTAGTAATCATACAGTATCCCAGCTTTTATTAATAGAGCCACAGAGTACAAGAGAAAGATTATACAGAACTTGTACGAAACACTAGTTAGATCTCAGCTAGACTATGTTCCAAAGTTCTGAGCATTACATTTTAGGGCAAATGTGAATGTATTGGAGAGTGCCGAAGAAGTGTACAAGAATAGTTCCAGCAATGTGAAACCTCAGTTATGAAGGGAAATTGGAGAAATTGAGACTGTTCTCCTTGGGGGGGGAAAAAAAAGAGGGAATTTGATCGATGCATTCAAAAATCATTAGAGGGTTGGACAAAGTAGATAGGAGGAAACTGGTCCTGCTTGTAAAAGAATCAAGAACAAGAGGGCACAGGCTCAAAGTGGTTTGCAAAAAGAGCAAATGCAAGAAAAAAACTGTGAAAATAGCCCCAATATTTCACACCCGGGACCTCACTCCTGCCAGGATACCTGACAGTCTAACAGCTTGGAGTGTGTCATCCCACCTGCACCTCATTGAAAAGTTAATGCAGAAATACCCTTTTTGCCAGAGGCCTATCAAGCAGCGGCCCTTTGGGATATGGAGATGGTGGATCCTTAGATGGTTCCCCAAATAGAATGTCAAAATCATTTTGCCAAATGCCTCATCATCAGAAGTTTCAAACAAGCACCAAGATGTAGTTGGCTAGTAATAAGAATCGAATCCTTCCTGCATGCTTAGAGTCTGACCCCCTCCTCTGCATTTAACTTTCGAGGTGGGCTGCGGTGGACAGAGACTGTTATTCACCTCTTTCTGGGAATGTACCTTTGCAAAGGGCACCCACAGTAAGAAGTCCTACAACATCAGGTGAATGATCACCTGATGAAGGAGCAGTGCTCCGAAAGTTTGAGATTCTAAATAAACCTGTTGGACTTTAACCTGGTGTTGAGAGACTTTTTACTATGTCCATCCCAGTCCAACACAGGCATCTCCACATCAAGAGCATCTAGATAGTGATGCTGTGTTTATTATTAAGTTTAATCCCGAGCAGTTCCATGATGCAGGACTGTGTTTACAACTGTGCTCAGGGATTTGTACCCCAAGGTTAGCATGAACTGCTAGAGGATCTTCAACTCGGTGAAAGACTTTCTTGTACTGTCTGAAACTTGTTGGGTCTTTTAAAAGACTTCTGGATGAGTATATGGGGTTTAATGAGATTGGGGGTAATAGATAGGTCTATAGATTGGTGGGGTTGATGTGATCGGCGCAACTCGAGGGCCGAAGGGCCTGTTTGTGCTGTAATGTTCTATATGTTCTATGTCTTCCATTACAAAGAATTGACCCCAGTCGAGTATTGCAGATTGACACATTCCAAGGTAGATGACTACATGCTAAGGGATGCACTAAAGCTTAGAGTACAATGTGGAAAGGTCACCATCTTAGGCCCTTAGCCAAAGTAAATCCAGGAGCTGGAAACTATGCAGATCCTTTCTGGCTGTGCAATGATATGTAACTGATCTTGTAAGTATTAATTGTAAATGGTGGTGAGATACAGTATAGAAGATGTAGTGTCAACTTTGAACAGTCGTTAATGTATACATTTTATGAATAAAAAGTCACTTGTGCCTTTTCCACACTTTGTCCATCTGGTTAACGATGAAAGAAAAAGTTACTGATGTGACAAACTCAATAAAGCTATTTTGTGTGGTTCCAACATGTGGCATTTTCAAAAATTCATTGATGGTTGTATTTTTTGCCTATTTGACTATTGTCAGGGGTAGATAAGGATGGCAGATTACGTTCCCTAAAGAATCAGATGAGCTTTTACAACAATCGACAATGATTTCATTTTCCAGGTTTGTACTGAATTCAAATTTCACCATCTGCCATGCAAAGATTTCAACCAGAAACCCAGAACATTGTCCTGGATTTCTGGATTACTCCATCAGTGACGATATCATTACACCACTGCCACTGTGAGAGATAGGAGTTTGCTCAGCTAACAATGATCCTACATTTCTGTGTTAATTTAGTCAGTTTCTTTTGTACTTTATTCTTGGATTCTTTTATATTTTATCCTGTGTTTTCAAGATAATTTTCATGTATTCCACCCTAAACCTCTCTGTCTCTGTCCCCTTTTGAGATTAACTTTAAAAACTACCTCTTTGTTCAAGTGTTTTGTCATATTTCCTGATCTCTCCTGTGGTTTGGTTTCAAAAAAAATCAAATGTTTAATTGACCCAACTGTTTTGAAGAACTTTGGGATGTTTCACAATATTAATGTGCTATCTGAATGTAAGTTATTGCTCTTGTTCCATGTTTGCTGTCACCGTGACTCAGTCTGTACAGAATGGTAATTGGATACCCTGAAATAATTATTTCAAATCACACATCTCTTGCAATCCCCTTTTGTAATGGGAGCAAACGTGATGCTCTTCTCCAGACTAACTGATTCAGAGTTTCACTGGTTAACCATTGGGAATTATCAATGCTTGTTGCCCTGATTACCATCAATCAACAGGATAATCACAGATATAAATTTACAATGCTAAGCCATAATAAAGCAGTGATTACATAAAATATAAATGATAAAATCACCCAGGTATAAACTGGTACTGTACTAAATACATAGACAATAAATCAAAGACATAAGCAACAGTTAGTGAACGGTCACACAGCAAATCAAACCACTCAATTCAGACACAATGTAAGAATATAGGAGGAAACTGCGAATGCACCCAGATATAAAAAAACTAATAATAATTGTCTTGATTAGTGTACATTCATAATTAATTAATACAACCATTTTAAATATGACAGGCAGGAATGGAAATGTTTCACTTCATCATGGGTCTGAGTTCAGGACATTACCACAGGTAGTCCCGGATATTAGGAAGTTATTTGATTTACTTTATAATCAGTTCCCCATCCCAGCCCGCAGTGACCCGCTTTAGTATAAACAGTGAATCCAAATTGCTGATAATAATCAGAGAGTCTGAGTCTCAGAATCAATCTGAGGGCATTTCCCTCAGTACAGCGGACCCGCTCAGTACCTGGTCCCTCTCTCAACCACTTTCTTATTCATCTAAATGTCGAAAATACCCACTGTCTCGGCTCTAAGCTCCTTCAGCCGAAAAATATTACTTTCTGCACATTTCGGTGCAGTCGGGACCGGAACTGTCGGCTCTCCGGTCCCGCTGTCGGCTCTCCGGTCCCGCTCGAGCGCGAGGCGGTTGACGCTCCATCCGGGTCCTAGCGACTTCGGTCACTGTTTCCCGCTCCGGCGCCATTTTGTTTTTAGTCAGATTGAGGTGAGGGAGAGATTGTGGGGGGAGGGGTGTGGGGGGAGGGGGTGTGGGGGGAGGGGTGTGGGGGGAGGGGGTGTGGGGGGAGGGGGAGGGGGTGTGGGGGGAGGGGGAGGGGGTGTGGGGGGAGGGGGAGGGGGTGTGGGGGGAGGGGGAGGGGGTGTGGGGGGAGGGGGAGGGGGTGTGGGGGGAGGGGGAGGGGGTGTGGGGGGAGGGGGAGGGGGTGTGGGGGGAGGGGGTGTGGGGGAGGGGGAGGGGGTGTGGGGGGAGGGGGAGGGGGTGTGGGGGGAGGGGGAGGGGGAGGGGGTGTGGGGGGAGGGGGTGTGGGGGTGTGGGGGGAGGGGGTGTGGGGGTGTGGGGGGAGGGGGTGTGGGGGTGTGGGGGGAGGGGGTGTGGGGGTGTGGGGGGAGGGGGTGTGGGGGTGTGGGGGGAGGGGGAGTGGGTGTGGGGGGAGGGGGAGGGGGAGTGGGTGTGGGGGGAGGGGGAGTGGGTGTGGGGGGAGGGGGAGTGGGTGTGGGGGGAGGGGGAGTGGGTGTGGGGGGAGGGGGGAGGGGGAGTGGGTGTGGGGGGAGGGGGAGGGGGAGGGGGAGGGGGAGGGGTGTGGGGGAGGGGGAGGGGTGTGGGGGGAGGGGGAGGGGTGTGGGGGGAGGGGTGTGGGGGTGTGGGGGGAGGGGTGTGGGGGTGTGGGGGGAGGGGGAGGGGGAGGGGTGTGGGGGGAGGGGTGTGGGGGGAGGGGTGTGGGGGTGTGGGGGGAGGGGTGTGGGGGTGTGGGGGGAGGGGTGTGGGGGTGTGGGGGGAGGGGTGTGGGGGGAGGGGTGTGGGGGTGTGGGGGGAGGGGTGTGGGGGGAGGGGTGTGGGGGTGTGGGGGGTGGGGGTGTGGGGTGTGGGGGGGGGGAGGGGGAGGGGGTGTGGGGGTGGGGGTGGGGGGGAGGGGGTGTGGGGGTGGGGGGGAGGGGGTGTGGGGGTGGGGGGGAGGGGGGGTGGGGGGGAGGGGGGGAGGGGGTGTGGGGGTGGGGGGGAGGGTGGGGGGAGGGTGGGGGGGGTGTGTGGGGGGGGTGTGGTGGGGGGGGTGTGGGGGGGGGGGTGGGGGGGAGGGTGGGGGGGGTGTGGGGGGGAGGGTGGGGGGGGTGTGGGGGGGAGGGTGGGGGGGGTGTGGGGGGGAGGGTGGGGGGGGGGGCGAGGGTGTGGGGTGAGGGTGTGGGGTGGGGGTGAGGGGGTGGGGTGGGGGTGAGGGGGTGGGGTGGGGGTGAGGGTGTGGGGTCGGGGTGTGGGGTCGGGGTGAGGGTGTGGGGGTGGGGTGAGGGTGTGGGGGTGAGGGTGTGGGGGTGAGGGTGTGGGGTGGGGGTGAGGGGGTGGGGTGGGGGTGAGGGGGTGGGGTGGGGGTGAGGGTGTGGGGTCGGGGTGTGGGGTCGGGGTGAGGGTGTGGGGGTGGGGTGAGGGTGTGGGGGGTGAGGGTGTGGGGGTGAGGGTGTGGGGTCGGGGTGAGGGTGTGGGGTCGGGGTGAGGGTGTGGGGTCGGGGTGAGGGTGTGGGGGTGGGGTGAGGGTGTGGGGGTGAGGGTGTGGGGTCGGGGTGAGGGTGTGGGGTCGGGGTGTGGGGTCGGGGTGAGGGTGTGGGGTCGGGGTGAGGGTGTGGGGTCGGGTCGGGGTGTGGGTGTGGGGTCGGGGTGTGGGTGTGGGGTCGGGGTGAGGGTGTGGGGGTGAGGGTGTGGGGGTGATGGTGTGGGGTCGGGGTGAGGGACTGGGGGGAGTTGGTGAGGGCGGGGAGAGGCGAGGTTGTGGGCGGGGAGGGGGGTGGTCAGGGGAGAGGTTCTGCCGGGTGGGGGGTGTGAGGGGAGAGGTCGGATGGGGGAGGAGGGGGTCGGGGACGGATGGGGGTCGGTCGGGCGGAGGAGAGGTCGGGGTCTGCGCGGGAGTTCAGGGGAGGGGTAGTGCGCGGGGGGGGTCGGGGGAGGGGTAGTGCGCGGGAGGGGTCGGGGGAGGGGTAGTGCGCGGGGGGGTCGGGGGAGGGGTAGTGCGCGGGGGGGGTCGGGGGAGGGGTAGTGCGCGGGGGGGGTCGGGGGAGGGGTAGTGCGCGGTCGGGGGAGGGGTAGTGCGCGGGGGGGGGTCGGGGGAGGGATAGTGGGGGTCGGGGGAGGGGTAGTGCGCGGGGGGGTCGGGGGAGGGTAGTGCGCGGGGGGGTCGGGGGAGGGGTCATGCGCAGGGGGTCGGGGTCGTGCCCGGGGGTGTCAGGGGAGGGACCGTGCGCGGGGGGTTGGGGGAGAGGCCGTGCGCGGGGTGGGGGTCAGGGGAGAGGTCGTGCGCAGGCGGGGAGGTCGGACGTGCGGGGGGAAGTCAGGGGAGAGGTTGGACGCAGTGGGAGGGTCGGGGGCGAGGTTGGACGCGGGGGGAGGGTTGGGGGAGAGGTCGGACGCGGGGGGAGGGTTGGGGGAGAGGTCGGACGCGGGGGGAGTGTGGGATGTGGGGGAGGGTCGGGGGAGAGGTCGGATGTGGGGTGAGGGTTGGGGGAGAGGTCGGACGTGGGGGGAGTGTCCGGGGAGAGGTCGGGCGCGGGGGGGGTTAAAGGGAGAGGTTGGGCGGGGGTCAGGGGAGAACATAAGAAATAGGAGCAGGAGTAGGCCATCTAGCCCTTCGAGCCTGCCCTGCCATTCAATAAGATCATGGCTGATCTGAAGTGGATCAGTTCCACTTTCTCCCATAACCCTTAATACCCTTGTCTGTCAAAAACCTATCTACCCGTGACTTAAATATATTTAATGAGGTAGCATTCACCACTTCAATGGGCAGAGAATTCCAGAGATTCACCACCCTTTGAGTGAAGAAGTTCCTCCTCAACTCCGGTCTAAACTGCCCCCCCACCTTATCTTGAGACTGTGCCCTCTAGTCCTGCTATCCTTTCTAAGCAGGAAGAATCTCTCTACCTCTACCCTATCCATCCCCTTCATTATCTTATACGTCTCTATAAGATCCTTCTAAACTCCAACGAGTACAGACCCAGTCTATTTAGTCTCTTTTCATAGTCCAACCCCCTCATCTCCAGTATCAGCCTAGTGAACCTTGTCTGCACTCCCTCCAAGGCCAAAATATCCTTACACAAGTGTGGTGATCAAAACTGCACACAGTACTCCAGCTGCGGCCTCACCAGTGCCCTGTACAGTTGCAGCAAGACCTCCCTGCTTTTATATTCTATCCCCCTCGCTATAAAGGCCAGCATTCCATTCGCCTTCTTGATCACCTGCAGACTGGGTTTTTGCAACTCATGAACAAGGACCCCCAGGTCCCTCTGCACTGTAGCATGCTGCAGCTTTTCGCCTTTTAAATAGTAATCCCTCCTACTATTATTTCTGCCAAAGTGGATAACCTCACACTTGCCAACATTATACTCCATCTGCCAGGTCCTTGCCCCCTCGCTCAGCCTATCCAGATCCCTCTGCAGACTTTCCACACCCTCCACGCAATTTGCTTTTCCACTCATCTTCGTGTCATCAGCAAATTTAGTCACCCTACACTCGGCCCCCTCCTCCAGATCATCTATATAAATGGTAAATAGCTGAGGCCCCAACACCGATCCCTGCGGCACTCCACTAGTCACCAATCGCCAATCAGAATAGCACCCATTGATACCAACTCTCTGCTTCCTATTAGACAGCCAATCTTCTATCCACGCTAACACCTTACCCCCAACTCCGTGCACCCTAACCTTTTGTAGCAACCTTTTATGAGGCACCTTATCAAATGCCTTTTGAAAATCCAGAAACACCACATCCACCGGTTCCCCTCTGTCTACCGCACTAGTTACATCCTCATAGAAATCCAATAAATTTGTCAAACACGACTTCCCCTTAACGAATCCATGCTGCGTCTGCTCTATCAAACCATTCCTTTCTAGGTGCCTCGCTATTTCTTCTTTGATGACAGATTCAAGCATTTTTCCAACTACAGACCGGCTTATAATTCCCTGCCTTTTGTCTGCTACCTTTTTTTAAACAGCAGCGTTACATTAGCCGTTTTCCAATCTTCCGGCACTTCCACGAAATCCAGCGAGTTTTGGTAAATAATTACTAAGGCATCTGCTATCACCTCTGTCATTTCTTTCAGAACCCTGGGATGCATTCCATCTGGTCCTGGGGACTTGTCCACCTTCAGTCCCATTAGTCTATCAAGCACTACCTCTCTAGTGACAGGGAGAGGTTGGGCGGGGGGGTGTGTCAGGGGAGAGGTTGGGCGAGGGAGTGTGTCAGGGGAGAGGTTGGGTGGGGGAGTGTGCGAAAGGAGAGATTGGGTGGGGGTGTGTGTCAGGGAGAGGTGGGGGGGTCAGGGGAGAGGTTGGGGGGGGTCAGGGAAGAGGTTGGGGGGGTTGGGGAGAGGTTGGCCGGGGGGGGTGTGTCAGGGGAGAGGTTGGGGTGCGTCAGGGGAGAGTTTGGAGGGGGGGTGGTCAGGGGAGAGGTTGGGGGGGTCAGGGGAGGGAGTGGGGGGTTGGCGGGGTCAGGGGAGTGGGAGAGTCAGGGGGATCTGGGGAGTGGGGGGCTCGGGAGTGGGAGGGTCGGGTGGGGGGAATCGGGAGTGGGGAGGTCAGGGAAGGGGGTGGAATTGGGGCACTGGGGTTGAGGGAGAGGGGAGGTGTGGGGCTGAAGGGGAGGGGAGGTGTGGGGCTGAAGGGGAGGGGAGGTGTGGGGTTGAGGGGAGGGGAGGTGTGGGGTTGAGGGGGAGGGAGGGGAGGGAAGATGTGGGGTTGAGAGGGACGGAGGCGAGGGGAGGTGTGCGGTTGAGGGGGCGAGGGGAGGTGTGGGGTTGAGGGTGAGGGGGCGAGGGGAGGTGTGGGGTTGAGGGGGAGGGGGCGAGGGGAGGTGTGGGGTTGAGGGGGAGGGGGCGAGGGGAGGTGTGGGGTTGAGGGGGAGGGGAGGTGTGGGGTTGAGGGGGAGGGAGGTGTGGGGATGAGGGGGAGGGGAGGTGTGGGGTTTTGGGGGGGAGGGGAGGTGTGGGGTTTTGGGGGAGGTGTGGGGTTTTGGGGGAGGGAGGGGAGGTGTGGGATTGGGAGACTGAGGTTGAGGAGGGGTTGGGGGGGTGTGAGGTTGAGGGGGGTGGGTTTGAAAGGGGTGTGAGGTTGGGGTGTGTGAGGTTGAGGGGGGTGACGGGGGAGTGTGAGGTTGAGGGGGATGGGGTTGGAGGGGTGTGAGGTTAAGGGGGGTGACGGGGTGTGGGACGGTGAGAGTGTGTTATGGGGGTGAGGTGGGGTTGTAGGAGGGTGAGGGGGACTATGTGTTAGGGTGAAAGGGGTGTGGGGTTGAGTGAGTAAGTGTGGGGGTGAGGGGTCGTGGGGGTGAGGTTGGGTGTGGGTGATGGGGGTTGAGAGCAGGGAGAGGAAGGTTGGGGGTGGGGACGGGGGTGTGGGAGTGGGAAGGGGGCTGTGTGGGTGGAAAGGGTGTTTGAGGAAAGGGGGGTGGGAGTGGCACAAGGATAGGGGGTGCAAGGGAAGTGGGGTGAAGAGGGGAGTGGTGGGGAGGAGGTGAGGGGTGAGGAGGGTGTTGGGGAAGAGGGGGGGTGAAGAGGGGATGAGGGTGGGGAGGAGGAGGGGAGTGGGAGAGGGGAGGAGGAGAAGGGGGGGTGGGAGGGGATGAGGAGGGGGGTGGGGAGGGGGAGGATGGGGAGTGAGGAGGGGTAAGGAAGGGATGAGAAGGGGAAACGAGAATGAGGTGGGGGTGAGGAGCTGTTGGGGGTGGGGAAGGGTTTGAGGGGGCATAGGAGTGAGGGGGTGGGGATGAGGAGATGGGGATAAGGGGGTGGGGATGAGGAGGTGGGGGTCAGGTGGTGGGGTTGAGGAGGAGGGGGTAAGGGGCGGGGATCAGGAGGGGGTGTGAGGATCAGCAGGGTGAGGAGAAGGGATGAAGAGGGCAGGGGACTGAGGGGGGAGGGGAGGTGGGAGGGGGCTGAGGAGGATGGCAATGAGAGAGGGGTGTGAGGAAGGCGGGTGGGGTTGAGGAGGGGTGGTGAAGAGGAGGTGACCAAGTAGTGGATGGGAGTCAGGAGGGGATTGGGATGATGAATGGGAGAAGGACGTGGGGTGAGGAGGGGAACATAAGAAATAGGAGCAGGAGTAGGCCATCTGGCCCTTCGAGCCTGCCCCGCCATTCAATAAGATCACAGCTGATCTGTCGTGGCTCAGTTCCACTTTCCGGCCCTCTCCCCATAACCCTTAATCCCCTCTCTTATCAAAAACCCATCAACCCGCTTCTTGAAAATATTTAGCGAGGTAGCCTCCACCACTTCAACGGGTAGAGAATTCCAGAGATTCACCACCCTTTGAGTGAAGAAGTTCCTCCTCAACTCTGTTCTAAAACGCCCCCCCCCCCCCTTTATCTTGAGGCTGTGCCCCCTAGTCCTACTGTCTTTTGAGCGGGAAGAGTCTCTCCACCTCTATCCTATCCATCCCATTCATCATCTTATATGTCTCAATGAGATTTCCCCTCATTCTTCTAAACTCCAACGAGTACAAACCTAGTTCATTCAGCCTCTCCTCATAGCTCAACCCCCTCAACTCCGGTATCAGCCTAGTAAACCTCCTCTGCACTCCCTCCAAGGCCAAAATATCTTTGCGCAGGTGCGGCGCCCAAAACTGCACACAGTACTCCAGCTGCGGCCTCACCAATGCCCTATACAGCTGCAGCAAGACCTCCCTACTTTTATATTCAATCCCCTTCGCTATGAAGGCCAGCATCCCATTCGCCTTCCTGACCACCTGCTGCACCTGCAAGCTAGGTTATTGCGACTCATGCACAAGGACGCCGAGGTCCCTCTGCACCGTCGCCTGCTGCAGTTTTTCGCCACGTAAGTAATAGTCCTTTCTACCATTCTTCCTTCCAAAGTGGACCACCTTACATTTGCCAATATTAAATTCCATTTGCCATTTCCTGGCCCATTCGCACAGCCTATCTAGATCCTTCTGCAGACTCTCCACACCCTCCGCACAATTTGCCGTTCCCCCAATCTTGGTGTCATCCGCAAATTTCGACACCCTGCACTCGGTTCCCTCCTCCAGATCATCTACATAAATCGTAAAAAGCTGAGGCCCCAGCACCGACCCCTGGGGCACTCCACTAGTCACTATCCGCCAATCCGAATAGCACCCGTTGACCCCCACTCTCTGCCTCTTATTTGACAATCAATCTATCCACGCTAACACCCTACCCCCAACTCCAAGTCCCCTGACCTTCTGCAATAACTTCTTATGAGGTACTTTGTCAAACGCCTTCTGAAAATCCAGAAAGACCACATCCACCGGCTCTCCTCTATCCACCGCCCTGGACACATCCTCATAGAACTCCAGTAAATTTGTCAGACACGACTTCCCTTTAATGAAACTGTGCTGCGTCTGCTCTATCAAGCAATTCCCTTCAAGAAGGAGGGGGTGAGCAGGAGGATGGGGTGGAGGAGGAAGGTGGTGAGGGGAATGATGGGGAGGATGGTTAGGAGTGAGGAGGACCGGGGGTGGAGAGAGGTGAGAGGGGTGGGTATGTGGAGGGTGCAGGGTTGAGGGGGGTGAGGGTGAGGAGAGGGAGTGGAGGTGAGGAGGCATGAGTGTAGTTGGGATGAGGAGGAGGGCGTATGGGGAGGTGGAGATGAGGGGCTGGCGGTAAGGAGGATGGGAGGTGCAGAGGGGTGGTGAGGATGGGTTGGGGGGTGCTGTGACAAGGGGTGAGGAAAAGGGGGTGGGGTTGAGGAGGAGGGATGACTAAGGAGTGAGGAGAGGGTGGGAGTGAGGAGGGGGTTGGGGTGAGGAATGGGAGAAGGGAGTGGGGTGAGAAGTGGGGTGAGGTGGATGAGGGGGCAGGGGGGTGAGGGGGAGAGGGTGTGGAGGTGGGGGGGGGAATGAGGGGTCACGAGATGGGGGAAGAAAGGGGTGGGGGAGGCAGGTGGTGGAGGGGATGGGGTGGAGGTGAGGATGAATGGGAGTGAGAAGGGGCAGAAGTAAGGGAGTGTTGAGGGTGATGAGGTGGGGTGACATGAGGAGAGGAGGAGTGGGGGTGTGGAGCCGTGGAGGGGTGGGGTGAGTTGGGGGTGGAGGTGAGAAGGGGTGACGGAGAGGAGGGGTGGGGATTGTGGGTGAGGCGGATTGGGGGTGAGGGCAAGGAGGGATGGGAAGTGAGGGTGAAGAGGAGGGAGATGATGGGATGTGGGTGACGAGAGGTACGGAAGTTGGGGGGAGAGGAGGGGTGGGGAGGTGGGATGGGTGGCGGAAGTGGTAATGGTGGGAACCAACTGAGTCCATGAAAGGTGTAGAAGATCTTGACAAAGATTGCTCGTTGCACACAGTCCCAAGAAGTCTTTGAGAAGGTGATGGTGAGCTGCCTCATTGCACTGCTACAGTCGAAGTGTTGCAGGAATACCTGCAATAAGCATATTGGTGCAGTGGGCAGCAAAGAAGGCAAAAATGGTATGTTGGATTTCATAGTGAGAGGATTTGAGTATAGGGATGTTTTGTTGCGATTGTAAAGGATATTGGTGAGGCCACACCTGGAGTATTAGTGCGGTTTTGGTGTCCTTATCTGAGGGAGAATGTCCTTGAGGGAGTACAGTGAAGGTTTCCCAAGTTGATTCCTGGGATGGCAGGTCTATCACATGTGGAAACTAAATTGGTTAGGATTATATTCATTGGAATTTAGACGAGTGAGAGGGGATCTCATGGAAACTTATAATATTCTAACAGGATCTCCGTCCCTTTAATCTTGCTTCAATCATCTCCTTCGACAAGTTCTCATAGCTTAGAATAGTGGTTTTCCAACAGTGGTTTAAGCCAGCTGTGAGAATTCAGAAGCAAGGGCTCTGGGGAAGATTGAGCCCTGATGTCAGTAAGGGCACTGTATTCAAGGTACCAATGTTTGGGCTCCTCCCCTCTCCGTGAATGAATCCTTTCCCTGCTAATATTGGGAGTTGTGACCACAGAGATCTGATGCACAGCTGCAGTCAGTGGTCTCTGAGCCATTTCCCTCCATCAGATCTCACTAATAAATTCAGAAGGACACATTTGAATTTATATATCCATTTCTTGCCATTTACAATCATTGTGGGAACTGCTTCTTTCCCTTTTGCCAGTACTGGGTGAGAAAAGGCTATTGCAAGTCCCTAGTTCTGATAACTGCACATTGCTTCTTCTGCAAAGCATGTGTGAACTTCAGATCTAAACACTGACATCATAACAGTAAAAAGATGACACTGGAATCCTGACTGGGTTAGAACCATAGACTCTCTGGTGCAGAAATGGCTATTTGGCCCGTCGACAATCCAAAAAAACATTGAACCTGGGTTCCTGGTGCTGTGAAGCAGCAGCATTAACTACCACCGAGTCATGGTACATTGGGGAGACCATGCAGACGCTACGACAACGGATGAATGAACACCACTCAACAGTCACAGGCAAGACAGTTCTCTTCCTGTTGCCGAACACTTCAGCGGTCACGGGCATTCAGCCTCTGATCTTCAGGTAAACATTCTCCAAGGTGGCTTCTGCTTCACACGACAGCGCAGAGTCGCTGAGCAGAAACTGTAGCCAAGTTTCGCATGCGTGAGGACAGCCTCAACTGGGATCTTGGATTCATGTCACACTATCTGTAACCCCCATGACTTGCCTGGACTTGCAACATCTCACTTACTGTCCTGTCTGGAGCAAATTTAGTCACCCTACACTCGGCCCCCTCCTCCAGATCATCTATATAAATGGTAAATAGCTGAGGCCCCAACACCGATCCCTGCGGCACTCCACTAGTCACCAATCGCCAATCAGAATAGCACCCATTGATACCAACTCTCTGTTTCCTATTCGACAGCCAATCTTCCATCCACGCTAACACCTTACCCCCAATTCTGTGCTCCCTAACCTTCTGTAGCAACCTTTTATGAGGCACCTTATCAAATGCCTTTTGAAAATCCAGAAACACCACATCCATTGGTTCCCCTCTGTCAACTGCACTAGTCACATCCTCATAGAAATCCAATAAATTTGTCAAACACGACTTCCCCTTAACGAATCCATGCTGCGTCTGCTCTATCAAACCATTCCTTTCTAGGTGCCTCGCTATTTCTTCTTTGATGACGGATTTTTTGATGAAGCATTTTTCCAACTACAGACATTAAACTAATCGGCCTATAATTCCCTGCCTTTTGTCTGCTACCTTTTTTAAACAGTGGTGTAACATTAGCCATTTTCCAATCTTCCAGCACTTCCCCGGAATCCAGCGAATTTTGGTAAATAATTACTAAGGCATCCACTATCACCTCTGCCACTTCCTTCAGAACCCTGGGATGCATTCCGTCTGGTCCTGGAGACTTGTCCACCTTCAGTCCCATTAGTCTATCAAGCACTACCTCTCTAGTGACTGTAATCGCATTCAGGCCCTCAACTCCTACCATCCTTCTATCTTTAATATCTGGCAAACTATTCGTGTCCAGCTCAGTGAAGACCGAGGCAAAAAACTTATTTAAGGCCTCAGCCATTTCCTCATCTCCCACCACTAAATCCCCCCTCTCATCCTCTAAGGGTCCAACATTCACCCTAGCCAGCCGCCTCTTCTTTACATATTTGTAAAAACTCTTACTGTCCTTTTTTATATTTAGTGCTAGTTTAGCTTCATAGTCTATCTTTCCTTCCTTTATCAACTTCTTAGTCATTCTTTGTTGATTTTTAAATCTTTCCCAATCTTCTACTCACCCACTACTTTTAGCCACTGAACTCATCAGCTTTTAATTTAATACTCCTTTATTTCCTTTGATAACCACAGCTGGTTATCCCTTCTACATTCCTTCTTTACCATCGGAATATATTTCTGCTGAGAACCGTAAAAGGAACGGCTGAGGTAGGAACCACTGTTCCTCAGCCGTCCTACCGACCAATCTATGCCCCCCAATCAACATTTGCCAATTCCTCTCTCATCCTATTGTACTTCCCTCTGTTCAAACAGAGGACACAGGTTGGGGCCCTACTTTCTCATCCTCCATCTGCATCAAAAACTCAACCATACAATGATCGCTCGTTCCAAGAGGATCCCTCACAATAAGATCCCTAATTCTACCTGACTCGTTATACTACACCAGATCTAAGATAGCTTGCTCCCTCGTCGGTTCCGTCACACGCTGTTCAAGGAAACTATCCCGACAGCATTCCAAGAACTCGTCCTCAAGTCCACCGCGTCTGACATGGGTCAACCAATCAATATGCAGATTAAAATCCCCCATAATTATCGCTGTTCCATTTCTGCACGCATCACTTATTTGCTTGTTTATAGCCCGCCCCACCTCTAAGTTATTATTTGGGGGTCTATAGACCACGAAGACCAATAAGCCTATAGACCAATAAGAAGGGGGAAATCACTTTGATAGGGTTGTACTATAAACCCCCAAATAGTTGACAGGAAATTGAGGAGCAAATATGTAAGGAGATTACATATCGCTCCAAGAAAAATAGGGTGGTAACAGTAGGGAATTTTAACTTTCCCAACATTGACTGGGACAGCTATAATATTAGAGGCTTGGATGGAGAGAAATTTGTTGACTGTATTCAGGAGGAATTTCTCATTCAGTATATAGATGGCCTGACGAGAGAGGGAGCAAAACTTGATCTCCTCTTGGGAAACAAGGAAGGGGAGGTGACAGAAGTGTTAGTGAGGGATCACTTTGGGACCAGTGACTATAGTTCTATTAGTTTTAAGACAGCTATGGAGAATGATAGGTCTGGCCCAAAATGACAAGGTACCTCACAAGAGGTTATTGCAGAAGGTCAGGGGACATGGAGTTAGGGGTAGGGTGTTAGCATGGATAGAGGATTGGTTGTCAAATAGGAGGCAGACAGTGGGGGTCAATGGGTGCTATTCAGATTGGCGGTTGGTGACTAGTGGGGTGCCCCAGGGGTCGGTGCTGGGGCCTCAGCTATTTACCATTTATGTAGATGATCTGGAGGAGTGCAGGGTGTCGAAATTTGCTGATGACACCAAGATTGGGGGAAAGGCAAATTGTACGGAGGGTGTGGATAGTCTGCAGAAGGATCTAGATAGGCTGGGCGAATGGGCCAGGAAATGGCAAATGGAATTTAATGTTGGCAAGTGTGGGGTGGTCCACTTTGGTAGGAAGAATTGTAGGAAGGACTATTACTTACGTGGCGAAAAACTGTAGCAGGCGACGGTACAGAGGGACCTCGGGGTCCTTGTGCATGAGTCGCAAAAACCCAGCCTGCAGGTGCAGCAGGTGGTCAGGAAGGCGAATGGGATGCTGGCCTTCATAGCGAGGGGGATTGAATATAAAAGTAGGGAGGTCTTGCTGCAGCTGTATAGGGCATTGGTGAGGCCGCAGCTGGAGTACTGTGTGCAGTTTTGGGCGCTGCACCTGCGCAAGGATATTTTGGCCCTGGAGGGAGTGCAGAGGAGGTTTACTAGGCTGATTCCGGAGTTGAGGGGATTGAGCTATGAGGAGAGGCTGAATAAACTAGGCTTGTACTCGTTAGAGTTTAGAAAAATGAGGGGAGATCTCATTGAGACGTATAAGATGATGAATGAGATGGATAGGATAGAGGTGGAGAGACTCTTCCCGCTCAAAAAAGACAGTAGGACTAGGGGGCACAGCCTCAAGATAAAGGGGGGGCGTTTTAGAATGGAGTTGAGGAGGAACTTCTTCACTCAAAGGGTGGTGAATCTCTGGAATTCTCTACCCGTTGAAGTGGTGGAGGCTGCCTCGCTAAATATTTTCAAGAAGCGGGTTGATGGATTTTTGATAAGTGAGGGGATTAAGGGTTATGGGGAAAGGGCGGGAAGGTGGAACTGAGCCACGACAGAACAGCCATGATCTTATTGAATGGCGGAGTAGGCTCGAAGGGCTAGATGGCCTACTCCTGCTCCTATTTCTTATGTTCTTAAATTGGGGCAAAGTCAAGTTTGATGGTATCAGACAGGAACTTTCAACAGTTAATTGGGGGGGTCTGTGGAAAGGCAAAGGGATGTCTGGTAAATGGGAGACTTTCAAAAATGTGTTAACCAGGGTTCAAAGAATGAACAAACCGCCCTGAAAGGACATGTTCCCCCACCAAAGGTAATACCCCTCTCTAACACCCCAACACGGACTGTATTGCTGGAATCAGCCTAAAGTACAGAGTGGATGAGAAGCTCTTCAACCTGAGGAGACTTCAAGCTATTACCAAAGTGAAAGAGGCTGTTCTGAGAGATTTCCTCTTTGCCGATATGCTGGCTAAGAGCCAGAGATGCAAGTCAGTATGGACAAATTTTCCACAGCTTGTGAGAACTTTGGACTCACCATCAACATTAAAAAGACAGAAGTCATGCACCAGCCTGTTCCTCGTGCACTGAACACTGTATGCACTGAAGTTAACTGCAGAATAGCAAAGGCAAGTTCTGCTTTTGGTAGACTGTGCCCACTGTATGGGAACGTTAAGGAATCAGTCCAGCAACAAAACTTTCCGTGGGAGCACTGAAGAGAGGCTGAGATTTGTGAGTGGAGAGCTTGTGGGTGAGTACAGCGACTTTTTCTTTCTTTTAAAAACTAACTTTGTTTAGTGGGGTTTTTTTTTGATTGTTTTAAGTTTGACCCCGGTTTGACCCCGGAGGTAGTTGCGAGGGCACTCGGGTTACATTTTTTTTTCACCCTACTATAAATTAGACCGGAGGGGATTCCCGATACTCTACACAGGTATCCCAGCCCTCCCCCCTCCTCTAACCAAAAAAAGAGAGGGGCTCTGACTGAGAGCAGGTAAGACTGCTTTTGTTTTTGTGTGTGCTGTAAGGGCTTTGGCTCACAGGACCAAGAGATAAGGTAAGTTATAAGTTTCTTTTTTACTTTTTCCTCTGGGTTGCTATAAGGGTTAAGTATGAGTGTGAGACCTGTATGTTGCTGCCAATGCAACATGTGGGAAGTCTTGGAGGCTCCTGGCCTGCCAGACATCCACACCTGTGCTCGGTGTGTGGAGCTGCAGGCCCTACGAAACCAGGTTAAGGAGCTGCAAATACAGCTCGAGGACCTTCGGCTCGTTCGGGAGAGTGAGGAGGTTATAGATAGGAGCTATCAGCAGGTAGTCACACCAGGGCAACGGGAAGAGGGCACTTGGGTAACTATGAGGAAGGGGAAACCTCGGGTGATGGAGAGCACTCCGGTGGATGTCCCTCTTCAAAATAAGTACTCCGGCCTGAGTACTACTGGGGGGGACAGCTCATCTGAGGGAGGAAGCGGTGGCCAGGTCTCTGGAGCTGAGCCAGTGAGCCAAAAAATCAAAAAAGAGAGCAGAAAGGTGGTGTTAATAGGGGACTCCACAAGTGAGGGGCGCGGACAGGCGTTTTTGTGGACGTAGATGTGAGTCGCGGATGGTGGTTTGTCTCCCTGGGGCTGGGATTCGGGATGTCTCTGGGCGTGTCCCAGACATCCTGAAAGGGGAGTGTGAGGAACCAGAGGTTGTAGTGCATATAGGTACTACTGACGTAGGCAAGAAGAGGGAGGCACTCGTGAAAAGGATCTATAGGGAACTGGGTAGGCAGCTGAGGAAGAGAAAAGCGAAGGTAGTAATCTCAGGATTGCTGCCTGTGCCACGGGAGAATGAGGGAAGAAATAAAATGAGGTGGAGGGTGAATGCGTGGCTGAGGGACTGGTGTAGAGGGCAGGGATTTTGGTTCCTAGATCACTGGGACCTCTTTAGGGGTAGGTGGGACCTGTATTGAAAGGACGGGTGGCACTTAAATACCAGGGGGACTAATATCTTGGCGGGAAGACTGGCTAAGGCTACCGGGAGGACTTTAAACTAGAAAGGATGGGGGGAGGGAACTGTGATGGGGAAACTGGGATGGAGGAGGTTCGCTCCCAGGTAGGGGAGGACCGCAGGCAGTATGGGAGGGAGGTTAGACAGGCAGTGGAGATGGGAAATGCCCAGACTGAGGGGCTGAAGTGTATATATTTAAATGCAAGGGAAGTAGTGAATAAGGTAGATGAGCTTAGGGCGTGGATAGCTGTTTGGGATTGTGATGTGGTGGCCATTACGGAGACTTGGATGTCTCAGGGACAGGACTGGCTACTTCAGGTGCCAGGTTTCAGGTGCTTCAGGAAGGACAGGGAGGGTGGCAGAAGGGGTGGTGGAGTGGCACTGTTGATCAGGGACAGTGTCATGGCTGCAGAGAAAGAGGATGTTGTGGAGGGAATGTCTACAGAATCTCTGTGGGTGGAAGTTACAAACAGCAAAGGGTCGAAAACTTTGCTGGGTGTATTCTATAGGCCGCCCAATAGTGACAGGGAAGTTGAAGTGCAAATAGGGAAACAGATTCTGGAGAAATGTATTAAAAACAGAGTTGTCGTGATGGGAGACTTCAATTTCCCAAACATCGACTGGAATATCCCTAGGGTAAGGGGTTTGGATGGGGAGGAGTTTGTTAGGTGTGTTCAGGAAGGTTTCCTGACACAGTATGTGGACAAGCCTACGAGGGGAGAGGCTGTACTTGACCTGGTACTGGCGAATGAACCAGGGCAGGTGATGGATCTCTCGGTAGGAGAGCATCTTGGGAATGGTGACCATAATTCTATCTCCTTCACAATTGCATTGGAACGAGATAGGATCAGACAGGCTAGGAAGGTGTTTGTCTGGAGTAAGGGGAGATACGAAGAAGTCAGGAAGTTACTTGGACAAATAAACTGGAAGGAGGCATTCTTAGGGAAAAGTACCGAAGGAAGGTGGCGGATATTCAAGGAATGTGTGTCTGGAGCTCTGAATGACAACGTTCCGATGAGACAAGGGGGTTTTGGTAGGTCGCGGGAACCGTGGTGCACGAAGGCTGTGTTGAACCTAGTCAAGAGGAAAAGGAAGGTGTACAAGAGGTTCAGGGAATTAGGAGAGGTTAAAGATCTTGAGGAGTATAAGGACTGTAGGAAGGAACTTAAAAGGGAAATTAGGAGAGCCAGAAGGGGTCATGAGAAGACCTTGGCGGGTAAGATTAAGGAGAATCCCAAGGCCTTCTATAAATATGTGAAAGGTAAAAGAATAAGAAGAGAAGGGATAGGACCTATAAAAGGTGAAGGGGGAAAGGTCTGTGTGGAACCAGAAGAAATGGCAGAGGTGCTTAACGAGTACTTTGCCTCAGTATTCACAGTGGAAGCTGATCCGGGAGATTTTGTTATGGATTTGCAGCAGATGGAAAAGATTGAGTACGTGAATATTAAGGAGGAGGATGTGTTGGAACTTTTGAATTCTATCAAGATAGATATGTCGCCGGGACCAGATGGGATGTACCCCAGGATACTGTGGGAGGCGAGGGAAGAGATTGCGGAGCCCCTGGTGATGATCTTTGCGTCGTCAATGGAGACGGGAGAGGTTCCGGAGGATTGGAGGATTGCGGATGTAGTTCCTATATTCAAGAAAGGGAACAGAGATAGCCCGGGAAACTACCGACCGGTGAGTCTGACCTCAGTGGTTGGTGAGCTGATGGAGAGGGACAAGATTTACAAACATTTGGAGAGGTTTGACATGATCAGGAATAGTCAGCATGGATTTGTCAAGGGCAGGTCGTGCCTTACAAGCCTAGTTGAGTTCTTCGATAATGTGACTGAACACATTGATGAAGGAAGAGCGGTGGACGTGGTTTACATGGACTTCAGCAAGGCATTTGATAAGGTCCCCCATGCAAGACTTCTTGAGAAGGTGAGAGGGCATGGGATCCAAGGGCCTTTGGCCTTGTGGATCCAGAACTGGCTTGCCTGCAGAAGGCAGAGAGTGGTTGTGGATGGGGCTTTTTCTGAATGGAGGTCAGTCACCAGCGGAGTGCCTCAAGGATCTGTTCTGGGGCCCTTTTGTTTGTCATTTTCATAAATGACCTGGATGAGGAAGTGGAGGGATGGGTAAGTAAGTTTGCTGATGACACTAAGGTCGGTGGTGTTGTGGATGGTCTGGAAGGATGGCAAAAGTTGCAGCAGGACATAGATAGGATGCAGGACTGGGCGGAGAAGTGGCAGATGGACTTCAACGCGGATAAATGTGTAATCGTCCATTTTGGCAGAACCAACGGGATGAACGAGTACACTATCAAGGGCAGAAGTCTGAGTAGTGTTGAAGAGCAGAAGGATCTTGGGGTCCGGGTCCACAGGATTCTTAAATCGGCCTCGCAGGTGGAGGAGGTGGTCAAGAAGGCGTATGGTGTACTGGCCTTCATTAATCGAGGGATTGAGTTTAGGAGTCAGGAGGTAATGCTGCAACTTTATAAGACCCTTGTCAGGCCTCATTTGGAGTACTGTGTGCAGTTCTGGTCGCCTCACTATAGGAAAGATGTAGAAGCTATTGAAAGGGTACAGAGGAGATTTACAAGGATGTTGCCTGGACTGGGAGGCATGCCTTATGAAGATAGGTTGAGGAAGCTGGGACTCTTTTCCCTGGAGAGACGAAGGTTGAGAGGCGACCTGATAGAAGTTTACAAAATGTTGAGAGGAATAGATAGGGTGGACTCTCAGAGGCTATTTCCCCGGGTTGAAATGTTTGCTACGAGAGGACACAGATTTAAGGTTTAGGGAGGGAAGTTCAGAAGTGATGTTAGGGGTAAGTTTTTCACTCAGAGGGTGGTGAGTGAATGGAATCGGCTGCCATCAGTGGTGGTGGAGGCGAACTCTCTGGGGTCTTTTAAAAGACTTCTGGATGAGTATATGGAGTTTAATGGGATTGGGGGTTATAGATAGGTCTATAGATTGGTGGGGTTGATGTGATCGGCGCAACTCGAGGGCCGAAGGGCCTGTTTGTGCTGTAGTGTTCTATGTTCTATAAAACTGAACGTCTACATTGCCGCAGTACTCACTACCCTCCTGTGTGCCTGTGAAACGTGGACTGTGTATCGAAGGCATGCAAGACAGGTCAATCATTTCCACATGACTTGTCTTCGCAGAATATTATGCATCCGATGGCAAGACAAAGTACCAGACACTGCAGTTCTCTCCAGAGCAAGTCTACCATCAATCCACACACTGCTGATGAGAGCGCAGACCTGGTGGGCAGGTCATGTCATCCATATGTCAGACCAATGCATGCCCAAGCAGCTCCTTTTTGGGGAACTCTCTGCTGGAAGACGCTCGCATGGAGAGCAGAAGAAACGTTTCAAAGGCACACTCAAGGCCTCCCTGAAGTCGCCTGACATAGACACGACCACCTGGGAAACGCTGGCACAAAACCGTCCTACTTGGCGCTGCCTCATCCACAAAGGCTGTCAAGCTCACGAAACAAGGTGTATTGCTGAAGCACAACTTAAGCGCAAGCTGCACAAATCCAGAGCCACCAGCACAACAACTACAGTGTCTACACAAGTCTGTCCAATACGTGCCAGGACATTCCGTGCCCGAATTGGCCCTGATCAGTTATCTTCAGACACACCAAAACCAGCCTCAAAATTACTAATGATGTCGAGGTCCTCATCGATGACGATGGATGAACAACAACAACCAGGGTTCAAAGTAAGCACATTCCTCTTAGAGTGTAGAACCCTGGATGATTTGGGATATTGAGGCCCTGGTCAAGAAGAAGAAGGAAGCATATGACATGCATAGGCAGCTGGGATCAAATGGATTCCTTGAGGAGTATAGTAGGAGCAGAGTTAAGAGAGAAATCAGGAGGGCAAAAAGGGGACACAAGATTTTTTTTGGCCGATAAGGCAAAGGAGAATCCAAAGAGTTTTGACAAATATATAAATGGCAAAAGAGTAACTAGGGAGAGAGTAGGACCTGTTAAGGATCAACAAGGTCATCTATGTGCGGATTCACAAGAGATGGGTGAGGTCCTAAATGAATTTCTTTCATCAGTATTCACTGTTGAGAAAAGCATGGATGTTAGGGAATTTGGGGAAATAAATAGTGATGTCTTGAGGAGTGTACATATAACAGAGAAGGAAGTGCTGGAAGTGCATCAAGGTAGATAAATCCCTGGGACCTGATGAAGTGTATCCCATGACAGTCTGGGAGGCTAAGGAGGAAATTGCGGGTCCCCTAGCAGAGGTATTTGAATCATTGATAGTCACAGCAGAGGTTCCTGAAGATTGGAGGGTGGCAAATGTTGTGCCATTGTTTAAGAAGGGCTGCAGGGAAAAGCCTGGGAACTACAGGATGGTGAGCCTCACATCTGTGGTGAGTAAGTTGTTAGAAGTATTTTGAGAGCCAGGATCTACAGGTATTTAGAGATGCAAGGACAGATTAGCGACAGTCAGCATGACTTTGTGAGTGGAAAATCATGTCTCACAAATTTGATTGAGTTTTTTGAAGGGGTAACCAAGAAGGTAGATGAAGGCAGTGGAGTTGATGTTGTCTACATGGACTTTAGCAAGGCCTTTGACAAGGTACCACATTGTAGGTTATTGCAAAAGGTTAAATCTCATGGGATCCATGTAAGGTGGCCAAATGGTACAAAATTAACTGACGACAGAAGACAGAGGGTGGATGTAGAGGGTTGTTTTTCAAACTGGAGGCCTGTGACCAGCGGTGTGCCTCAGGGATCGGTGCTGGGCCCACTGTTATTTGTCATTTATATTAATGATTTGGATGAGAATTTAATAGGCATGGTTAGTAAGTTTGCAGGTGACACCAAGATTGGTAGCATAGTGAACGGTGAAGAAGGTTATCTAAGATTGCGAAGGGATCTGGATCAATTTAGATAGATGCAGGTGTTGCATTTTGGTCAATCGAACCTCGGCAGGACTTACTCAGGAAATAGGGAATTGGGGAGAATTATAGAACAAAGAGATCTAGGGATACAGATTCATATTTCCCTAAAAGTGGGTTCACAGGTGGACAGAGTGGTGAAAAAGGCATTCAGCATGCTTTGTTTCATTGGTCAGAATATTGCATACAGGAGTTTGGGCGTCTTGTTGAAGTTGTACAAGACATTAGTAAGGCTGCACTTGGAATACTGTGTACAGTTCTGGTCAGCCCATTATAGGAAGAATATTATTAAACTAGCAAGAGTGAAGAAAATATTTACTAGGATGTTACCAGGACTTGATGGTTTGAGTTATGAGGAGAGGCTGGGTAGATTGGGACATTTTTCTCTGTAATGTAGGAGGCTCAAGGGTGCGCTTATAGAGGTCACTAAAATAATGTGGGGCATAGATCAGCTAGATAGTCAATATCTTTTCCCAAAAGTAGGGAAGTCTAAAACGAGAGGGCACAAATGAGAGGGGAGAGATACAAAAGAGTCCAGAGGGGCAATTCTTTCACACAAAGGGTGGTGAGTGTCTGGAACAAGCTGCCAGAGGTAATAGAGGCAGGTACAATTTTGTCTTTTGAAAGTGTTTTGACAGTTACATGGGTAAAATGGATATGGAGGGATATGGGTCAAATGTGGGCAATTGGGGCTGGCTTAGGGGTTAAAAAAAGGGATGGTATGGACAAGTTGCGATGAAGGGCCTGATTCCATGTTGTAAACCTCTATGAAAGCTTCTTAAACAAATGAACATTGTATTTAAATGGTGTCTTGATGTGATTTTGTGGTTTAGAGATAAAAGGCCTTTGCTCGAGGGCAGCTCAGTTGGGGAATATTGGAAATGTGCCTCAAGATTTTTATCATATAAAGGTGTGCCATTTTAGCTAAATGGTTAGGAACCCCTTTAGAATATGGGCCAATTCAATTTTGTTACCTTTCCTTGACAATCACTGATGAATGTTCTATCTGGCAGTAAGGATATGTAAATCAAATACTTAAATACATCACCTCTTGGGCCATGCCCTGGGCCACAAAAGCTCCCTACAATCCCCATCTGCTTTCTATTTGTACTGGGTCAGCTGATCCTTACAAAATGTTACTATTGGTAATGTAACCATGACAGATTCCTTTTTTTCCCAAATTTTTGGTACCCATCCTCCAGTATCATTAACTTTCTAGTACCTGCACTGCTTTTAGTAAAACAGTTGGATAACTAGATTTGCATTAACCCAGTTGAGCTTTGAAACCTTGTTATTTTCCAGCATTTGTTTCATGCTAGCCAAATCAATTCAGTCACTTTCCTGTCACACTTTTTACCAAGTGATTGACGACAATGTTCATTTGGCACCTTCCTTCCTGATGTTGCCTTGAAAAATAATTGTTAGTGTCAGACAGATATATCCCCATATTTACTGCCCCCACTAATATGAGGATTTCAGCTGCCAATGTACTTTTGACTACCTTTTCTATTTTCTTTGCTTTCCAGGCCAAGGGGCAACATTTCCCTTCCTTACCTGCCAAGATTATAAGAAGATAAGAACTAGGAGCAGAAGTGGGCCAGCTGGCCCCTTGAGCCTGCTCCGCCATTCAATAAGATCGATCTTTTGGTGGACTCAGTTCCACCTTCCCGCCCACTCACCATAACCCGTAATTCCTTTACTGTTCAAAAATTTATCTATCCTTGCCTAAAAGTGGTGAATCTCTGGAATTCTGGGTGGTGAATCCCTGGGTGGTGAATCTCTGGAATTCTCTGCCCGTTGAAGTGGTGGAGGCTGCCTCGCTAAATATTTTCAAGAAGCGGGTTGATGGGTTTTTGATAAGAGAGGGGATTAAGGGTTATGGGGAGAGGGCGGGAAGGTGGAACTGAGCCACGACAGATCAGCCATGATCTTATTGAATGGCGGAGCAGACTCGAAGGGCCAGATGGCCTACTCCTGCTCCTATTTCTTATGTTCTTATGTAAAAACATTCAGTGAGGTAGCCTCAACTGCTTCACTGGGCAGGGAATTCCACAGATTCACAACCCTTTGGGTGAAGAAGTCCCTCCTGAACTCAGTCCTAAATCTGCTTTCCCTTATTTTGAGGCTACGCTCCCTAGTTCTAGTTTCACCCGCCAGTGAAAACAACTTCCCTGCTTCTACCTTATCTATTCCTAATCTTATATGTTTCTATAAGATTCCCCTCGTTCTTCTGAATTCCAATGAGTATAGCCCCAGTCTATTCAGTCTGTCCTCATAAGCCAAACCTCTCAACTCCAGACTCAACCTAGTGGCACTGCTTGAATGCCCATGTCGTACATAGGAATGTGAAGCATCTCTAAACACAACTAACTTCATGTCTTCTGGTTCTCCCAGTGCTGGGAATTTCATTATACATTTGTCCAATTTAACTTTCAAAGTTTTATTTGCCTGCAAGATCTTTCAGACTGAAGTGTGCTTCAACATTTTACTTGGCAATAGGACATTCTGGTTCCCATCTGGTCTTGTCAGCATAGTCACTTTAACTGTCCTATCATAGTCAACAATTCAGTTTCTTTTTCGTTGGCTGGCTCCTCTTTTTTTCAATTGACCTTTCTCTGGTTATGGGAAAGGGCTCAATGCTGTCTGGATATTCGTGTTGAGTGATCATTATCCTGGATTTACTTTGTTGCATATCAAGACCAAGATATTGCAAAGCACTGGCTGCGTGACTCCCTACTTTAAATTATGTCTTTAACCTATTAATTACCCTCTTTTCAATTTCTTCTGTGTCACCCCATAGGAAAGTTATCAACATGTATCAAAAAACATGGGCCAATTTTCCTTCAGATGCAGGATCTACTTTTAAATGGACACAGCCAGTTTTCAGCAATACAGATTGTACAGAATAGCAAACCATTCATGCATCACTCAATCCGTATATGCATTTGTTCAATTTCCACAACTATTGTGTATTACCTGCTCTTCAAAACACTTTCCTTTGAAATGTTTTGCCCTGCGAAAATGCAGCTTTGATATCTATTGACTTACATTCCCAATTATTAGAGGCTAGGACAGCAAAACAATCCTCTGCTGTGGGTGAATCAACCCTAATGTCTCTCCCCTCCAAGTGTTCCTCACACTCATGGGCTACTAATCTGACCGTTGTTTTACAAGTACCATCCTGCAAAATCTTCCCTGTGCAAACCCACCAATGGGACAGAGAAGGCTGCTGCTCTTCTGGTACCTCAGTCTACACCCCAAACCCTTTCCAACTGTCCAATTCTTTGTTTGGCCTCTCTTATTTCCATAATCTTCATTTAATTGGCAGCCACCAAAACTTCCCTCTCATGAGAACTTCCAGTCCTGTTACTGAATCATAGAAATAGAAATCCTACAGTGCAGAAAGAGGCCATTTGGCCCATCGAGTCTGCACCGACCACAATCCCACACAGGCCCTACTCCCATATCCCTACATGTTTTACGCACTAATCCCCCCAACCTACATATCTCAGGACACTATGGGCCAATTTTAGCATGGCCGAACTATCTGACCCGCACATCTTTGGACTGTGGGAGGAAACCGGATCACCTGGAGGAAACCCACACAGACTCGAGGAGAATGTGCAAACTCCACACAGACTGTGACCCAAGCCAGGAATCAAACCCAGGTCCCTGGAGCTGTGAAGCAGCAGTGCTAACCACTGTACTACCGTGCCGCCTCATTTGATTCTTAGCCTTCCCCATTAAACTCCAGCCTCTATTGCCGTATCTGTCCCTGTCAGTGCAGGTGTTGTCCCTTAACATAACCTCAGAAACAGATTTGTGACCTTTTCTTAGGTTCATGAGTGTTCACCGACTCATCATCAGAACATAAATCTCACTTTTTTGGCTTCCATCTTACCAATCTATAGCTTTTACTTTTTGCCCTTGGATATTAAGTCAATGTTTATATTTTCTTGCTTTTCTGATTATTGTTGCAGACCTCCATTCACTTGATCCTTTGGGTATATATAATACCTCTATGCCCACTTTGGGTAACTGAAGTTTTGAAGTAAAGGCTTCATAACCTGCTTCACTTTTACTTAGCTGATCATCCAGATTCCCTCTTGTCGATAGCTGTCTGATCATCATAGTTGCTCATGGTGTGTGTATGGGAGGTACAATGTGCTTTTTGTATCCCCACATCTTGTTCAATGCTCCAATTCATAATCAATTCCCATTTCTCGAAGAGCGGACTCGCACAGTCTGGTTACCGTGTTATAGTATAGCTACCATGCCTATCACTTTATCTGGCCCTCTCTTTTATAGAAGACCATATCACTGTTGTGAAGTTGAGTGGAGTAATTGTAGATTGGTGTTAGTAAAATTGTAAAATGCTAAGAAGAAAGCATTGCATGGTCCCTTTCAAAAGTGGAGCTTTTTCTGTGCTTAGAGAGTTAAAAAACATATACAGTCACAAACTTAAACATTTGTATTGAAAGGCCAAGCAATAGGCTTTTGAATTCAGCCAGTTTGAATTAGGTACTTAGACACCTCTTAAATTTAAATCTGATGCTTTTGACAACCTTGGATCAATCCTATTGTGGGAAATATTAATGTGTCATCACAGGTATAAAAGAAGGGGGCAGTGGGACAAAAGGAGAGAGCAACTGCCATAGCTCACAGCCCCATTTAGATAGCCAAGATACCAAAGAAAGAGGAAACACCATAAAGGGTCCAGAATATTCTGGAAGAACAAACCTGTTTGAAATTTAGAGTGTAACTAAATTCTTTTTGTTAATGAATGGGAATTGTATTTATTGGAACAGCATACCATTAGAATCTTGTTTTATTCAGTTTGTTAATAGTTCAGTAAAGTTGTTCACTGTTATTTGGACAAATAAATTGTTATGTGTCGATTTTAGAGTGAGTGTCAGGAATTTATTTTGTATTTTACCACTAGGAGGTGCTGAAGAGCAGGTCACACCACTTCACCCACACTTTTTACAGATTATAGGGCGAGGTTGTCCTCTTTGGGGGTTTTGGTGTTAGTTCTCAGAGGGAGAATCAACCTCCGCTTTATAACAATTGCCTTTTGAAATGTACCCCTGACAATCTTATGCAATGCCTTAGACTCGTAATATCTGCTCTGAAATCTTGAACTTATTGAAAGCCTTTCTCCCTGCTTGCAGATGTGCAGAAAAAGTGGAGCTTCTGCTTGACCCTTCTAATACTGAAGGAGTGTCCATCAATACTGATGATAATTTTGGGTTCCTCTGACATATCAATTGGTACTGACTAACCTCTACTATTTGTAATGAATTTTTCACATGTATTGCTCACACTAATGTAATCTGCAATTTACAGGCTGGTTGATTGGCCAGAACCTTATGCAGCATATCATCTATTACTGCATGATTCCATCCACATAGCCATTCAACAATAATCTTTTTGTTGCCGTGTGCATCATCACAAAATTTAAATTTTCACACATCTTGGAACTCATCATTCACAAATTCACTCCTGTTGTCTGTCAAAAATTTAGATGGTGTCCCCAACCCTGTTCCAATCCAATAAGTAGTCTTTTTGTCTTTGCTATACATCATAGATATGCCAAACCAGATGGCCACATAGTAGAAGCGTAGTAAATAGATGCTTTTGCCTTTATCCCAAATCTTCAAATCCATTGCCACTATATTGTTGAAATCCTGAGCCAATTTTAGACTTACAACTGGACATGGAGGCATCTTTCTATAGTTTGTACAAATCTCACATCAGGCTGATATTTGGTCGATGAGATTACAGCCATTATCCAGCACACCTGCATTCTGAAGCAGTGCTTTCAGTCTTTGGTACTGGAGAATCGACTCATCTGATGAAGGAATAGTGTAGTAAAAAGTCTGACAACACCAGGTTTTAGTCCAACCGATTTATTTGATAATATCCTCACAAGCTTTCGAGGGGACTGCCTCTTCGTCAGGTGAATGGAGAGTTCTGGCCTCAGACAGAGCATATAAAGCACAGACAGTTTAGAGATTACTGATTAGAATGCAAATCCTTACACCTAACCTGCTGTTTAAGACCTAAAGTGGCTGATAATGTGAGTGGAAGGAGCACTGATCAGGAATAGTGCTCAGAAAGCTCATGATTCTAAATAAACAAGTTGGACTTTAACCTGCTGCAGTGAGACTTCTTACTGTGCTCACCCCAGTCCAAAGCCAGCATCTCCACATCATAACTAGAGACGGGCACCGAGCAGCAGGTCTGGATCCAACACTCCAGACAGATCAGGCCCTCCCTGCCTGCTTGGATATGGATGAAGTCAAAAGTCACCTTACAGTGGGACATTTGATTTCATTTGATTTGATTTATTATTGTCACATGTATTAGTGAAAAGTATTGTTTCTTGGGCAATATACAGACAAAGCATTTTGTTCATAGAGAAGGAAAGAAGAGAGTGCAGAATGTAGTGTTATAATCATAGCTAGGGTGTAGAGAAATAGCAACTTAATGCAAGGTAGGTTCATTTCAAAGGCGGATGGCAGTAGGGAAGAGGCTGTTGGTACACGAAGAGTCTCGATGGGCCGAAGGGCCTGTTTCTGCACTGTAGGGTTCTAAGTAAGTCAGTTGCTAAATGATCTCAGACTTTTGTATCTTTTTCCCAATGGAAGAAGGTGGAAGAGAGAATGCCCAGAGTGCATGAAGTCCTTAATTATATTGGCTGCTTTTCCAGGCCAGTAGGAAGTATAGACAGAATCAATGGATGGGAGGTTGATTTGCATGATGGATTGAGCTACAATCATGGCCTGTTGTAGTTCCTTGCAGTCTTGGGCAGAGCAGGAGCCGTACCAAGATACAACCAGAAAGAATGCTTTCTATGGTGCATCTATAAAAGTTGATGAGAGTTGTAGCTAACATGCCAAATTTCCTTAGTCTTCTGAGAAAGTAGTGGGTTGGTGGGCTTTCTTAACTATAGTGTCAGCACAGGGGGACCAGGGCAGGTTATTGGTGATTTGGACACTTAAAAACCTGAAAATCTCGACCACTTCTATTTCGTCCCCTTTGATGTAGACAGGGGCATGTTCTCCACTATGCTTCCTGAAGTCAATGACAATCTCCTTCATTTTCTTGACATTGAGGGAGAGATTATTGTCGTCACACCAGGGCTTTTCTTCTAGTCACATCCACAGAGGTAATCTAGCTGCAATATTTAAAACCGAGTTTTGATGAGATGTTTTGACCATGTTGAAGTGCCAACTCAGTTACTTACCTTCTACTGAAAATTGTTAATCCTCCCAACTGGAAGGCCTTTGATTGGTCCTTCAGCTTCAATCCTTAGATGGACAAGGAACCTGTCAGTATGCCAATTGCAGCTTAAATCCCAAAGAAAGACCATTTTCCCCTGGAATGGTTCAGGAGCCAGTCATAATTCATCCCATATGGAAAATACAGCCCATCATTGCCTAAACTAACTAGAGTGTGCAATCGAGGGTTCTGCTGGCTGAAAACTAACTCTGGCCTTCCCTTTGTCAGAAGCTCACAGTTTACTGCTGATAAATTATTAATTCTGCCAACTTTTAAAATAAACTTTCTATTAGGAATCACAGCTAGTTATTCAAAGAGTAGCAGTTTCTTAGATCAGTTAATTTATGAATCCATCTGGGAATTCTAAAACACATTCTTCATGATCTTTTGAAGCTGAGTCTCGTATTTTCACCATCTCAGCTCAGCAGATTTGCAGCAATTTACAAAACAGGCTGTCGGTCCAATCAGCAGTGCCAGGAGCAGTGGGCCGAACAAATAAAAACAGAAAATATGCTGGTGATGTAGGAGAAACCGCAGAGCTGGTGATGTAGGGGAAACCGCAGAGCTGGTGATGTAGGGGAAACTGCAGAGCTGGTGATGTAGGGGAAACCGCAGAGCTGGTGATGTAGGGGAAACCGCAAAGCTGGTGATGTAGGGGAAACCACAAAGCTGGTGATGTAGGGGAAACCGCAGAGCTGGTGATGTAGGGGAAACCGCAAAGCTGGTGATGTAGGGGAAACTGCAGAGCTGGTGATGTAGGGGAAACCGCAGAGCTGGTGATGTAGGGGAAACTGCAGAGCTGGTGATGTAGGGGAAACCGCAGAGCTGGTGATGTAGGGGAAACCGCAGAGCTGGTGATGTAGGGGAAACTGCAGAGCTGGTGATGTAGGAGAAACCGCAGAGCTGGTGATGTAGGGGAAACTGCAGAGCTGGTGATGTAGGGGAAACCGCAAAGCTGGTGATGTAGGGGAAACTGCAGAGCTGGTGATGTAGGGGAAACCGCAAAGCTGGTGATGTAGGGGAAACTGCAGAGCTGGTGATGTAGGGGAAACCGCAGAGCTGGTGATGTAGGGGAAACTGCAGAGCTGGTGATGTAGGAGAAACCGCAGAGCTGGTGATGTAGGGGAAACCGCAGAGCTGGTGATGTAGGGGAAACCGCAGAGTGTGCCTTCAGGAAACCCTTTCAGGAATATATTTGGGGCCGCAGAGTGTGCCTTTACTGCTCCCAGCAATGTCCTTGCTTTAAAAAAATCAGCCTCTCCTTAAGGTGCCAGTGGGAGATTGTCTTCGCTGGTGCCCTTCCCACACAGTTGTTGGGGGTGCAGGGGGGCTCGATCTACAGGTGACAAAATGCCAACAGCATTGCAAAAAGTCATTAACAAGGTATTTGTACATTTAACTTGACTGTTCGGTCAAGGTGCAGACTCGATGGGCCGAAGGGCCTGTTTCTGCACTGTAGGGTTCTATGTCTGGTAGAGGAAGCTTGTCCAAACTCATTCTTGCCTTCAAAAAAATTCACCGATGGCATGACATGAGCAGGGAGATGATCCAACATGGCTTCCTACAATTGGACTAGCTCCTCCCCCCCCCACACCCCGGTCCTTGGGGCCAGTAAAATATTCCTGTGAACCATGTCTCTCCACATATGTTGCCTGGCCAACTATAATATTTCCAGCATTTTCTGTTTTTATTTCAGATTTTCAGCATCTGCAGCATTTTGCTTTTGTGATTTGTTTCAATGGTTCTTGTTACTAGGGCAACAACTTGCCCTGCAATCAATCATCCATTTGCTAATCATGCCTTGTAAACATTCACATTTAAAGAATGAGTTTGAATTTACAAGGTGTTTTCACAGCCCCAGGTTGCTTCACACCAGTCGATGGTTTTATTTGCAGTCTAGTTCCTGTAGTGAAAGACTGCAGCCAAATTGTAAATTGTACATACAAACATCCTCTTGCTCAAGATATCACAGTATTTAACTCATGTCCTTGACTCTTACTGATTGGAAATCACACTTGTTAACTCTGACATTGTGTATTTGTACATGATAGAAGCAGAAATGACCACTGTCCTTGTGAAGATGAGGTCTAATCTGAGTGGCCGTGGTTACGCTCCACAGCTTTATAGCAGCATCACAGATGAACAGTGGCAGCATAATATACTGCAACAACTCACCAAGCCTCTTTTACAACACCTTCCTTCAACTCAACCTGCACAAACAAGACCCGGAATGTTGTGGGAACACCATCACCTCCAAGTCACTTATCATGCTAACTTGCAACTATTTTGCTGTTCCTTCACTGTCAATGGGTCAAAACTCTGAAACTCCCTTCCCAACAATGCTGCCAGTGCACCTAAGGTCCAGCGGTTGAAGAAGGTGATTCACCACTGCCTTCTCAAGGGGAATCAGAGATGGGCAATAAATGCCAAATGGCACCATTCTGAGAATGAATAAAAAGTGACAAATTAATTTGCTTCTGGGTTTTAGCTAGTTAATTATTCGATGCCGACACAGTCTGTGGTGTGCAACTCTTAGATACTCAAATTAATTGTGGCAAAAACCAATGTGCACATTCATTATTTGCACTGCTGGAAGCAGCATTTAAGAGGTTAAAAGACAATTTTTCAGAAAGATTTTCTCAAGGAATCTATTCACTCAGTTCCTCAGTTTGGGAGCGGTACTTTCTACACGATGTGATATTGAAATCCTTACTTGTCAATTGTAGAAATGCTAGCTGCTTAAATCGACCCGAGGCCATCACATTAAATCACAAATACCTTTGTAATTGTCTAAAATTGATGCAATATTGTCAACGGCTGTTTATTTAATGTAAGTGCAAACTGGTTGTTGTGGGTCATCCTACATCTCCACGCAGAACAAGGAATCCATAATTGTTTCACATTTGCTCTGATTCCCTTTAATAACAGCTTAGTGGCCAGTCAGATATCCAGACAAGGATTATGTTGAACCACTAAAGTTCACCAGTTTATATACAGTTAATGTTTGAATCCTGCAATCTTTAGCAAAATGCCATGCCTGGAATTACACAAGGTATCTGAGACAGAAACAAGCCATTCAGCCCAACAAGTTCTAAACTTGTATTCTATTGAATACAGGAGTTGGGACGTCTTGTTAAAGTTGTACAAGACCACACTTGGTAAGGCTACACTTGAAATACAGTGTGCAATTCTGGTCACCCTATTATAGAAAGAATATTATTAAACTAGAAAGAGTGCAGAAAAGATTTACTAGGATGCTATCAGGACTTGATGGATTGAGTTATAAGGAGAGGTTGGATAGACTGGGACTTTTTTCTCTGAAGCGTAGGAGGCTGAGGGCTGATCTTATAGAGGTTTATAAAATAATGAGGGACACAGGTAAGTAGATAGTCAATATCTTTTCCCAAAAGTAGGGGAGTCTAAAACTAGAGGGCTTAGGTTTAAGATGAGAGGGGAGAGATACAAAGTGTCCAGAGGGGCAGTTTTTTCACACAGAGGGTGGTGAGTGTCTGGAACAAGCTGCCAGAGATAATAGTAGAGGTGGATACAATCTTGTCTTTTAAAAAGAATTTAGATAGTTACATGGGTACGATGGGTATAGAGGGATATGGGCCAAATGTGGGCAATTGGGATTAGCTTAAGGGTTTTAAAACAAAAGGGCAGCATGGACAAGTTGGGCCGAAGGGTCTGTTTCCATGCTGTAGACCTTCATGACTGTAAGTCTATGCCATTTTATGCTCCACTCGAACCTCGTCCCATACAGTCAGAATAGATGGGATAAACTCAGAACAATAACCTTATCTATGTGGAAAGATGAGTCTTTATTTCAGAGTCTAAATTTAGAATACAAGTGGTAGAGTGGAAGGACAGTATATTAGTTCCATTACTGAGTTAGTAATTGAAAGGGTTGGACTAGTCCTGGCCTCAGATGCATGATCAGCATTTATCGCATCATTACAAACCCATCTGGTTCTCTCATGTCTTTTGGGGAAGGAGATCTGCCGTCTTTACCTGGTCGGGCCTATATGTGACTCCAGACCCACAGCAATGTGATTGACTCTTAACTGCCTTCTGAAATGGCCGAGCAAACCACTGAACTGTATTCAAAAAGGCGGATCATCATCACCTTAGGGGAAATTAAGGATGTGCAATAATGGCTGACTTGGCCAGTGATACCACAGCCCAAAAATGAAATGAAAGTGCAACATAGTCGTTATTTTCTGCATGGACCAGATTGAAGTAATGTGCATTTCACTGCAGAATAACATTCACTGATCATTCATTTTAAAAAAAAGACAATTTGTTGGTCTGATACTTGAGCCTCTGTTCAATTACTAGGGGGCATAGGTTTAAATTGCAAGGGGCAAGGTTTAAAGGAGATGTGCGATGCAAGTTTTTTCCACAGAGGATAGTGTGGTGTCTGGAACCCACTGCTGGGGGAGATAGTGGAAGCAGATACAATAGAGATGTTTAAGGGGCATCTGGACAAATACATGAATAGGATGGGAATAGAGGGGTATGGTTCCTGGAAGGGTAGGGGGTTTTAGTCGGGCAGCATGGTCGGTGCAGGTTTGGAGGGCCAAAGGGCCTTTCCTGTGCTGTAATTTTCTTTGAAGTGAGCATGTTGCATGAATGATACTTTGGTAGTGTGCCGTTCCTCACCCTGACTCTCTGGCTGTGCGGCACTCCCTCGTCCTGATCCTCCAATAGTGGCAGTGTACTACATTGGGAGTGCCAGCATAGATTCTGTGTTCTTGTCTCGAGTACAAATTGAGCCCACAACCTCCTCACTTAAGAGATAAAAGTACAACCGTTGTGTCACACTGGCACTTGACTTATTACTGATGGTATAATGTTACAAAAATTGATGCTTCTGTGAGGGTTAAATTGCAGCTTCGTATGTTTGTATGTTCACATTGACTCAAATAATGATGACAAGTTGAAATTCCATACAAGATCGACACGCAAGAAATGTAAGTATTTAATGAAGCTCCTGTCATTCCACTTAAAATATTAGGAAAAATGTTCTGAGTCCCATGTGACCTTGTGTTCTCTTTCACAGTCCTTTTAATTAACATAGAGCAGCCGAGCATCGGGAATTCTTTTTGTGTGAAGGGTTTCAAATTTCTAACCGGCCCACATAGATTAGTTAGAAAAAATGTAATCCGGCTAGGTTTCCCAACAGCATAGTCATTATGTACCACTGAATGAAGTATACCTATCCATTAACTTAGCTAGGTATGGCAGTGGAGTAGTGATATTATCACTCAATGTATAATCCAGAGATACCTGGGTAATGACCGTGGCAGGTGATGAAGCTTGAATTCAGTTAAAATCTAAAATTAAAAACTATGAAACCTTTGTTGATTGTTGTGAAATCCTATCTGATTCACTAATGTCTTGCAATGCGGTTGAATCGTAAATGTTCTCTGAAATGACCTAGCAAACCACTCAATTCAAGGACAGTTAGGCTTGGGCAACTGTTGCTGGCCCAGCCAGGGACACCCACATCCCATGAAGGAATAAAAAAAATTATTACCTAACTGAGGAGTTGAGGTCAGTATGTCACATATATTTATTTGATTACATTCACTACAATAGTTTTGAAATAAGCAATTGCAGTAAAATTACCTGACAATGTATAGATCATCATCATTAGCATATGCTTGGTGTGGGATTTCACTTAATATTATGAATTGCAGTAAGCACTTGAAAAAATTAAGTTAATACAAAGTGCACATAAAGACTTATCATTTGTGTGATATTAGCATGAAAAGATATACATGTCCCATTATTTGTGTCTGGCTATCTTTGCTCATCATTTTTGATGCCTGTATGATATCTCATGTCTCATATTCCCAATCATTCCATCATTCTCCATTGTCTTTCCCTCAGTTTCCATTCAATCGACAACTCGCAGCAATACCCAAAACCCAAAAATATACCTAGTTCTCAAAAATGGATCTTTTTCTGATTGGTTGTCAGTGACTCGTGTTAGGAGCCCAACTGTTCACATTATATGTTAATGATTTGGAGAAGGAACTGAATGTATTATCTCCAAATTTGCAGATGATACAATGTTGGGTGGGAGGGTGAACTGTGAGGAGGATACAGAATTGCTTCAGTGTGATTTAGACAGTCTGAGTATAATGCAATATAATGTGGACCAATGTGAGGTTATTCACTTTCGTAGCAATTATAAGAAAACAGATTATTATTTGAATGGGTATAAATTGTTGTGCATCAGTCGCTGAAAGTAAGTGCACAAGTACAGCAGGCAGTAAAGGCAAATGGTATTCTGGCCTTCATAGTGACAGGATTTGAGTATAGGGATAGGGATGTTTTGCTGCAATTGTATGGGGTGTTGATGAGACCACACCTGGAGTATTGTGTGCAGTTTTGGTATCATTATCTGAGGAAGGATCCCCTTGCTATAGAGGGAGTATAGTGAAGGTTTACCAGGCTGATTCCGGGAGTGGCAAGTCTGTCACATGAGAGGAGACTAAGTCGGTGAGCATTATATTCAGTTTAGAAGAGTGAGAGAGGATCTTATAGAAACTTATAAAATTTTAACAGGGTTAGATGGTGGATTCAGAATGAATATTCCCAATGGTGGAGGGTCCAGAACAAGGGGTCATAGTTTGAGGATAAGGGGTAAACCTTTTAGAACTGAGGTGAGCAGAAATTTCTTCACTCAGAGGGTGGTGAATGTGTGGAATTCACTACCACAGAATGTAGTTGAGGCCAATACATTGTGTGATTTCAAGAAGAAATTAGATATAGCTCTTGGGACTAAAGGGATCAGTGGATATGAGGGGGAAGGGGAGAATCAGGATATTGTATTGGATGATTACCCATGGTCAGAATGAATGGTGGAGCAAGCTTGAAGGGCTGATTGGCCTACTCCTGCTTCTAGTTTCTATGCTTAAAACAACTACCACCCATTAGCAAAATCCTCGCAGGATTTGAAAGCTCCATGTTCATCATTTTATGCAAATTAAAGGATGCTGCCTCTGCCAATAACCCAGGATTATGTATGCTCCTCCGAGGCAGATTCTGCATTCAATTCTGCATCTCCAGTGTGCCCTACAATTTGGTCACTTCTATGGGCAAACCCCTTCAGCTGCATCTTTGATAGCCATGGATTCTAGGCCGATTACTGTCTAGTTACAGCCACAAGATGGCAGAACATTTATCACAGTGAATTGCTTTAATAAATCGTACTAGCTGCATGCCTGGAATTAGGTTGTTTCCATTTGTTTTATAAAGCTTTCCTTTTAGTGGGGCTTGTAGTTATTGCTCTATGTGTGTGTAGTACTAAGAACCGTGTTAAGACGAGATTCTTTAAAGACTGCAGTAGTGGGATTTCAGTTTTCTGTTACCCTCTTTGTGCTGTCTGCTACTCACACAGTTTCCAATATTGAGGCATGGATTATATGAAATAAATGCCCTGTCAGAATTCTGCAATTGCCTTTCTCAGTCTCCAAACACAAGGAGATTGTGTCCTTGCTTGTTTCACTGGGGTGGGAGGAGGCCGATGGAGAGAGTGCGCTTGTAGCACTGGGTGAAGCTGTTTGAGAAAGATCATTGAAAAAGGATGAAAGTGAAGTTCAGACCCTTTAATATTTTATGAAAATATTCTGCAATTACAGAATACCATGTTATATGATGTAAGAATTGTAATTGGAAATGTTCCAGATTAACCCCGCAATGCTTCATTGTGTGACACAACAGGTGATAAATATCCTTCACCAAGTGGTTTAACCCCTGCAACTTAGTGAATTCACTCAGACATAAGTACACTGACACACACACACACACTCTCTCTCAAACTTACACACACACACAATCACTCACATCCATGCACATGGCATTAATGGTAACATTCACAATCTGCAGAATATTCCTAAATACCATTTATTCAGCAAACCATACTTAGTTCTCAGCTTTCAGAACAGACACTAGAGAGAAACTGAACATCCATTCAGCAGATGAAATCTTGCAACAACTCACAGTCGCACCATGTTATTTAAATGCAGCTCCAGTACAGACACAATAGTCCTTGCAACATGACTCTGTGGAGACATCATTTCATCAGTGGTTATTTAACAGCCTACTGAGTGGCCAGACCTGAGTACAATGTAATAATGATCTTACACATGCTGCCACAAAACCCCTTCCTGAATATGGCGTAACCCTCAATGCCGCTAACTTTGCACGCAAATCTTCCTGACAGTAATACGGTGGGAATAGGATGGAGTGGTCAGTGATGTGTTGAGATTGGGTGGAGTGGTCAGTAATGTGCTGAGATTGGGTGGAGTGGTCAGTGATGTGCTGAGATTGGGTGGAGTGGTCAGTAATGTGCTGAGATTGGGTGGAGTGGTCAGTAATGTGTTGAGATTGGGTGGAGTGGTCAGTAATGTGTTGAGATTGGGTGGAGTGGTCAGTAATGTGCTGAGATTCGGTGGAGTGGTCAGTAATGTGTTGAGATTGGGTGGAGTGGTCAGTGATGTGCTGAGATTGGGTGGAGTGGTCAGTAATGTGCTGAGATTGGGTGGAGTGGTCAGTGATGTGTTGAGATTGGGTGGAGTGGTCAGTGATGTGCTGAGATTGGGTGGAGTGGTCAGTGATGTGTTGAGATTGGGTGGAGTGGTCAGTGATGTGCTGAGATTGGGTGGAGTGGTCAGTGATGTGCTGAGATTGGGTGGAGTGGTCAGTAATGTGTTGAGATTGGGTGGAGTGGTCAGTAATGTGTTGAGATTGGGTGGAGTGGTCAGTAATGTGTTGAGATTGGGTGGAGTGGTCAGTAATGTGTTGAGATTGGGTGGAGTGGTCAGTAATGTGTTGAGATTGGGTGGAGTGGTCAGTAATGTGCTGAGGTTGGGTGGAGTGGTCAGTAATGTGTTGAGATTGGGTGGAGTGGTCAGTGATGTGCTGAGATTGGGTGGAGTGGTCAGTGATGTGTTGAGATTGGGTGGAGTGGTCAGTGATGTGCTGAGATTGGGTGGAGTGGTCAGTGATGTGCTGAGATTGGGTGGAGTGGTCAGTAATGTGTTGAGATTGGGTGGAGTGGTCAGTAATGTGTTGAGATTGGGTGGAGTGGTCAGTAATGTGCTGAGATTGGGTGGAGTGGTCAGTGATGTGTTGAGATTGGGTGGAGTGGTCAGTGATGTGCTGAGATTGGGTGGAGTGGTCAGTAATGTGTTGAGATTGGGTGGAGTGGTCAGTGATGTGCTGAGATTGGGTGGAGTGGTCAGTGATGTGCTGAGATTGGGTGGAGTGGTCAGTGATGTGCTGAGATTGGGTGGAGTGGTCAGTAATGTGTTGAGATTGGGTGGAGTGGTCAGTGATGTGTTGAGATTGGGTGGAGTGGTCAGTAATGTGCTGAGATTGGGTGGAGTGGTCAGTGATGTGCTGAGATTGGGTGGAGTGGTCAGTAATGTGCTGAGATTGGGTGGAGTGGTCAGTGATGTGCTGAGATTGGGTGGAGTGGTCAGTGATGTGCTGAGATTGGGTGGAGTGGTCAGTGATGTGCTGAGATTGGGTGGAGTGGTCAGTAATGTGTTGAGATTGGGTGGAGTGGTCAGTGATGTGCTGAGATTGGGTGGAGTGGTCAGTAATGTGCTGAGATTGGGTGGAGTGGTCAGTAATGTGTTGAGATTGGGTGGAGTGGTCAGTAATGTGTTGAGATTGGGTGGAGTGGTCAGTAATGTGTTGAGATTGGGTGGAGTGGTCAGTAATGTGCTGAGATTGGGTGGAGTGGTCAGTGATGTGTTGAGATTGGGTGGAGTGGTCAGTAATGTGTTGAGATTGGGTGGAGTGGTCAGTAATGTGCTGAGATTGGGTGGAGTGGTCAGTAATGTGTTGAGATTGGGTGGAGTGGTCAGTAATGTGTTGAGATTGGGTGGAGTGGTCAGTAATGTGCTGAGATTGGGTGGAGTGGTCAGTGATGTGTTGAGATTGGGTGGAGTGGTCAGTAATGTGCTGAGATTGGGTGGAGTGGTCAGTGATGTGTTGAGATTGGGTGGAGTGGTCAGTAATGTGTTGAGATTGGGTGGAGTGGTCAGTGATGTGTTGAAATTGGGTGGAGTGGTCAGTAATGTGCTGAGATTGGGTGGAGTGGTCAGTGATGTGCTGAGATTGGGTGGAGGGGTCAGTAATGTGCTGAGATTGGGTGGAGTGGTCAGTAATGTGTTGAGATTGGGTGGAGTGGTCAGTGATGTGCTGAGATTGGGTGGAGGGGTCAGTAATGTGCTGAGATTGGGTGGAGTGGTCAGTAATGTGCTGAGATTGGGTGGAGGGGTCAGTAATGTAGTGGGAATAGGCTGGAGTAATAGAATCAAAGAGATTTATAGCAAGAAAGAGGCCCTTTGGCCCATTGTGTCTATGCCAGCCATCAGCCACCTATCTTATCTAATCCGAGACATCCCCAGTCTAACTTGTCAGATAATTCTAAAAGATCCCATGGCACTTTTTAAAAGACAGCTGGGAATTCTGCCTGAATATTTATCCCTCAACCAATGTCAGTAAAACAGACCAGCTTCTGTTTGTTGCCACTTACTGTATTTGATTTGTTTGTTGAATTGTCTACATTACAGCAGTGGTATGCTCTGAAAGTACTTACTGACTGTCAAGGAATCTGGGATGAGCTGCAGTTGTGAAAGGTTTTACCTGGATATAAGCATTTTGTTTCTCTGATACTTATTAATGTCTATCTCTAGGACTATTCCACACTATTTCTGTCTGCATGGTTGCTGCTTATTACAATCTTCATTTATCATTACCCCGCACTATGGCCTTGATTTTACCATCAAGTTGCGCCTGTTTTTGGGTGGCGAGTAGCATGATCCACACCCGGTTCCCATTTACCAATGGCTGAAAATGGCTGCCATCTGGACCGCGCTGAAATGGGTGCCACGTCAATTTAAATGCATTTGCTTGCATTTAAATTGACTGAATGGGCTGCACACCTGAACTACCGGCACTTCCCCCTTTACCACCGAGGGTCCAATTCAGGCGCTCCAGCTTTTGGGGAGATAAGATCAGAGCTTCTGGTGGCTCTCTGACTCAGATTGGTCCGGGGGAGGGAGGGGTGTGGCAGTGGGTGGAGGGATGGCTTTCTGCTGGGGGTAGTAGGGAGGTGGGTCACATGGCTCCCTGATGGAGGGGAGGGAGGTGGGTCAGATGGCTCCCTGGTGTGGGGGAGGGAGGGAAACGAGTCAGATGGCTCTGGTGGGAGGGCAGGGGGGTCTGCTGTCACTCTGCATGCGATTGGTGATGTGGGGCACACAGTGTGCAATTGGTGGGGTAGGGGGAGAAGGGCAAAGGGGCCACGATCAGTCTGGTGGATGGGGGGATAAGGGGGTCAGTTATGTTGAGGGGATGGGACAATGTGGGAGCCGGGGTTGGGGGGGAGGCATTATCCGATCTGGGTGTGATGTGTTTTTCTATTTTTATTCACTGTGCAAGCAAAGCTGCAGTGTTTCTGGCACGATAAACCCCTTCCACAGGCTTCTGCAGTCCAATTCAGAATTGCTGCGATCTGGTTTAGGCAGAGTACATATGGGGGCACCTGATAACAAGCGTAAAAGTCAGATCTGAAACATTCCCACATTCAAGTCCGTCCAGCACTTAGAATCAAAATGGTAAAATCAGGCCCTATATTTTCAGTTTATGCCTGTCTGTTTTCAAATGGATGGTTGGCTATCCATCCAGCAAGTGTGATGCCACTGTTTAAAAAAGGAGGTAGACAAAAGGCGGGTAACTATAGGCCGGTCAGCTTCACTTTTGTAGTAGGGAAAATACTTAAATCTATCATCAAGAAAGAAATAGTGAGACATCTGGATATAAAATTGTCCCATTGGTAAGATGCAGCATGGGTTTATGAAGGGAAGGTCATGTTTGACTAATTTGGTGGAATTCTTTGAGAACATTACATGTGCAGTGGACAGTGGGGAACCTGTGGATGTGGTGTATCTAGATTTGCAAAAGGCATTTGACAAGGTGCTGCACCAAAGACTTCTACATAGGATGAAGGTGCATGGTGTTAAGGGTAATTTATTAGCATGGATAGAAGATTGGTTAACTAACAGAAAGCAAACAGTGGGGGTAAATGGGTGTTTTTCTGGTTGGCGATCAGTGACTAATGGTACGCCTCAGGGATCAGTGTTGGGACCGCAATTGTTTACGATTTACATAAACGATTTGGAATTGGGGACCAAGTGTAGTGTATCAAAATTCACAGATGACACTAAGATGAGTGGCAGAGCAAAGTGTGCAGAGGACATTGAAAGTTTGCAAAGGGATATAGATAGTTTGAGTGGGCGAGTCTCCGGCAGATGGAGTACAACATTGGTAGGAATAACAGCAAAATGGACTATTATTTAAATGATAAAAAATTGCAGCATGCTGCTGTGCAGAGGGACCTGGGTGTCCTTGTACAGGAAGCTCAGGGAGTTGGTTGCAGGTGCAGCAGGTAATTAAGAAGGAAAATGGAATTTTGTCCTTTATTGCTAGAGGATGGAGTTTAAAAGCAGCGAGGCTATGTTGTAGCTGTAGAAGGTGCTGGTGAGGCTACACTTGGAGTACTGTGTACAGTTTTGGTCTCCTTACTTGAGAAAGGATATACTGACACTGGAGGGGGTGCAGAGGAGACTATGTTGATTCGGGAGTTGAGAGGGTTGGCTTATGAGGAGAGACTGAATAGACTGGGGCTATACTCATTGGAATTCAGAGGAATGAGGGGAGATCTTATAGAAACATATAAGATTATGAAGGGAATCGATAAGATAGAAGCAGGGAAGTTGTTTCCACTAGTGGGTGAAACTAGAATTAGGGCGCATAGCCTCAAAATAAGGGGGAACAGATTTAGGACTGAGTTGAGGAGGAACTTCTTTACACAAAGGGTTGTGAATCTGTGGAATTCCCTGCAGTGTAACAGTTGAGGCTCCCTCATTGAATGTTTTTAAGGCAAGGATAGATAAATTTTTGAACAGTAAAGGAATTAAGGGTTATGGTGAGCGGGCAGGCAAGTGGAGCTGAGTCCATGAAAAGATCAGCCATGATCTTACTGAATGATGGAGCAGGCTCGAGGGGCCAGATGGCCGACTCCTGTGCTTAGTTCTTATGTTCTTATGCTATCTTTGATATGTGGTTAGGGAACTTTTTCAATGTATGCTTCACCTTCACTTTGTTTTTGTCACATTCCTTCCCTGGGTCCCACAATTTGAAGGTGTTAGTTATTGTTTTTTTTTAGGAGTTTATAATTTCACATCAGCAGCAATGCACAATTTAAAACCAAAGTTCTGACCCCATCCCAGTATTCACCCTACCCAACCCTTGCTCTACCTCCAGCCAACCCAGATCCTGTTTTCTCCCAAAGTCTGGCCTATGTGACCCCACTCCCCGTCCCAAATCTGTTTTATTTCCTGACCCAGCTATATTCTACCTCCATCTCCATCTCCATCACCATCACCATGTCCACTCCACTCCTGCTCCATCTCAATTCTAGGCCTTTCTCATCTCAGCTAATTCTATCCTTCTTGCTCCACCACAATCCTGTCTCAAATATTCTGCCTATATGAATATAGTAAAATAAACTGGTTAGTATTGTGGTGGGATTGGGTGGAGTGGTCAGTAATGTGGGAATAGCATGGAGTGTTCAGATGTGGTTGGAATGGAGTGGAGTGGTCAGTAATGTAGTGAGGATAGGATTGAGAGAACAGGAGGTGGGTTTCACAGACAGGGTGACTTCTGAGGGCATGTGATAGTTGAATATGTGAAGTGAAGGTTAGGGTTGGGGAATTGAAGGAAATTTGATCAGCTGGTTTCGGGAATGATAGAGAAACTGCACAAATGGTTTCAGTCTTAATGACAAAAAAATCTATTAGCTCCTCACACTTGTTGGACTTGAGGTTGCAGCCAGTCAGTTGCTGTTTGTAATATATATAAATGATTTGGAGGAAAATGTAACTGGTTTGATTAGTAAGTTTGTAGATGACACAGAGGGTGGTGGAATTGCAGATAACAATGAGGATACAGCAGGATATAGATTGGTTGGAGACTTGGGTGGAGAAATGGCAGATGGAATTTAATCTGGACAGATGTGAGGTAATGCTTTTTGCAAGGTCTAATAAGATGGAAATATACAATAAATGGCAGAACTCTTAAGAGTATTGATAGGCAGAGGGATCTGTATGTCTCGGTACACAGGCCACTGAAGGTGGCAATGCAGGTGGAGCAGGTAGTAAAGAAGGCACATGCTTGTCTTCATTAGTCAGAGCAGGTCATGTTGCAACTTTATAGAACTTAATTCGACCGCACTTGGAATATAGGGTTCAATTCTGGTTGCCACACTACCAGAAGGATGTGAAGGCTTTGGAGAGGGTACAGAAAAGATTTGCTAGGATGTTACCTGATATGGCATTAGCTATGAGGAGAGGCTGGAGAAACTTGGTTTGTTCTCACTGGAGTGACTGAGGTTGAGGGGCGACCTGATAGAAGTGGACAATATTATGAAGCACATAGACAGTGTGGATAGTTAAAAGCTTTTTCCCAGGGTCGAAGAGTCAATTACTAAATGGCATAGGTTTAAGGTGAGATGGGCAAGGTTTAAAGGAGATGTATGAGGCAAGTTTTTTTACACAGAGAGTGATGGGTGCCTGGAACTTGCTACGGGGGGAGGTAGTGGAAGTAGACATGATGCTGGCTTTTAAGGGGCATCTGGACAAATATATGAATAGGATGGGAATGGAGGAATATGGTCCCCAGAAGGGTAGCAGTTTTTTCAAATGGGCAGCATGGTCAATGCTGTCTTGGAGTTCTTGTTCCTGTGCTGTAATTTTCTTTGTTCTTTGAAATTTGAAATTTGTGGAGATGATTGGCAGTGGAAAAGGGAAATTGGGTATTATCCTGGCTGATCTTATAGGAGTGAGGAGAGGATACATAAGAACATAAGAAATAGGAGCAGGAGTAGGCCATCTAGCCCTTCGAGCCTGCCCCACCATTCAGTAAGATCATGGCTGATCTGTCGTGGCTCAGTTCCACATTCCCGCCCTCTCCCCATAACCCTTAATCCCCTCTCTTATCAAAAACCCATCAACCCGTTTCTTAAAAATATTTAGCGAGGCAGCCTCCACCACTTCAACGGGCAGAGAATTCCAGAGATTCACCACCCTTTGAGTGAAGAAGTTCCTCCTCAACTCTGTTCTAAACCGCCCCCCCCTTTATCTTGAGGCTGTGCCCCCTAGTCCTACTGTCTTTTCTGAGCAGGAAGAGTCTCTCCACCTCTATCCTATCCATCCCATTCATCATCTTATACATCTCAATGAGATCTCCCCTCATTCTTCTAAACTCTAACGAGTACAAGCCTAGTTTATTCAGCCTCTCCTCATAGCTCAACCCCCTCAACTCCGGCATCAGCCTAGTAAACCTCTGCACTCCCTCCAAGGCCAAAATATCCTTGCGTAAGTGCGGCGACCAAAACTGCACACAGTACTCCAGCTGCGGCCTCACCAATGCCCTATACAGCTGCAGCAAGACCTCCCTACTTTTATATTCAATCCCCCTCGCTATGAAGGCCAGCATCCCATTCGCCTTCCTGACCACCTGCTGCACCTGCAAGCTGGGTTTTTGCGACTCATGCACAAGGACCCCGAGGTCCCTCTGCACCGTCGCCTGCTGCAGTTTTTCGCCACGTAAGTAATAGTCCTTCCTACCATTATTCCTACCAAAGTGGACCACCTCGCACTTGCCAACATTAAATTCCATTTGCCATTTCCTGGCCCATTCGCCCAGCCTATCTAGATCCTTCTGCAGACTTTCCACACCCTCCGCGCAATTTGCCGTTCCACCAATCTTGGTGTCATCAGCAAATTTCGACACCATACACTCGGTTCCCTCCTCCAGATCATCTATGTAAATGTTAAATAGCTGAGGCCCCAGCACCGACCCCTGGGGCACTCCACTAGTCACCAACCGCCAATCTGAATAGCACCCATTAACCCCCACTCTCTGCCTCCTATTTGACAACCAATCCTCTATCCACGTTAACACCCTACCACCAACTCCATGTCTCTCTACCTTCTGCAATAACCTCTTGTGAGGTACCTTGTCAAACGCCTTCTGAAAATCAAGAAAGACCACATCCACCGGCTCTCCTCTATCCACCATCCTAGACACATCCTCATAGAACTCCAATAAATTTGTCAGACACGACTTCCCCTTAATGAAACCATGCTGCGTCTGCTCTATCAAGCAATTCCCCTCAAGGTGCCTCACTATTTCCTCCTTGATGACGCATTCTAAAGTTGATAAAGGAGGGTAGGAGAAACTATGAAGCTGGGCTAGCGCTTAATATAAAAAAGGATGGCAAGAGTTTTTATAAATATATAAAAAGGAAGAGGCTGGCTAGGGTGAATGTTGGACCCTTAGAGGATGAGAAGGGGGACTTAGTGGTAGGGGGTGGGGATATGGCTAAGGTCTTGAATAATATTTTTGTTTCTGTCTTCACGGAGGAGGACGTGAATAATTTGCCAGATGTTAGCGATGGAAAGGTGGTAGGACTGGAGGGTCTTAATGACATTATTACTACTAGGTTGGACGAGCCGAATAATGAAGCACAGAATTGTTACAGTGTAGAAGGTGGCCATTCGGCCCATCTTTCTGCACCAGCTCTCCAAATGAGCATGGAGCTTGATATGGCGCAGCCAGAATGTGGTCATGGATGGTGAAATCAACTATGCAGCAGATATGTTCAGCTTTGCATCAAGATATTATTTCATATGTAATGTGAGTCTAAAAAAAACTTTTCATTGCCTCTAAAAACACATGTAAACATTATTTTCCCACATAGTGAAGAATAGAATGAGATTGGCCTGCTTTCTGAAACGGCTGTACAGAGCTTGTAGAGACAAAGAAAAACTTTATTAAAAGGAACTCCTATAATGATCTTTCCCTTTTGAAACGACTCCAAAACTAAAACTATCTTTACACTTTCTTAACTTTGTTAAAGGAAAGACTGTCATTTCTATAGTATCTTTTACCACCATTAGGACACCCCAAAGCACTTTTGGATTGTGGTCAATATTGTAACATAGGGACATTTTGAAGATTCAGCTGCAGCCTCTGGTATCATAGCTCACCTTCAGATAACATGTCAGAGGTTTTACAAGATTGCACACACTGATCTCAGTGAACCTTCCCCAACAACTGTCTGATCGGAAATTGTTTTTGTTATATATTTCCAGATATTGAAGGTAGTCGGGAAACCTAATTGAATTCAAGGTCAAACTGGTGAAACAACTGAACCCAGTTGCTGACAGTGAGCTGTGAGAAAATTCCGCAGTGTCTGCAGTTTGAATTCAGTTAAAGTAACTCCTGCCAACCATATCCTGTGACATCCTCATTTCCTGCTGAAACAACAATCTCAGCTTCCCCAATGGCCACGTCATTGAACTGAACCAACCAAACTACAGACCTGCAATTCAATGCGTGCTGAAGCTGGAGTGCTTCGCCATTCTCAAAGAGTGGCACAGGATCGAGAGGAGGAGGGTGGCACTGATCCAGATCTGGGGGTCGGGGGGAGGGGGGTTTGCGGAATGTAGATGCTATCCTCAGCTTCTCTAATTCCTTGCTGGTAATATCCTTCCTCCCTGAAACTATTCTGGTAAATCCCCTTTGCACCCATTCACGGATCCTCACATCTTTCCTTAAATGTGGTTATCTGAGCTGGAAGCAGTTGTGACCCAACCAGAGCTTTATAAAAATTCAGAAAAGCATCTCTGCTTTCCGACTCAATATCTCCATTTATGAAGTCCAAGATCCGGTATTCTTTTCTAACTGTTCTCTCAGTATGTCCTTTAACCTTTAAAGCTTAATGCACATGAACTGCCAGGTCTTTTTGCTGTTGTACAGTCTTTAGAGCTGTGCCATTTATCCTACATGGCCTCTGCGAATCCAGTTTGTCAACCTGCATCACCTTACGATTCTCCCTCTTACATTCCATCTGCAACTGTCTGCTCATTCTGCCACTCGCTTTATGTTCAGCTTCAGTTGTTTGTCATCATCCTAACTTTGCTACATTTCCAAGTTTGGTAGCACCGGCAAATTATGAGATGTTACCCTGTGTACTAGGAGGTTTTGTTGCACAGTGGGTAGCATCAATAGCTCTGGGCCAAAGAACAAAGAACAACCCAGCACGGGAAACAGGCCCTTCGGCCCAACAAGCCCGTGCTGCCACATCACCCTACACCTATTCTACTGGCTCCAGATTTAAATCTCACTTCAGGTTTTGATGGCCATGGAATTTTGTTCGTAGCATGACCAATCAAGCTGATTAACAGCTTGCAAATCCTTTCAGTATGCCTCAAAAATGGGAGCGTTTCCTGGTCACTATATTTTTGGTTGCCAAAATATATTTTATTCATAAAATATCTAAAAAAACATTACTACTATTTGAAAATGGCCACTCATGATATTCAAGTTTTTTCTACATGGATAAGTTGCACTTTGAAGTGCTTCAATATAATTAAAATAACATTACTGACATTTCAAAATGCTCTTTACAAAAGGAGCATTGACATTTAAGTTGTCTGTCTTACACCCAGTCTCAGTTTTCTTGCTCACTTTCACTACCCAACATAGATCAAGTTGCATTCAGAGGTGTTTCAATTTTTTTTATTTATTTGTGGAATTTTGGGTGTTGCTGGCTGGGCAGCATTTATTGCCCATCCCTAGTTGCCCTTGAGTAGGTGGTGGTGAGCTGCCTTCTTGAATCATTACAGTCCATCTGCAATGCCGTTAGGGAGGGAATTCCAGGATTTTGACCCAGTGACTGCGAAAGAGCGGCGATATATTTCCAAGTCAGGATGGTGAGTGGCTTGGAAGGGAACTTGCAGGTGGTGATGTTCCCATGTATCTGCTGCAATACAGTTGTGATACATGTTACATTCACAATATACATTTAATTTGAATCATACAATTTAAGGGGTTCAATACAATTCCCCTTTCTTCAGTGTACTGTGGCTGAAAGGTGTTAGGCCTTTTGCACCTCTGTGGTGCATCCCTCAGCACTTAGTCCTGGGCTTTTGAATATGCCAGCCTGCAACACTCATCGGGGACAATTTTTACACTGGAAGACCAACAGGTTTTGGGCAGACCAATGAGCATCTTTCCCCAAGTTGACAATCTTCAGCCATATTGGAGAAGACAATGACAAACCACTGCAGTAACTTGTCAAGAATGAACCATTCCAATGGATGTCCATGGTTGCCAATGCCATTTTAGGGCATGATACCTGAAGAAGCAAGTCACTATACACTATTTTTTAATACCAAAAAGCATGGTTCACTTACTGAATCTTAGGAAACACAGCTTCCAATTTAAAAACAATTATTTACTACTATTTGTTGCCTTCTGGTCTTGAACCAATGTTTAAAATCTAACCTGACCATGACCCTCCTTTTTGATGAGGCTGAATTTTTCACTTGTAAGAACCTTGTAGTTTGACTGAGTGATGAACCTTTACTAACTACTGGCAGAGTCGAAGGCTCCATGTCTGCATGAGACAACTTACTGTGCTGATGCTGCCCAGTATCTGGCTGGAATGAGGTGGGGCTGGACAGTGGGGTGGGGGGGGGGGGGGTGGGTGTTCACAATCATGGGGTGGATTGTTTCACTGCAGCTTCGCTCAAGCACACATTCACTATCTCTCTCCCATAGTTTGTCCCTTAATTTCTCTCTCTCCCAGTCTTTCTATCTATTTATGTTTATCACTTCTTTTCACTCAGTTTTTCTAATCTCTCTCTCACTCACCCAAGTCAATTTATTAATCTCTATTTCTGTCTGCCTTTCTGACATACTCTATCTTTGTTTCTGTCTGTCTTCAGTCCTGCCACCCTTTTTTGTATATTTAGAAATAGTTCCAAGTGCTAACCTTGGTTTTGTTGTTTCTGAAGTAGAATTGACAGCAGTTCCTACAATTGTGATAAAGACTTCAGATTATCTCAGGCAGGTGTTTGGGGCCTCAGATTTGATGATTTCTCCCTTTGCCCACAAGGACAGACAGATAAGGTTGAGATTCTTCAGATGTGTTTAAAATAACATAGTGTGCCATTTAGTGCAAGTTACTGATGGGAAGTTAACTGAGATGAACTGAGAATTGTAGCCCCTAATTTGGAGAGATAATCTTATTAATTACAACTGACTGATCAGTCAAAATGGTACCGAGATCATTCAGGTATTGAATTCAAATTAATTGTGGTTTGCTCATTCAGCTAGTTCCAAACAAGTTATTGAATCCACCCTAATTTAGCAGGGCAAATTGGGAAAGGAAGTGAAAGATAGAGTGGCCGTTTCTCTGTGGCTAATCAGGTGGGGAAAAATACTGGGCTTTTGAAAATGCCAGTCTGCAACACTCATCGAGGACAATTCTCTAGACTGGAAGACCAACAGGTTTTGGGCAGAGCAATGAGCATCTTTCCCCAAGTTGACAATCCTCAGCATTATTGGAGAAGGCAATGACAAACCACAACATAGTACACAGAATATAAATTAAAAATACTGTTCTCTCCCTGAGCTCACATTGCCTCTCTCTGATTATATTCTCATCTCCTTGTTGATCCTTCACATGAACACTGAACCGTCAATACAAACTTCCTGATCTTATTATCAGTAGGAACAGAACACAGGGTATTTATTTCAATTCATTCATGGGATGTGGGCACCACCGGCGAAGCCAGAATTTATCATCTATCCGCAACTGTCGTCAAGGAACAAAGAATAAAGAAATTTACAGCACACGAAAGACCCTTTGGGCCTTCATGCTGCCCGACTGAACTAAAACCCCTTACCCTCCTGGGGACCTTATCCCACTATTCCCATCCTATTCAAGATGCCCCTTCAAAGTCACTACCATGTTTGCTTCCAGTACCTCCCTCGGCACCCTTCACCTTCTGTGTAAAAGACTTGCCTCGTACATCTCCTTTAAATCTTGCCCTTCGCACCTTAAATCTATGCCCTCTACTAATTGACTCTTTCCCTCTGGGAAAAAGCTTCTGACTATCCACTCTGTCCATGCCCCTCATAATCTTGTAGACTTCTATCAAGTCGCTCTTCAACTTCCATCATTCCAGTGAGAACAAGTGAGGTTTCTCCAACCTCTCCTCATAGCTAATGCCCTCCATAACAGGCAACATCCTGGTAAATCCTTTCTGTACCCTCTCCAAAGCCTTCACATCCTTATGGTAGTGTGACAACCAGAATTGAACACTATATTCTAAGTGCGGCCGAAGGTTCTATAAAGCTGCAACATGACTTTCCAATTATTAAACTCAGTGCCCTGGTCTGGGGTTTCTGAGAAACATTACGGTAGACAAATCCCTAGGGCCTGATGGGATATACCCCAGAATATTGAAAGAAGCAAGGGAGGAAATTGCTGGGATGTTGAGAGAAATCTCACTGTATCCTCATTGGCTACAGGGGAGGTGTTTAACTCTCCCTCTACTCACTTTGTCTGTACCTTTAAGACTTGATAACCTGTAAAGAATCTCATTCCGACCATTATTTTGAAAATTGAGTTTGTGTCTTTATATGTCCTGTTTGTGAACAGAACTCCCACTCACCTGATGAAGGAGCAGTGCTCCGAAAGCTAGTGGCTTGTGTTATCATGCTGCGGAGATGCCGGTGTTGGACTGGGATAAACAAAGAAGTCTCACAATACAAGATTAAAGTCCAACAGGTTTATTTAGTAGCAGAAGCCACTAGCTTTCAGAGTGTTGCTCCTTCATCAGGTGAGTGGGATTTCAGTTCACAAACAGGGCATATAAAATCGCAAACTCAATTTACAAAATAATGGCTGGAATGCGAGCCTTTAGAGTAATCAAGTCCTAAAAGTACAGACAGTGTGAATGGAGAGAGGGTTAAGCACAGGTTAAAGAGAAACGTATTGTCTCCAGGCAGGACAGTGAGATTTTGCAAGCCCAGTCAAGTTGTGGGGCAGTGCTCCTGAAAGGTAGTGGCTTTTGATTCCAAATAAGCCTGTTGGCCTTTAATCTGGTGTGTGAGACTTCTTACTGTGGTTACCCCAGTTCACATTACAGGGGAGGTCCCAGAGGATTGGAGAACAGCCAATGTTGTTGCTTTGTTTAAGAAGGGAGCAAAATTAATTCAGGTGAGCCTGATGGCAATGGTAGGGAAATTATTGCAGAGGATTCTTTGAGACAGGATTTATTCCCGCTTGGAAATAAGTGGATGTATTAGCGACAGGCAACATGGTTTTGTGAAGGGGAGGTCATGCCTCACTAACTCAATCGAGTTTTTTGAGGAAGTGTTGAAGATGATTGATGAGGGTAGGGCAGTGGATGTTGTCTACATGGACTTCAGTAAAGCCTTTGACAAGGAGCCTTATGGCAGACTGGTGCAGAAGGTGAAGTTGCAGGGGATCAGAGGTGAGCAGGTAAGGTGGATACAGAACTGGCTCCGTCATTAGCACTAGCTCACCACCACCGCTACAGTTCCTTTTGTGTAGCTACTTTCACAGCGCTGTTAGGAAGATAGTTCCAGGAGTTTGGTCCAGTAACAGCGAAGGAAGTGTGATATATTTCCAAGTCAGTATAGTGAGTGACTTGGAGGGGAACTTTTAGGTGATGGCATTCCTAGTTATCTGTTGCCTTTGTCTTAGATGTTAGTGATCATGGTTTGGAAGATGCTGCCTAAGAAATTTGGCGAGTTCCTGCGTGCATCTTGTACACATTGCCACATCTATTCATTGGTGGTGGAGGGAATGAATGCTTGTAGATGGGATGCCAACTAGGTGAGCTGCTTTGTCCTCAGTGATATCGAGCATGTATTCTATCACATTCCTGACTTGTGTCTTGTAGATTATGGACAGGCTTTAGGGAGTCAGGTGAGTTACTCTCAGCAGGATTCACACCTTGACCTGTCCTTATAGCCACAGTATTTATACAGCTGGTTCAGTTCAGTTTCTGGTCAATGGTAGCCCCTTGGATATTAATAGTGGGCAATTCAGCAATTGTAATGGCACTGAGTGTCAAAAGAGTGAAGGTTCCATTTTCTGTTGTTGGAGATGGTCATTGCCAAGTACTGATGTGGCATGAATGTTACCTACCGCTTGGCAATCCAAGTTGTCAAAGTCTTATTGCATTTGGACATGGACCACTTTAGTATCAGAGGAGTTACAGTTGGTGCTGAACATTGTGCAGTTATCAGCAAACGTCTCCCTCTTCTGACATTATGAAGGAAGGTAGATCATTGTTGAGGCAGCTGAAGATGGTTGTACCTCAGATATGACCCTGAGAAACACATGCAGTGATGTCCTACAACTGAGAAGATTAACCTTCAACAATCACAATGATCTATGACTCCAACCAACCAGCAGAGGCTTTTCCCCCAGTTACCCAATGATTCCAGTTTTGTGGGGCTCACCGTTAAAATGTTGTCTTGATGTCAAGGGCAGTCACTCACCTCACCTCTGGCATTCGGATCTTTAGTCCATGTTTGGAACAAAGTTGTAATGATTTTAAGAGCTGAGTAACTCTGGCGGAATCCAAACTGAGTGTTGGTGAGCAGATTGTTGCTAAACAAGGGTAGCTTGATTGCGCTGTTAATGACTCCTTCCTTCACCGTACTGATGATTGAAAGCAAACTGATGGGATGATAATTGGTTGGGTTGGATTTGTCCTGGTTTTTGTCTTCAGGACAAACCCGGGCAAATTTCTACAATGTTGGTTCAATGTTGGTGTTGTAGCTGTGCTAGGGGCACGGCAACTTTTGGAGGATGGGTTTTCAGTTACTTGAAAGTTGTCAGGACTCATAGCCCTTGTAATATCCAGTGTCTTCAGTCATTTCTTGGTATCCCTGGAGGTGAGTTGAATTGGCTGAATACTGGCATCTGTTATGCTGGAGACCTCTAGAGGAGGCCAAGATGGATCAACCATTTGGTATTTCTGGCTGAAGATTGTAGCAAGTACTTCAGCCTTATCTTTTGAACTGATGTGTTGAGCTCATTCATCCTTGATGATGGGGATATTTGTGGCGCTTCCTTCAATAAGTTGTTTAATTGTCCACCACCACTTTTGACTGCAGAGCTTAAATCTGATCCTTGGTTCTGAAATCACTTAACTGTGTCAATTACTTGCTGCCTATGCTGTTTGGCACATGTAGTCCTGTGTTGTAACTTCAGAAGAACCAAGGGACTGATTAAGAAGGAGAAAATACAGTATGGAAGTAAGATTGCAGGGAATATAAAGACCCACGCTTAGAGTTTCTATAGATATGTGAAGGGAAAGAGGTTAGAACATAGAACACTACAGCACACACAGGCCCTTTGGTCCACGAGTTGCGCCGATCACATCAACACCTACAATCTACAGACCTATCTATAACCCTCAATCTCATTAAACCCCATATACTCATCCAGAAGTCTTTTAAAAGACCCCAGCGAGTTCGCCTCCACCACCACTGACGGCAGCCGATTCCATTCACTCACCACCCTCTGAGTGAAAAACTTACCCCTAACATCACTTCTGAACTTCCCTCCCTGTACCTTAAATCTGTATCCTCTCGTAGCGACCATTTCAACCCGGGGAAATAGCCTCTGAGAGTCCACCCAATCTATTCCTCTCAACATTTTATAAACTTCTATCAGGTCGCCTCTCAACCTTCGTCTCTCCAGGGAAAAGAGACCCAGCTTCCTCAACCTATCTTCATAAGGCATGCCTCCCAGTCCAGGCAACATCCTTGTAAATCTCCTCTGCACCCTTTCAATAGCTTCTACGTCTTTCCCATAGTGAGGCGACCAGAAGGTTGGTGAAGACAAATGTAAGTCCCCTACAGACAGTAATGGAAGAATGTATAAGAGGGGACAAAGGAATGGCTAAGCAATTGAATACATACTTTGGTTCTGTCTTCATAAAAGAGGACACAAATCAGATGCCAGAAATGTTGGAGAATGAGAGATCTAGCAAGAGGGAAGAACTGAGGGAGATCAATATTGGTAGAGAAATGGAGCTGGGAAAATTGATGGGATTGAAGGTGGATAAATCCTCAGGGCCTGATAATCTACATCCCAGAGTACCAAGGAAGTGAATCTAGAAATATTGGATGCTTTGGTGGTCATCATCCAGGATTCTATAGATTCTGGAACAGTTCCTGCAGATTGGAGGGTAGCGAATGTCACTCCAAATTCAAAAAGAGAGGTAGAGAGAAAACAGGGAGTTGTAGACCCAATAAGCCTAACATTAGTAGTGGGGAAAATGTTCAAATACATTATCAAGGACTTTATAGCGGAGAATTTAAACAGCAGTTGCAGAATCAGACAGAGTCAGCATGGATTTATGAAGAGGAAATCATGCTTAACAGATCGACAATGGATGAATGGACACTGCTCAGCAATTGCCAGGCAGGAGTGTTTCCTTCCTGTTGGGGAACACTTCATTCAGCCTCTGATCTTCGGGTAAGCGTTCTCCAAGGCGGCCTTCACAACATACGACAATGCAGAATCACTGAGCAGAAACTGATAGCCAAGTTTTGCACATGTGAGGACAGCCTCAACTGGGACCCTGGGTTCATGTCACACTATCTGTAACCCTCATGACTTGCCTGGGTTTGCAAAACCTCCCTAACCGTCCTGCCTGGAGACAATACACTCCTTTCTAACCTGTGCTTGGCCCTCTGTCCACTCACATTGTTGCACCTGTAAAAACTTGATTACATGTTAAAGCTCACATTACAATCATTATCTTGTAATAGAGTTTGTATCTACATATGCTCTGTTTGTGAATGGAACTCTTCACTCACCTGATGAAGAGGTAATGCTCTGAAAGCTCATGCTACTAAATAAACCTGTTAGACTTTAACCTGGTGTCATGAGACTGATTTCTGTGCCAAACTCAGTCCAATGCTGGCAACTCCACATCACAACAAATCTGTTGGAATTATTTGAGGATGTAACTAGTAGAGTTGATGAAGGGGAGCCTGTTGATGTGGTATATTTGGATTTTCAGAAAGTGTTCGACAAAGTCCTGCATAAGAGATTATCGTGCAAGATTCAGGTACATAGGATTGGAGGAAGAAAACTGGTTGGCAGAGAGGAAACCAAAAGGTTTGAGATGAAACAAAGAGAATTGGCAGGCAGTAATTAGTGGGGTGCCACAGGGATCGGTGATGGGACCCCAACTATTCACGATATATATCAATGATTTGGACATGGGAACAAAATGTAACATCTCAAAGTTTGCAGATGATACCAAGTTGGGTGGGAGGGTGAACAGTGACAAGGATACAGAGATCCTTCAGAATGATCTGGACAGGTTGGGAGAGTGGATTAATCAGTGGCAGATGCAGAATAATTTGGATAAATGTGAGTTATTCACTTTAGAAGCAAAAACAAGAAGGCAGATCACTACCTGAATGGCTGTAAATTGGGAGAGGGGAGTGTGCAGAGGGACCTGGGTGTCCTTGTGCACCAGTCACTGAAGGTAAGCATGGAACAAAGAACAAAGAACAACACAGCACGGGAAACAGGCCCTTTGGCCCAACGAGCACGCGCCGCCGTCCCATGATCAGTGACCTATTCATGATAACCTATGTGCCCTTGTGATTGACCGTTCAACGAAGGGGAACAGCTGCTCCTTATCCACTCTGTGCATGTCCCTCATAATCTTGTACACCTCGATGAGTTCGCCCCTCAATCTTCTCTGCTCCAATGAAAACAACTCCAGTCTACCCATAACTCAAATGTTCCATCCCAGGCAGCATCCTGGTGAATCTCCTCTGCACTCCCTCCAGTGCAATCACTTCCTTCCTATAATGTGGTGACCAGAACTGCACACAGTACTCCAGCTGTGACCTCACCAAAGTTCTACACAACTCCATGGAGGTGTAGCAGGCGGTAAAGAAGGCAAATGGTATGTAGGCCTTCATTGTAGAGGTTTCAAATACAGGAGCAGGGATGTGTTGTTGCAATTATACAGGGTCTTGGTGAGGCCACACCTAGAGTATTGTGTACAGTTTTGGTCTCCTTTTCTGAGGAAGGATGTTCTCGCTCTCAAGGGAGTGCAGCGAAGGTTTACCAGACTGATTCCAGAGCTGGTGGGACTGATGTATAAGGGGAGATTGACTAGGTTAGGATTGCTTTCACTGGAGTTCAGGTGAATGAGGGAGGATTTCATAGAGACGTATAAAATTCTAACAGGACCAGACAGGATAGATGCAGGGAGGGTATTCCTGATGGTGGGAGAGTCCAGAACCAGGGATCACAGTCTGAGGGTTCAGGGTAGACCATTTAAGACAGGTGAGGAGACATTTCTTCACCCAAAGAGTGGTGAGCCTGTGGAATTCATTACCAGAGGAAGTAGTTGATTCCAAAACACTGAATGCAAGGAGGCAGCTGGATATCGCACTTGGGGCGAATGGGATCAAAGTTATGGGGAGAAAGCAGGATTAGGCTATTGAGTTGGACAATCAGTCGTGATTGTAATGAATGGTGGAGCAGGCTCGAAGGGCCAAATGGCCTCCTCCTGCTCCTATCTTCTATGTTTCAGTAGGTTGACACCTTATTTTTAGATATGCCTGATGCTGCTCTTGACATGCCCTCTGATTCCATGGTTTAGAGGTAATGATATAGTGGGGGATAAGCTGAGCCACGAGGTTACAGATTTTGATTGAGTAAAATTCTGCTGATATTGGTGACCCACAGTGCTTCATGGTTGCCCAGGCTTGAGTTACTAGATCTATTCTACTGTAGCTCCAATGTACAGGAGGATGAGAATTGAGGGGGCATGGATAAGGTTTCTAGGTCACAGCAGTGTATTGGCAGGCGGGAGGGTGGATTGAAGTGTGTATACTTTAATGTGAGGAGCATACGCAATAAGATGGACGAACTTGCAGCCTGGATTGGTGCCTGGGACTTTGATGTTGTGGCCATTTCAGAGACATGGATAGAGCAGGGACAGAAATGGTTGTTGCAGGTTCCAGGGTTCAAATGTTTCAGTCAGAGCAGAGAAGGTGGTAGAAGAGGAGGAGGCATGGCATTGTTAGTCAAGGACAGTATTACGGTGGCAGAGAGGACATTTGATGTGGACCTGTCTATTAAGGTAGTATGGGCTGAGATTAGAAACAGGAAAGGGGAGGTCACCCTGCTGGGAGTTTTTTATAGGCCTCCAAAAAGTTCCAGAGATGTAAAGGAAAGGATTGCAAAGATGATCCTGGATAGGAGCGAAAGTAACAGGGTAGTTGTTATGGGGTACTTTCACTTTACAAATATTGACTGGAAAAGCTATAGTTCAAGCATGTTAGAGGGGTCAGTTTTTGTCCAATGTGTGCAGGAAGGTTTCATGACACAGTATGTAGATAGGCCAACAAGAGGTGAGGCCACATTGGATTTGGTACTGGGGAATAAACCAGACCAGGTGTTAGACTTGGAGGTAGGTGAGCACTTTGGTAATAGTGACCACAATTTGGTTACGTTTACCTTAGTGATGGAAAGGGGTAGGCATATACCGAAGGGCAGAAGTTATAGCTGGGGGAAAGGTAATTATGAGGCTATTAGGTGAGATTTAGGATACATAAGTTGGAGTAAGAAACTGCAGGGGCTGGGAACATCTGAAATGTGGAGCTTATTCAAGGAGCAGCTTCTGCAAGTCCTTGATAAATATGTACCTGTCAGGCAGGGAGGGAGTGGTCGAGCGAGGGAACCATGGTGTACTAAGGAAGTTGAATCTCTGGTGAAGAGGAAGAAGGAGGCTTATGTAAAGATGAGACGTGAAGGCTCAGTTACGGCACTGGAGAGTTATAAATTAGCCAGGAAGGAGCTATGTCAAGAATAAAAGATTGGTTAGGGCAAGATTAGGGCCAGTCAGAGACAGCAGTGGGAAGTTGTGCGTGGAGCCTGAAGAGATAGGAGAGGCACTGAATGAATATTTTTCATCAGTATTCACGCAGGAAAAAGTCAGTGTAGTCGAGGAGAATACCATGATACCATGTTGTAGACTAGACGGGATTAAGGTACATAAGGAGGAGGTATTAGCAATTCTTGAGAGTATGAAAATAGATAAGTCCCCTGGGCCAGATGAGATTTACCCTAGGATTCTCTGGGAGGCTAGGGAGGAGATTGCAGCGCCTTTGGCTTTGATCTTCATGTTGTCATTGGCTACAGGTATAGTGCCGAAAGACTGGAGGATAGCAAATGTTGTCCCCTTGCTCAAGAAGAGGAGTAGAGATCATCCTGGGAATTATAGACCAGTGAGCCTTACTTCTGTTGTGGGCTAAGTTTTGGAAAGAATTATAAGGGATAGGATTTATAATCATCTGGAGAGAAATAAATTGATTAGGGATAGTCAACACGGCTTTGTGAAGGGTAGGTCGTGCCTCACAAACCTTATCGAGTTTTTTGAATAGGTGACCAAAGAGGTGGATAAGGGTAAGGCAGTTGACGTGATGTATATGGATTTTAGCAAAGAATTTGATAAGGTTCCCCATGGTAGGCTACTGCAGAAAATGCAGATGCATGGGATTGAGGGTGATTTAGCAGTTTGTTTCAGGAATTGGCTAGCTGATAGAAGACAGAGGGTGATGGTTGATGGGAAATATTCAACCTGGAGTTCAGTTACAAGTGGTGTACCTCAAGGATCTGTTTTGGGGCCACTGCTGTTTGTCATTTTTATAAATGACCTAGATGAGGGTGTAGAAGGATGGGTTAGTAAATTTGCTGACGACACCAAAGTCGGAGGAGTTGTAGACAGTGAGGATGGAAGTTACAGTTTGCAGAGGGACAGAGATAAGCTGCACAGCTGGGCCGAGAGGTGGCAGATGGAGTTTAATACGGAAAAGTGTGAGGTGATTCACTTTGGTAAGAGTAACAGTACAGAATATAGGGCTAATGGAAGGACTCTTAGTTGTGTTGATGAGCAGAGAGATCTCGGGGTACAGGTGCATAGCTCCCAGAAAGTTGGCACCCAGGTTGATAAGGTTGTTAAGAAGGCGTACGGTGTGTTAGCTTTTATTGGTAGAGGGATTGAATTTCGGAGCCGTGAGGTCATGTTGCAAATGTACAAAACTCTGGTGCGGCCGCACTTGGAGTGTTGCGTACAGTTCTGGTCGCCGCATTATAAGAAAGATGTGGAGGCATTGGAAAGGGTGCAGAGGAGGTTTACCAGGATGTTGCCTGGTATGGTGGGATGGTCTTATGAGGAATGGCTGAGGGACTTGAGGTTATTTTCATTAGACAGAAGAAGGTTACGAGGTGACCTGATTGAGGCATACAAGACGATCAGAGGATTGGATAGGGTGGATAGTGAGAGCCTTTTTCCTCGGATGGTGATGGCTAACACAAGGGGACATAGCTTTAAATTAAGGTTTGGTAATTATAGGATGGATGTCAGAGGGAGGTTCTTTACTCAGAGGGTAGTAAGGGCGTGGAATGCCCTGCCTGCAGCAGTTGTGGAATCGCCAACTTTAAGGGCGTTCAAATGGTCAGTGGATAGGCATATGGATAACATTGGAATAGTTTAGGTTAGAGGGTCATTAGATTGGTTCCATTGGTCGACACAATATTGAGGGCTGAAGGGCCTGTACTGCGCTGTAATGTTCTATGTTTTATTCTAAGTCTATCCCATTTAACACAGCGGTGGTGCCATACAACTTGATGGAGAATATTCTCAATGTGAAGACGGGACTTTGTCTCCATAAGGTCTGTGCAATGGTCACTCCTATTGATACTATCATAGACAGATGGATCTGCAGCAGGCAGGTTGATGTGGACACTGTGAAGTATGCATTTCCCTCTTAGAATCATAAAAACACATGTTGTTGTAGCTTCTAGATCTCCTGACAATAACTAAATAGAAGAATCAGTGCATATTTAGAGCAGGGAGCTGCATAAAGAGCATTAATAGGGAATTATAACTTGGATTTGGATTGAAAAAAATCCACATTACAAGGCATGAAGGAAAACAAACTACTGATTTGATTCAAGAGAGTGCATTAAAGCTCAACTCAACAAATGGGCAGTGATATTTGATCTACTTTTGAATAACAAGTGATTAAAAGACAGTTTGTTGGCTAGACGACATCACAGACAGGATCATTATATTCATATTCAGGCTTCAGGGGAAAAGGAGAAGTACAGAACAAGGATTTAGATTTAAGAATTACTTAAACATGGAGATATAAACTTCAAATTTGAACTAAGCCAGTAAAAAAGCAAATGCAGGAATGACCTTCTTCACACAAAGCTTTGTCAGCACCACAGCAGCAGTGATGCAGAATCATCTATTTACAGATGTTCACTTCGATGGGAAGTTAAGAATGCTGTGGGGTACAGTCACAATTCCCATGCTTGCAGTGAACATGGGAAATTTGTATTTCAGTTTTGTAATGTTACAGCCAGTATGATCACAGAAATGGTCAATACAATGGATTCTCCCATCACTTCAAAATAAGTGTTCAGCAAACTTACTAATTGTTCACTGTCTAGGTTGGTCTCATCTCATTTGTGATATTAAATCAAATCTTGATTTGTTGATACTACTTCTGAAGCTAGTATTGAAGAGTGGGTGACTCTGCGACGTACTCTCACCTTGTAGGGACCTCTGTTTTCTCCTAAGTTTCAGATTGCTTAATGACAGAGACTTCATCATTAGGATCTAACCAGTGGAGTTCAACTGAGTTTTGCTTTCAAAGTATCTTTGTATTCAAATATGGGACGTCCTGGATTGGATTCTCTGGCCTTGTGCGCCCCAAGACTGGAAATTTCACAAACTCGGTCCGCCAAATTTTCTGTCTCACCTGCTGCAATTCTCGCAGAGTAGAGAATTTTGGCCCCTATGTTATGTGTTCCTGATGTGATGAAATTGATATGTGTGTGTACTTATAGTATTTTATTTATGATTCAGGGGAATGTTTTAAAGTTCAATTTTATTATCGACAGTCAATATGTCTGGGAGGAATACATTCAGATGTGGGGAGAGCCGAATAAATGTGAGGAAAGGATGCTTTGCTCCAGTAGTAATTCTACTGAAAAATTAGGAATCTTTTTATGAAAACAAGCTTTCTTGATAATATGGTTTTAGTATAACTCTAACAAAATTAACTTCTAACAGTTGAATGATCTTTAAACATGAAAAGAAAAAGCTCTAATTTCTTACTGATCATTATTTCAGTTCTAAAGTGTGTTAACCAGGGTTCAGGATAAACACATTCCTCTTAGAGTGAAGGGCAAGGCTGGCAGAAGTAGGGAACCCTGGATGACTTGGGATATTGAGCCCTGGTCAAGAAGAAGAAAGAGGCACAGGACATGCAGACACAGCTGGGATCAAGCAAATCCCTTGAAGAGTATAGGCAGTGTAGGAGTAGAGTTAAGTGAGAAATCAGGAGGGCAAAAAGGGGATAGGAGATTGTGTTGACAGATAAGGCAAAGGAGAATCCAAAGAGCTTCTACAAATACATAAAAGGCAAAAGAGTAACAAGGGAGAGAGTAGAACCTCTTAAGGAAGAACAAGGTTATCTATGTGCGGATCCACAAGAAATGGGTGAGATCCTAAATGAATATTTCTCATCAGTATTTACAGTTGAGAAAAGCATAGATGTTAGGAAACTTGGGGAAATAAACAGTGATGTCTTGAGGAGTGTATATTTAACAGAGAAGGAGGTGCTGGAAGTCTTAAAGCGCATCAAGGTAGATAAATACCCGTGCCCTGATGAAGGACACTGTGGGAGACTAGGGAGGAAATTGCAGGTCCCCTGGCCGAGATATTTGAAAGATCGATAGTCATGTGTGATGTGCCTGAAGTTTGGAGGATGGCAAATGTTGTGCCTTTGTTTAAAAAGGGCTGCAGGGAAAAGCCTGGGAACTACAAGGTCAGTGAGTCTCACATCTGTGATGGGTAAATTGTTGGAAGGTATTTTGAGAGACAGGATCTACAGGCATTTAGAGGCGCAAGGACTGATTAGGGACAGTCAGCATGACTTTGTGAGTGGAAAATCATGTCTCACAAATTTGAGGTATTGATCGAGTGGATTCTCAGAGGCTATTTCCCAGGGCTGAAATGGCTGCGACAAGAGGACACAGGTTTAGGGTGCGAGGGAGTAGGTACAGAGGAGATGTCAGGTTAAGTATTTCACTCAGAGGGTGGTGGGTGCGTGGAATCGGCTGCCGTTGGTAATGGTGGAGGCACATTCGATAGGGTATTTTAAGAGACTTCTAGATGAGTACATGGGACTTAATAGGATTGAGGGTTAGAGGTAATCCTAGTAGGTAGAGATAACATCGGTGCAACTTGTGGGCCGAAGGGCCTGTTTGTGTTGTTGTTTTTCCATGATTTTATGATTGAGTTTTTTGAATGGGTAACCAAGAATTAGATGAGAGCAGTGCAGTTGATGTTGTCTGCATGGACTTTAACAAGGCCTTTGACAAGGTACCACATGATAGGTTGTTGCATAACGTTAAATCTCACATGATCCAGGGTGAGGTATCTCAATGGATACAAAATTGGCTTCTTGACAGAAGCCAGAGGGTGGTTGTAGAGAGTTGTTTTTCAAACTGGAGACCTGTGACCAGTGGTGTGCTTCAGGGATCAGTGCTGGGCCCACTGTTACTTGTCATTTATATTAATGATTTGGATGAGAATATAGGAGGCATGGTTAGTAAGTTTGCAGACGACACCAAGGTTGATGGCATCATGGAGAGTGAAGAAAGTTATCTCCAATTGCAACAGGATCTCGATCAATTGGGCCAGTGGGCTAACAAATAGTGGATGGAGTTTAATTTAGATAAATGCGAGATGATGTATTTTGGTCGACTGAACCTGGGCAGGACTTACTCAGTTAATGGTTGGGCGTTGGGGAGAGTTACAGAACAAAGAGATCTAGGAGTATATGTTCATTGCTCTTTGAAAGTGGAGTCACAGGTGGACAGAGTGGTGAAGAAGGCATTCAGCATGCTTGGTTTCATCGGTCAGAACACTGAATACAGGAGTTGGGACGTCTTGTTGAAGTTGTACAAGACATTGGTAAGGCCACACTTGGAATACTGTGTGCAGTTCTGGTCACCCTATTATAGAAAGGATATTATTAACCTAGAAAGAGTACAAGAAAAGATTTACTAGGATGCTACTGGGACTTGATGATTGAGTTATAAGGAGAGGCTGGATAGACTGGGACTTTTTTCTCTGGAGCGTAGGAGGCTGAGGGGTGACCTTATAGAGGTCTATAAAATAATGAGGGGCACAGATCAGCGAGATAGTCAATATCTTTTCCCAAAGGTAGAGGAGTCTAAAACTAGAGGGCAGAGGTTTAAGGTGAGAGGGGAGAGATACAAAAGTGTCCAGAGGGGCAATTTTTTCACCCAGAGGGTGGTGAGTGTCTGGAACGAGCTGCCAGAGGTAGTAGTAGAGGCGGGTACAACTTTTTCTTTTAAAAAGCATTTAGATAGCTACATGGGTAAGATGGATACAGAGGGATATGGGCAAATGCGGACAATTGGGATTAGTTTAGGGATTTAAAAAAAAAGTTAAGCTGAAGAACCTGTTTCCATGCTGTAAATCTCTATGACTTTATGACTCTATTCTAACCTTGCAAGTAGTTATGCTTAGCAAAGTTCCCCTGGGATTTTGGATTAGACAGAATCACATGGCATTGTGGTTTATGTTCGGTTCTGGATTATATCTAGAAAATAAACAGGCTTTTTCCAGAGAGGAGTTGGAGTTTGGCTGCCCTGGTTGAAGTTAGCAGAGTTCTGCCAGCTACTGAAAGCTCGATATCTCTCTGAGAAAAGTCCAAGGTTGTCTAAGCTATTTATAGCAAATATATTTATGATTACTAACTATATTTTATCTGGGTTTTAAGTGTCTAAGAAGAATATTATTTATTTGGAACTGAAATCAAACAGAGTTAAACTGCTTCATTTTGTGTGAGTTATATTTGAACTGTGTCGTGAAGAAAGTTTGTTTTGATAAAAAAAATTCCTAATTTGTTAGTGAAATTACTCCTGGAGCAAAACATCTTTCCCTCACATTTATTGCAAAATAGAAAATTGTTGGGGTCTAGACTGGTTTCAAACTATACCTTGGGGTCTGGTCTGGGATCCGTGCCCAGCTGATTGTAGGAGGTCACCTTTGGTAAGTGAGAATCTTCTAACCAATGGCCAATCCAGGGAAGCTAAGCTCTCGTATAAAAAGTCCAAAAGTTTATTTGTTAGTCACAAGTAGGCCTACATTAACACTGCAGTGAAGTTACTGTGAAAATCCCCTAATTGCCACACTCCAGCATCTGATTGGTTACACTGACGGAGAATTTAGCATGGCCAATGTACCTAACCGGCACATCTTTCAGACTGAGGGGGGAAACCAGAGCAGCCAGAGCAAACCCACACAGACACGGGGAGTAGATGCAAACTCCACACAGACAGTGATCCAAGTCAGGAATCGAACCCAGGTCCCTGGCTCTGTGAGACAGCAGTGCTAACCCACTGTGTCACCGTGCCCCCCGGGAATCGAACCCGGGTCTCTGGCGCTGTGAGACAGCAGTGTTAACCCACTGTGTCACCGTGCCCCCGGGAATCGAACCCGGGTCCCTGGCGCTGTGAGGCAGCAGTGCTAACCCACTGTGTCACCGTGCCCCCGGGAATCGAACCCGGGTCCCTGGCGCTGTGAGGGAGCAGTGCTAACCCACTGTGTCACCGTGCCCCCGGGAATCGAACCCGGGTCCCTGGCGCTGTGAGGGAGCAGTGTTAACCCACTGTGTCACCGTGCTGCGGGGAATCGAACCCGGGTCCCTGGTGCCGTGAGGCAGCAGTGCTAACCCACTGTGTCACCGTGCCCCCGGGAATCGAACCCGGGTCCCTGGAGCTGTGAGACAGCAGTGTTAACCCACTGTGTCACTGTGCCCCTGGGAATCGAACCCGGGTCCCTGGCGCTGTGAGACAGCAGTGCTAACCCACTCTGTCACCGTGCCCCCGGGAATCGAACCCGGGTCCCTGGTGCCGTGAGGCAGCAGTGCTAACCCACTGTGTCACCGTGCCCCCCGGGAATCGAACCCGGTTCCCTGGCGCTGTGAGACAGCAGTGCTAACCCACTGTGTCACCATGCCCCCCGGGAATCGAACCCGGGTCCCTGGCGCTGTGAGGGAGCAGTGCTAACCCACTGTGTCACCGTGCCCCCGGGAATCGAACCCGGGTCCCTGGCGCTGTGAGGCAGCAGTGCTAACCCACTGTCACCGTGCTGCGGGGAATCGAACCCGGGTCCTTGGTGCTGTGAGACAGCAGTGTTAACCCACTGTGTCACCGTGCCCCCGGGAATCGAACCCGGGTCCCTGGTGCTGTGAGACAGCAGCGCTAACCCACTGTGTCACCGTGCTGCCGGGGAATCGAACCCAGGTCCCTGGTGCTGTGAGACAGCAGTGCTAACCCACTGTGTCACTGTGCCCCCGAGAATCGAACCCGGGTCCCTGGTGCCGTGAGGCAGCAGTGTTAACCCACTGTGTCACTGTGCCCCCGGGAATCGAACCCGGGTCCCTGGTGCCGTGAGACAGCAGTGCTAACCCACTGTGTCACCATGCTGCCGAGGAATTGAACCCGGGTCCCTGGCGCTGTGAGACAGCTGTGCTAACCCACTGTGTCACCGTGCCCCCGGGAATCGAACCCGGGTCCCTGGCGCTGTGAGGGAGCAGTGTTAACCCACTGTGTCACCGTGCCCCCGGGAATCGAACCCGGGTCTCTGGCGCTGTGAGGGAGCAGTGCTAACCCACTGTGTCACCGTGCCCCCGGGAATCGAACCCGGGTCCCTGGCGCTGTGAGGGAGCAGTGTTAACCCACTGTGTCACCGTGCCCCCGGGAATCGAACCCGGGTCTCTGGCGCTGTGAGACAGCAGTGCTAACCCACTGTGTCACCGTGCCCCCGGGAATCGAACCCGGGTCTCTGGCTCTGTGAGACAGCAGTGCTAACCCACTGTGTCACCGTGCCCCCGGGAATCGAACCCGGGTCCCTGGCGCTGTGAGACGGCAGTGCTAACCCACTGTGTCACCGTGTCCCCCGGGAATCGAACCCGGGTCTCTGGCGCTGTGAGACAGCAGTGTTAATCCACTGTGTCACCGTGCCCCCGGGAATCGAACCCGGGTCCCTGGCTCTGTGAGACAGCAGTGTTAACCCACTGTGTCACTGTGCCCCCGGGAATCGAACCCGGGTCTCTGGCGCTGTGAGGCAGCAGTGTTAACCACTCTGCCACCCATCATTGTACTGCTCTAATATGCAACACATTGCAATAACTTTGATGATATTGGTTTAGTCCTGCTGCTTAATGTTACAGTTAGGTCTTAAGCAGCAAACGTGGAATGCATCTAGTTGCTTTACGTGACACTGATAAACTGTCCATTGCTCACAGCCGTGGTGAATGACTGTCAGATAGATTTTGATCTTTGTTTTGGGATTAAATCCATGTTCTCTGCTTGTGGCTGAATGCTGAACTTGCTTTTGCAAGGTGAGAGGCAATTTCATCATCTAATGTGGTGTTAGAACATAGAACATTACAGCACAACAGTGTTGTTGGAGAAGATATTCCCAAACGAGTAGAACTTTGAACTGAGTTGAGGGATGTCTTACTGATTGTGGCGATGAGATGTTGGAGTTTGTGTCCAGAAGCAGGTTGGTTGATGATATATCTTTCTCAAACTTATTGTAAGGCAGTTCAGTAAGGCATTCAGACAGTTGGACAAAGTGGTCAACAAGCAGACAAGAGTTCCCTTAGGAACTGATGATGATCTTTGTAAATTAAAGATGTCACCCTATAAATAAAGGTCTGGAATGGCCATGATTAGCAAAATGTTGGAGCCAGATTGATAGCTTTCCCATACATGTTCAGTGATGAGATCACAGCAGAGAGGCAGCTTTCAAGTAAACCAGCTGGTTTATCACAGATGCAGCTTGTCACAGAGCCTGAACTTGGGAATTTGGTAAGTGAGGCACTTTTAAGGGTTTACCTCTTTCTAAATTGTAGTCTAGTTTGTATGTATAATTTAACAACTATTTGCTGTTAAAATTAAGTCTTTTCAGCCTTGTTCAGGGAGAAACAAACTCCCTACAAGAGAGCTCAGGAATGGGCTTGTAGGAATTGTAAATAGGCCGTAGGCGTTGTCCTCCTTAGTGGGCTGCAAGGTTGAAATTGGCAATGTCCACTAACCACGACTCCACATTGAATATTTCATAATACGGAAATACTAAATCATTTATATATTAACATAAAATGGGATTAATATTTGTGCTCATCTTACATATATTACAATTCATAGTGCTTATCAAAGCTAGTACCACTAAAAACAAATATATATTTCTTAACTGCATGGATATTGGAGTAACATGTAATACTCCATGTATTACATGTTACTCCAATGTAATACATGGAGTATTACATTGTAATACTGATTACAATGTCCTGATTATTTGAAGTAAACAATGAGTTCAGAGCATTAGCGGCCGATTTTACTGGAGAAGCTTTGAGAAAAAAGCTAAGGTTCCTGAACAGAGGTAAATGTTCCCTCTCCCCAGCACAAGGCAGTCCCAGTGCAATGAACATTAAATAGATCGAGATGAATCACTAATGTACTATACGCAAAACTCCCAGAGCCTGTGGGGATTGTAAAAAAGAATGATTATCTTTCCTAATAGCTCTATTGTAAAATATTTTGTTAGTGAATTCTTTATGCCAAAAGTATGGAGCAGCTTTAATGGGGGAAGGAGAATGGATGGGTAATGTACACTTTCTTGGGCACTACTGTTTACATAGAACATAGAACATAGAACATTACAGCACAAACAGGCCCTTCGGCCCTCGAGTTGCACCGATCACATCAACCCCACCAATCTATAGACCTATCTATAACCCCCAATCTCATTAAACCCCATATACTCATCCAGAAGTCTTTTAAAAGACCCCAACGAGTTCGCCTCCACCACCGATGACGGCAGCCAATTCCATTCACTCACCACCCTCTGAGTGAAAAACTTACCCCTAACATCACCTCTGTACTTCCCTCCCCGCACCTTAAATCTGTGTCCTCTCATAGCGACCATTTCAACCCGGGGAAATAGCCTCTGAGAGTCCACCCTATCTATTCCTCTCAACATTTTATAAACCTCTATCAGGTCGCCTCTCAACCTTCGCCTCTCTAGGGAAAAGAGTCCCAGCTCCCTCAACCTATCTTCATAAGGCATGCCTCCCAGTCCAGGCAACATCCTTGTAAATCTCCTCTGCACCCTTTCAATAGCTTCTACGTCTTTCCTATAGTGAGGCGACCAGAACTGCGCACAGTACTCCAAATGAGGCCTGACGAGGGTCCTGTAAAGTTGCAGCATTACCTCCCGACTCCTAAACTCAATCCCTCGATTAATGAAGGCCAGTACACCATACGCCTTCTTGACCACCTCCTCCACCTGCGAGGCCGATTTAAGAGTCCTGTGGACCCGGACCCCGAGATCCTTCTGTTCTTCAACACTACTCAGACTTCTGCCCTTGATAGTGTACTCGTTCATCCTGTTGGTTCTGCCAAAATGGACGATTACACATTTATCCGCGTTGAAGTCCATCTGCCACTTCTCCGCCCATTCCTGCATCCTATCTATGTCCTGCTGCAACTTTTGACATCCTTCCAGACCATCCACAACACCACCGACCTTCGTATCATCAGCGAACTTACTAACCCATCCCTCCACTTCCTCATCCAGGTCATTTATGAAAATGACAAACAGCAAGGGTCCCAGAACAGATCCCTGGGGCACCCCACTGGTGACTGACCTCCATTCCGAAAAAGCCCCATCCACAACCACTCTCTGCCTTCTGCAGGCAAGCCAGTTCTGGATCCACAAGGCCAAAGGCCCTTGGATCTCATGCCCTCTCACCTTCTCAAGAAGTCTTGCATGGGGGACCTTATCAAACGCCTTGCTGAAGTCCATGTACACTACGTCCACAGCACTTCCTTCGTCAATGTGTTCAGTCACATTATCGAAGAACTCAACAAGGCTCGTAAGGCACGACCTGCCCTTGACAAATCCATGCTGACTATTCCTGATCATGTCAAACCTCTCCAAATGCTCGTAAATCTTGTCCCTCAGAAGCCTCTCCATCAGCTTACCAACCACTGAGGTCAGACTCACCGGGCGGTAATTTCCCGGGCTATCTCTGTTCTCTTTCTTGAAAATAGGGACTACATCCGCAATCCTCCAATCTTCCGGAACCTCTCCCGTCTCCATTGACGACGCAAAGATCATCGCCAGGGGCTCTGCAATCACTTCCCTGGCCTCCCACAGTATCCTGGGGTACATCCCATCTGGTCCCGGCGACTTATCTATTTTGATAAATTCAAAAGTTCTAACACATCCTCCTCCTTAATGTCCACATACTCAATCTTTAAGATGGAAGTGAAAGATAAGAACACAAGGACTGGGAGCAGGAGTAGGCCATCTGGCCCCTTGAGCCTGCCCCGCCATTCAATAAGATCATGGCTGATTTTTTTGTGGACTCAGTTCCACTTACCCATCCGCTTCACCATCACGCTTAATTCCTTTACTGTTCAAGAATTTATCTATTCTTGCCTTAAAAACATTCAATGGGGTCACCCCAACTGCTTCGCTGGGCAGAGAATTCCATAGATTTGTGTAAAGAAGTTCCTCCTCAACTCAGTCCTAAATCTGCTCCCCCTTATTTTGAGGCTATGCCCCCTAATTCTAGTTTCACCCCCCAGTGGAAACAACTTCCCTGCTTCTATCTTATCATCTAGTCCCTTCATAATCTTATATGTTTCGATAAGATCTCCCCTCATTCTTCTGAATTCCAATGAGTATAGCCTCAGTCTACTCAGTCTCTCCTCATCAGCCAACCCTCTCAACTCCGGAATCAACGTAGTCTCCTCTGCACCCCCTCCAGTGTCAGTATATCCTTTCTCAAGTAAGGAGACCAAATGTGTATTCAGTTCTCCAGTTGTAGCCTCACCAGCACCTTATACAGCTGCAACATAACCTCGCTGTTTTTAAACTCCATCCCTCGAGCAATGAAGGACAAAATTCCATTTGCCTTCTTAATTACCTGCTGTACCTGCAAACCAACTCCTTGAGATTCCTGCACAAGGACACCCAGGTCCCTCTGCACAGCAACATGCTGCAATTTTTTACCATTTAAATAATAATCCATTTTGCTGTCATTCCTACCAAATTGGATGACCTCACATTTACCAACATTGTATTCCATCTGCCAGACCCTCGCCCACTGACAGACTGTCTGTATCCCTTTGCAGACTTTCAGCATCCTCTGCACACTTTGCTCTTCCACCCATCTTAGTGTCATCTGTGAATTTTGATACACTACACTTGGTCCCCAATTCCAAATCGTCTATGAAGCCAGTGAACACTGCAATGTACAGGACAGCAATCCCTCAGTATTGATGCTTTGGTGGTGCAGCTCTCCTTTAGTACCAACTCTCCGACAGCACAGTTGTTCCTGAGTACTGGGGGGGGCATGATGGTACAACGGTTAGCACTGCTGCCTCACAGCACCAGGGACACAAGTTTGATTCCTGGCTTGGGCCAATGTCTGTGTGGTATCTGCACGTTCTCCCTTTATCTGTTTGGGTTTCCTCTGGGTCCTCTGGCTTCTTCACACAGTCTGAAAGCTGTGTAGGTTAGGTGGATTGGTCGTGCTAAATTATCCCTAGTTTCAGGAGGATTAGTAGAGTAAAATGTATGGGATCAAGGGGATAGGGTGGGATTGTTCTCAGTACAGGCCTGATTGGCCGAATGGCCTCCTTCTACCTTGTGGGGACTTTATGATTCTACTAACCCTCGGAGAGCCTAGTGTTCCCTCAACACTGACCCTCTGACAGTGCGGCACTCCCTCAACACTGACCCTCTGACAGTGCGGCACTCCCTCAACACTGACCCTCTGACAGTGCAGCACTCCCTCAGCACTGACCCTCTGACAGTGCGGCACTCCCTCAACACTGAACCTCTGACAGTGCAGTACTCCCTCAACACTGACCCTCTGACAGTGCAGCACTCCCTCAGCACTGACCCTCTGACAGTGTGGCACTCCCTCAGCACTGACCCTCTGACAGTGCAGCACTCCCTCAGCACTGACCCTCTGACAGTGCGGCACTCCCTCAGCACTGACCCTCTGACAGTGCGGCACTCCCTCAGCACTGACCCTCTGACAGTGCGGCACTCCCTCAGCACTGACCCTCTGACAGTGCAGCACTCCCTCAGCACTGACCCTCTGACAGTGCGGCACTCCCTCAACACTGACCCTCTGACAGTGCGGCACTCCCTCAGCACTGACCCTCTGACAGTGCGGCACTCCCTCAGCACTGACCCTCTGACAGTGCGGCACTCCCTCAGCACTGACCCTCTGACAGTGCGGCACTCCCTCAGCACTGACCCTCTGACAGTGCGGCACTCCCTCAGCACTGACCCTCTGACAGTGCGACACTCCCTCAGCACTGACCCTCTGACAGTGCGGCACTCCCTCAGCACTGACCCTCTGACAGTGCGGCACTCCCTCAGTACTGACCCTCTGACAGTGCGGCACTCCCTCAGCACTGACCCTCTGACAGTGCGGCACTCCCTCAGCACTGACCCTCTGACAGTGCGGCACTCCCTCAGTACTGACCCTCTGACAGTGCGGCACTCCCTCAGCACTGACCCTCTGACAGTGCAGCACTCCCTCAGCACTGACCCTCTGACAGTGCGGCGCTCCCTCAGCACTGACCCTCTGACAGTGCGGCACTCCCTCAGCACTGACCCTCTGACAGTGCGGCACTCCCTCAGTACTGACCCTCTGACAGTGCGGCACTCCCTCAGCACTGACCCCCTGACAGTGCGGCACTCCCTCAGCACTGACCCTCTGACAGTGCAGCACTCCCTCAGTACTGACCCTCTGACAGTGCGGCGCTCCCTCAGCACTGACCCTCTGACAGTGCGGCACTCCCTCAGCACTGACCCTCTGACAGTGCGGCGCTCCCTCAGCACTGACCCTCTGACAGTGCGGCACTCCCTCAGCATTGACCCTCTGACAGTGCGGCACTCCCTCAGTACTGACCCTCTGACAGTGCGGCACTCCCTCAGCACTGACCCTCTGACAGTGCGGCACTCCCTCAGCACTGACCCTCTGACAGTGCAGCACTCCCTCAGTACTGACCCTCTGACAGTGCGGCGCTCCCTCAGCACTGACCCTCTGACAGTGCGGCACTCCCTCAGCACTGACCCTCTGACAGTGCAGCACTCCCTCAGCACTGACCCTCTGACAGTGCAGCACTCCCTCAGCACTGACCCTCTGACAGTGCGGCACTCCCTCAGCACTGACCCTCTGACAGTGCGACGCTCCCTCAGTACTGACCCTCTGACAGTGCGGCACTCTCTCAGTACTGACCCTCTGACAGTGCGGCACTCCCTCAGTACTGACCCTCTGACAGTGCGGCACTCCCTCAGCACTGACCCTCTGACAGTGCGGCACTCCCTCAGCACTGACCCTCTGACAGTGCGGCACTCCCTCAGTACTGACCCTCTGACAGTGCGGCACTCCCTCAGCACTGACCCTCTGACAGTGCAGCACTCCCTCAGCACTGACCCTCTGACAGTGCGGCGCTCCCTCAGCACTGACCCTCTGACAGTGCGGCACTCCCTCAGCACTGACCCTCTGACAGTGCGGCACTCCCTCAGTACTGACCCTCTGACAGTGCGGCACTCCCTCAGCACTGACCCCCTGACAGTGCGGCACTCCCTCAGCACTGACCCTCTGACAGTGCAGCACTCCCTCAGTACTGACCCTCTGACAGTGCGGCGCTCCCTCAGCACTGACCCTCTGACAGTGCGGCACTCCCTCAGCACTGACCCTCTGACAGTGCGGCGCTCCCTCAGCACTGACCCTCTGACAGTGCGGCACTCCCTCAGCATTGACCCTCTGACAGTGCGGCACTCCCTCAGTACTGACCCTCTGACAGTGCGGCACTCCCTCAGCACTGACCCTCTGACAGTGCGGCACTCCCTCAGCACTGACCCTCTGACAGTGCAGCACTCCCTCAGTACTGACCCTCTGACAGTGCGGCGCTCCCTCAGCACTGACCCTCTGACAGTGCGGCACTCCCTCAGCACTGACCCTCTGACAGTGCAGCACTCCCTCAGCACTGACCCTCTGACAGTGCAGCACTCCCTCAGCACTGACCCTCTGACAGTGCGGCACTCCCTCAGCACTGACCCTCTGACAGTGCGGCGCTCCCTCAGTACTGACCCTCTGACAGTGCGGCACTCTCTCAGTACTGACCCTCTGACAGTGCGGCACTCCCTCAGCACTGACCCTCTGACACGATCTTTCAGCTGGATAGAAACACAGGCAGGTGATCTTACCAAAAAATGCCGAACGACCCTGTAAATGGGAGAGAATCACACTTTTTGTTTGGACGAATTAAAAATTGAATCTTACCTCACTTGGAGGAACAATGTGTGGGTGGGGCGGGTGGGGCGGTGGGGTGTGTGGGGTGGGTGGGTGGGGTGGTGGGGTGGGTGGGGTGGGTGGGTGGGGTGGTGGGGTGGTGGGGTGGGTGGGGTGGGTGAGGTGGTGGGGTGGGGTGGTGGGGTGGGTGGGGTGGTGGGGTGGGGTGGTGGGGTGGTGGGGTGGTGGGGTGGGTGGGTGGGTGGGGTGGGTGGGGTGGGTGGGGGGGTGGGTGGGGTGGGGTGGGGTGGGTGGGGTGGGTGGGGTGGGTGGGGTGGGGTGGGGTGGGTGGGGTGGGTGGGGTGGGGTGGGGTGGGGTGGGTGGGGTGGGGTGGGGTGGGTGGGGTGGGGTGGGTGGGGTGGGTGGGGTGGGTGGGGTGGGGTGGGGTGGGGTGGGTGGGGTGGGGTGGGTGGGGTGGGGTGGGTGGGGTGGGTGGGGTGGGTGGGGTGGGGTGGGTGGGGTGGGGTGGGTGGGGTGGGTGGGGTGGGTGGGGTGGGTGCAGCCTAAGTTCACCCGAAGGCTGGCAGCTTACAACATGCCATTGCACTTGTGCCGATTTCTCTGCTCTGTGCAGAATGTGTCGGGCACCTTCTCCCAGCTCCTGTTGGTCTCTGCAACTGACCGCAGCCCCCCCCACCCCACGGACGAGCGATTGCCCAACCCCACTCCTCGACCCTCAGGCTGGCCCCCTGGGCACTACCCGCTGCCTGGTGGGACACAGTTGCCTCTGACTTCCCAGGGGGCTCAATGGCCTCTGGACCACCAACAAGACCATCACGACAGTCCCCACTGATGGGGCCATTTACCGTCCTCACTGGTGAGGACTTTCATTGGCTTGGCCTCAAAAGCAAATGAGCCCAGATAATTGCCTCCCGGGCTCACTAATAATATTTAAATCATTTGTAAATACAATTTAAATATTACAATCAGCCTTGCTCCCTTTTCAGTTGCGTAGCTGAACTTGCTGGATATCCAGCGCTGTAAGATTGCGAGAGGCAAGAATTCGGGCACAAACCCGATTTTTCAGCCCTCTCGCAACTTTACCAGCTGCTCCATCCATTGCCTGATGGGGCGAGTTAGTAAAGTTGCCCTCAGTGTTTAAGGAGTGAATATAACGTGGGTATGACCTACCTTTACTTTGCACCTAGCTGTAAGTTCCAGTGAACTGATAAAAAGGATAGAAAGTGAACAAAACAAATTGAGCTTTGAATCAATCGGGATTGTTGTTCATTTGTGAGTGTCCTCTGAGCAGTAGTGAGAACAATCTTCTCTCAGCATGTGCTTTGAGGTGAAATGATGATATAAAACATCCTGTCAGGTTTGAACTAACTGAACATTTCAGATGAGTAAAGCAGCCAGTATTAAAACATCACCTGATAGTAGGACAAAGTGAATTTAAAAACCGTTATATTGACATCATTCTCAGTCTGTTTCTCAATATTCACAACACAGAACACAGCTAGAATTGTACCGTGATTCCAACCAGAATCACATGTCAGCCTGACCCAATATCATCCTCACCCTTAGCTCCACCATTACCCCAACCTGCACTAAACAAATCCACCATCACTCCCACCCACCCACCCACCCACCCAATGCTCACCCCAGCTCAATTTACTGTCACCCCTACCCTCAAATCCATACCCATCGCTATCCTGACACTGACCACACTCCACATCATCTCTACCTAACTTGACCTACACTGAACCATCACCCCGACCTGCACTCATCCAATTCAGCATTATCTCCATCCAAATCCCCATCCAACCTGCCTTACACCCCATCCCATCCTTCTATTACCCCAATCCTAATTGCACACCAACCCAGCTGATTCACCTGCATCCCCACTCTGACCTGTCCCACCCAACCCAAACCAAGCAACCATCATCCTCACCCACACCACCCTTTTATTGTGTACCTGCAATTACACTAATTCAAACTCACTCCCTTTTGTATGCTCTTATGTTCATCTTCATATTTCGCATCTGGAATTAGCATTCACTAACACACACTCCTGCTGCCATCCAGGGTCACCCTCATATCCCCCACTCCTCCTCATTTGCAATGCTAACAGTAAACATTCTATGAACTGTAAAAGGTGACTTTATTATTAACCTTTTCTCTCTCAGATTCAACATTGGAGGGTTCTTGACCTATGAGGGTAGGGGTGACAGTAAATTGAGCTGGGGTGAGTATTGGGTGGATGGGAGTGATGGTGGATCTGTTTAGTGCAGTCTTGACCTATCATCCTCCTCCATGGTCAACCAATGGAGCTTAATCATGGCCAACTTCAAAGGCAGCTCTTGCCTCTGGAATGTTTTCATTTGGAAAGACAAAGACTGTTTAGGGATAGTCAGCATGGCTTTGCACATGGAGAAGGTGGATGAGAACAGTGTGGTGGATGTTGTCTACTTTGGACTTTGGAACAGCCTTCGAAAAGGTTCCACATGGCTGATTGGTCAGTAAGGTTCCATTGCATGAGATCCAGGGAAAACTATCCAACTGGATACAAAATGAGTTTGTCAGTAGGAGACACAGTGTTGTACTAGAGGTTGTTTTTAGAGACTGGAGGCCTGTGATCAGTGGTGTGCTGCAGGGATCGATGCTATGTCCACTGTTGTTTGTCATTTATATAAATGATTTGGATGAGAATATAGGAGGCATGGTTACTAAGTTTGCAGATAATACCAAAATTGGTGGTGTAATGGACAGTGAAGAAGGTTATCCAAGACTACAGTGGAATCTTGATCAACTGGGCCAGTGAGCTGAGGTATGGCAGATGGAGTTTAATTCAGATAAATGCTGTATTTTGATAAGACAAACGAGGCCAGGACTTACACAGTTAATGGTACAGCCTGAAGTGTCATACTGAGACCTAGACATGTAGGTACATAGTTCCTTGAAAGTGGTGCCACAGGTGGACAGGGTGGTGAAGAAGGCGTTTGGCCAAGGAGTTGGGAAGTTATGTTACAATTAAGGCCACTTTTGGAGTACTGTTTACAATTTTGGTCACTCTGCTAGTCCAGAAACATACTCACAAGCACATGATAATTTAATTACAGTACTTGAATTCTTATCCCATAAGGGATTTCTGAATGATAGGTTAAATATTATTGCTAGGATGGTTCTTCACCAACCTCTCCAACCTTCTCACCTCCTGCTTGTCCTCTGCCTCAGGTATCCTGTATTGGATTTACTTTGTCCTCTTTCTGTCAACTTAGTGATTGTGGATCTTTTCCATTTTGTCCTCTGGCATTGGCTGTAGGGTCATTGAAGGGAGGAGAGGGAATGTTACAGATTGGTGACTGTTACAGAGATAAAGGCAAAATACTGCAGATGTTGGAATCTGAACTAGAAACAGAAAATGCTGGAAAATCTCAGCAGGTCTGAAAGCATCTGTGGAAAGAGAATAGAGCCAATGCTTTGAGTCAGGATGACCCTTCATTATAGAGGTTTGGCTCAGGTAAGCATCAATGATGATGAAGTGTGAGCGGATGTCCCCATGAATGGGCCTTGTGGTATAATCGCTAGACTATTAATCGTAAACTGGACTAAAGTTCTGGGGAGCCAGGTTCAAATCCCACACAGCAGATGGTGGAATTTGAAATAAAAAAAAAATCTGGAGTTAAGAGTCTACTGATGACCATGAAACCATTGTCGATTATCAGAAAAACCCACCTAGTTTACTAATGTCCTTTAGGGATGGAAATTTGCTGTCCTTACCTGATTTGGCCTACATGTGAGTCGGCAGTCCTACAGCGCAGAGTCGCTGAACAGAGACTGATAGCCAAGTTCCGCACACATGAGGACGGTCTCAACAGGGATCTTGGGTTCATGTCGCACTATCTGTAACCCCCGTGACTTGCCTGGGTTTGCAAAACCTCACTTACTGTACTGTCTGGAGACAATACACATCTCTTTAAACTGTGATCAGTGCTCCTTCCACTCACATTATCAGCCACTTTAAGACTTGAACAGCAGGTTCGGTGTAAGGATTCGCATTCTAATCAGTAATCTCAAAACTGTCTGTGCTTTATATGCTCTGTCTGAGGCCAGAACTCTCCATTCACCTGACGAAGAGGCAGTCCCCTCGAAAGCTTGTGAGAATATTATCAAATAAATCGGTTGGACTAAAACCTGGTGTTGTCAGACTTTTTACTACATGTGAGTCCACAGCCACAATAATGTGGTCAACTCTTAACTGCCCTCTGAGATGGCCTAGCAAGCCATTCAGTTGTATCAGTCACTACAAAGTCTCAACAAAGAAATGAAACTAGACAGACCATTTGGCATTAACCGAGGCACCAGAAAATACAATGGCAAAACAAACAGCCCAGTCAACGCTGCAAAGCCCTCCTTACTAACATCGGGGGCTAGTGCTGTCTCAGAAGAGCTGATGTGGGTATGCCGGCGTTGGACTGGCGTAAACACAGTAAAAAGTCTGACAACACCAGGTTTTAGTCCAACCGATTTATTTGATAATATTCTCACAAGCTTTCGAGGGTGCTGCCTCTTTGTCAAGTGAATGAAGAGCTGTCTCAGGGACTAGTCAAGCAACAGCCTGACATAGTCATTCTCATGGAATCATACCTTACAGATAACACCCCAGACACCACCATTCCCTTCCCTGGAAAAGTCCTGTCCCACTGGCAGGACAGACTCGGCACAGATGGCGGTTTAGTGGTATATAGTCAAGAGGGAGTTGTTTTGTGAGTCTTCAACATTGACTCTGGATTCCACAGAGTGTCATGGCTTAAGATTAAACATGGGCAAGGAAACTTCTTACTGGTTACAATGTACCATTCTCCTTTGGCTGATCAGTCAGTGCTCCTCCATGTTGAACAACATTTGGAGGGAGCATTGAAGATGGCAAGGGTGCAAAATGTACTCTGGATGGGGGATTTCAATGTCCACCACCAAGAGTGGTTTGGCAGCAGAACTACTGATCAAGCTGGTTGGGTCCTAAAGGATGTAACTGCTAGACTGGCATTTGAGCCTCCCAGTTGCAATATATTAAATGAAACATGACATCTGCTTTTTCATAAACTACCTTCATTTCTTAGATCCAAGTCCACAAAAAATACTCCACCAACACCTAGTGCCACCTTTAGTTCCTTTATATATCTGTGACTTCTATTGAACAATTGACATCAAATTAGCCTGTCCATCATCTACAAGGTACAAGTTAGGAGTGTGATGGAACACTCCACTGGATGGACACTATCCAGGACAAAGCAGCCTGCTTGATTGGCACCAAATCTACAAACATCCACTCCCTCCAGCACCTAAGCTCAATAGCGGCAGTGTGTACTTGTACAAGATGCACTGCAGCAATTTACGGAAGATCATTTGACAGCAACTTCCAAACCCACTGACGTCTAAAAGGACAAGGGCAGCAGATACCTGGTACAGGACCATCTGCAAACTCCCTTCCCAGCTACTTGCCATCCTGACTTTGAAATATATCACCATTCCTTCACAATCCTTCACAATCGCTGGATCAACATCCTGGAATTCCCTCCCTAATGGCATTGTGGGTCAATCCACAGCACGTGGATTGCAGAGATTCAAGAAGGCAGCTCACCATCACTTTGTTAAGGGCAACCAGAGATGGGCAATAAATGTTGGCCAGACAGAGACACTCATGTCCCAAGAATGAATTTAAAAAATTCAAGTGACCCTGAAGGTCAGCAGAAGCCTGTTTAATAGAAACATGAGTTTAGTGAGTGTGTATGGGGTAAAAAAAACTCATGTTTGGAGGGATTATCTTTTGTAGGGAGGTTTTCACATACCCAGGTGCTGAGAGAGATAGCATATGAAACACTGTGAGAGTGTCAGTGTTTTTATCCACCACTAATCTGGGTGATCAAAAGCAGAAAAATGAGGGTTAAAGATATATTTTTCTTTTGTTTCCTTTGAAAGATTGTGACTTCAGCTTCTGAATAATTGTGCATTCATCATCATTAAAGGCAAAGCAATGCAGAGAAATGTATTTAACATTTAAAAGATTGCTTTGAAAGCAGCAGCAAGCAGTTTAATAGAAAATTAGCATAACCAGTGTTTGCACAATATGTTCTTTCTACATGGAGCAAGTTGTTAGTGAAACAGACACTGATTATCTTATACATCCTTGACCACGATTCTCTCAACACAATCTCTCTGACCAGGAAATGTTTCACTCACCCTTCGCACGAGCAATAGGAGATTTGAACTCTAATGAAATATTTACTCACAAAATATCCAGTAACATTGTACAAAATCTGAGAGACCTTGAACTCCATGTCACCAGTGTGATAGAGATACAGGGAATGCAATAGAAAAGGCTCATAAATATAGGGTTCATACTCAATGTTCCTTCTAAGCTCCACGGAGGGGTGGTTGGATTGTAATCCAAATGTATGTAAACAAAAATGAGAGGAAATATTTGCTCATAATGGTGCATCTTGTGTCATGCATGTGCAGATCTTTGGGAAATAGTCCTATTTTCTCCTTCAGCCCTTCTTCTGGCCTTTCTACAGTCTACCCTCATCTCCAGAAACAAGTGCAAGGAAGTCTGAAATTATTGTTAAGGTTGCTTCTGCACTTCGTTCCCCCCCCCCCAAACAATCTCCCCCTCCCCCACCACCCCCCTCCTTTCCTCTAACCCACAAGACAAAACTTGCCTTTAGACTTCTCCCTGCCTTGAATGCTCATCTTTCTTTAGTTTTTTTTCTTCCCTTGTTCTTTGAAAATGTGACTGAACACATTGACGAAGGAAGAGTGGTGGATGTACTTTCCATGGACTTCAGCAAGGTGTTTGATAAGGTCCCCCATGCAAGACTTCTTGAGAAGGTGAGAGGGCATGGGATCCAAGGGCCTTTGGCCTTGTGGATCCAGAACTGGCTTGCCTGCAGAAGGCAGAGAGTGATTGTGGATGGGGCTTTTTCGGAATGGAGGTCAGTCACCAGTGGGGTGCCCCAGGGATCTGTTCTGGGACCCTTGCTGTTTGTCATTTTCATAAATGACCTGGATGAGGAAGTGGAGGGATGGGTTAGTAAGTTCGCTGACGATGCGAAGGTTGGTGGTGTTGTGGATAGTCTGGAGGGATGTCAGAAGTTGCAGCGCGACATAGATAGGATGCAAGACTGGGCGGAGAAGTGGCAGATGGACTTCAACGCGGATAAATGTGTAGTGGTCCATTTTGGCAGAACCAATGGGATGAAGGAGTACAATATCAAGGGTAGGAGTCTTAGCAGTGTTGAGGAGCGGAAGATCTCGGGGTCCGGGTCCACAGGACTCTTCAATCGGCCTTGCAAGTGGAGAATGTGGTCAAGAAGGCGTATGGTGTACTGGCCTTCATTAATCGAGGGATTGAGTTTAGGAGTCGGGAGGTAATGCTGCAATTTTACAGGACCCTCGTCAGGCCTCATTTGGAATACTGTGCGCAGTTCTGGTCGCCTCACTACAGGAAGGATGTGGAAGCTATTGAGAGGGTGCAGAGGAGATTTACAAGGATGTTGCCTGGACTGGGAGGCATGCCTTATGAAGATAGGTTGAGGGAGCTGGGACTCTTCTCTCTGGAGAGACGAAGGTTGAGAGGCGACCTGATAGAGGTTTATAAAATGTTGAGAGGTATAGATAGGGTGGACTCTCAGAGGCTATTTCCCAGGCCTGAAATGGTCGCTACGAGAGGACACAGATTTAAGGAGCTGGGGAGCAAGTACAGAAGAGATGTTAGGGGTAAGTTTTTCACTCAGAGGGTGGTGAGTGAGTGGAATCGGCTGCTGTCGGTGGTGGTAGAGGCGAACTCGCTGGGGTCTTTTAAAAGACTTCTGGATGAGTATATGGGATTTAATGGGATTGGGAGTTACAAGGGCCTGTTTGTACTGTAGTGTTCGATGTTCTATGATACTCGTTTCTAACAGTTTTCGTGGCCAAACCACTGATTTGGAATTTTCTGTGTATTGTTGTCTATCTCGTAAGATGAAAGTGTCTAGTCAATGCTCCAGCCTCATGACTGTGAGGCAGGCTAATATGTCAACTCATCTATTCCCGCTCATCAGTGTTATATGCCCATGTGTATCATAGATACAACATAAACTTCCTTAATGTAGATACAAGACCAAATTTCCCACCTGCAATTATGAACTGAAATGAGATTATTGACCTCCAATAACCACAACTATCTTCCTTTGTGCCCAGTGTGACTCCAACTGGTGGAGAGGTTTTCCCTGGTTTCCACTGATGTGAATTTTTCTGGGGCTCCTTGATGCCACACACAATCAAATGCTGCCCTGATATTAAGGGCAGCAACACTCACCTCAGCTATACTTAGAGGAGAATTATTTACAAAAGTTTAAAATTCATTTAGTGTCACATTTGGCCTACATTATCACTGCAGTGAGGTTACTGTGAAAATCCCTAGTCGTCACACTTCGACATCCGTTCAGTGTATAAGAACATAAGAACATAAGAAATAGGAGCAGGAGTAGGCCATCTAGCCCTTCGAGCCTGCCCCGCCATTCAATAAGATCATGGCTGATCTGTCGTGGCTCAGCTCCACCTTCCCGCCCTCTCCCCATAACCCTTAATCCCTTCTCTTATCAAAAACCCATCAACCCGTTTCTTAAAAATATTTAGCGAGGCAGCCTCCACCACTTCAACGGGCAGAGAATTCCAGAGATTCACCACCCTTTGAGTGAAGAAGTTCTTCCTCAACTCCGTTCTAAACCGCCCCCCCTTTATCTTGAGGCTGTGCCCCCTAGTCCTGCAGTCCTTTCTGAGCGGGAAGAGTCTCTCCACCTCTATCCTATCCATCCCATTCATCATCTTATACGTCTCAATGAGATCTCCCCTCATTCTTCTAAACTCCAACGAATACAAGCCTAGTTCATTCAGCCTCTCCTCATAGCTCAACCCCTTCAACTCCGGTATCAGCCTAGTAAACCTCCTCTGCACTCCCTCCAAGGCCAAAATATCCTTGTGCAGGTGCAGCGCCCAAACTGCACACAGTACTCCAGCTGCGGCCTCACCAATGCCCTATACAGCTGCAGCAAGACCTCCCTACTTTTATATTCAATCCCCCTCGCTATGAAGGCCAACATCCCATTCGCCTTCCTGACCACCTGCTGCACCATGTGCAGGAAGGTGAGCATGGACAAGATAGGCAGAATGGCCTCCTTCTGTTCTGTAACTTTTCCATGGTTCCTAGTACCTATAGACCAGTCAGTTTAACGTCAGTGATAGGTAATGTCTTAAAAACAACAATCAGAGAAAAAAAAACAAGTCTTTGGAGAGGCTTGAGTTAATTAAGGAAAGCTAGCATGGATTTGTAAAATGTGGACCATGTTTGACTTATCAAACAAATTAGGGACCTTGAGGTGAAGGATCCTCTTGGGGAGAGTGATCATTGTATGGTGGAGTTTCTGGTGCAGATGGAGGAGGAGAAAGTGGGTTCCCGGACATGTGTCCTTTGTTTGAACAGAGGGGAGTACGGTAGGATGAGAGAAGAATTGGCGAATATGGACTGGGGGAGTGCGTTGGAGGGTAGGTCTGCTGAGGAGCAGTGGAGAATCTTTAAGGAGATCTTTCTTGGTGCTCAGCAGAAATTTATTCCGATGATCAAAAAGGACTGTAGGAGGAGAGGTAATAAGCGGTGAATAACGAAGGAGGTGAAGGAAAGTGTTAAATTAAAAGCGGAGGCATTTAGAGTAGCGAAGAGGAGTGGGCAAGAAGAGGATTGGGAGAGGTTTAAATGTCAACAAAGATTGACAAAGAAATTGATAAAGGAGGGTAGGAGAAACTATGAAGCTGGGCTAGCGCTTAATATAAAAAAGGATAGCAAGAGTTTTTATAAATATATAAAAAGGAAGAGGCTGGCTAGGGTGAACGTTGGTCCTTTAGAGGATGAGAAAGGGGACCTAGTGGTAGGGGATAGGGATATGGCTAAGGTATTGAATAACTTTTTGTTTCCGTCTTCACGGAGGAGGACGTGAATAATTTGCCGGGTGTTAGCGATGGAAAGGTGGTAGGACTGGAGGGTCTTAATGACATTACTGTTACTAGAGAGGTGGTGCTCGACAGACTGGAGGGGCTGTTTGTGGACAAGTCCCCAGGACCGGATGGAATGCATCCGAGGGTTCTGAAAGAAATGGCGGAGGTTATAGTGGATGCCTTGGTGGTTATTTTCCAGACATCGCTAGATTCCGGGGAAGTGCTGGAAGATTGGAAAACAGCTAATGTTACGCCGTTGTTTAAGAAGGGTGCCAGGCAAAACGCGGGGAATTATAGGCCGGTTAGTTTAATGTCTGTGGTAGGTAAAATGTTAGAATCCGTCATTAAAGAGGAAATTGCGAGACATCTTGAAGGGAATTGCTAGATAGAGCAGACGCAGCACGGTTTCATTAAAGGGAAGTCGTGTCTGACAAATTTACTGGAGTTCTATGAGGATGTGTCTAGGGCGGTGGATAGAGGAGAGCCGGTGGATGTGGTCTTTCTGGATTTTCAGAAGGCGTTTGACAAGGTACCTCACAAGAGGTGGAGAGACTCTTCCCGCTCAAAAAAGACAGTAGGACTAGGGGGCACAGCCTCAAGATAAAGGGGGGGCGGTTTAGAACGGAGTTGAGGAGGAACTTCTTCACTCAAAGGGTGGTGAATCTCTGGAATTCTCTGCCCGTTGAAGTGGTGGAGGCTGCCTCGCTAAATATTTTCAAGAAGCGGGTTGATGGGTTTTTGATAAGAGAGGGGATTAAGGGTTATGGGGAGAGGGCCGGAATGTGGAACTGAGCCACGACAGATCAGCCATGATCTTATTGAATGGTGGGGCAGGCTCGAAGGGCTAGATGGCCTACTCCTGCTCCTATTTCTTATGTTCTTATTTTCTTATCTGATTGAATTTTTTGATTAAGTAACAGGGAAGGTTAATGAAAAGAATGAGGAGGATGTTGTCCATATAGATTTTAAGAAAGTGTTTCACAAAGTACCACATGAAAGGTTGGCTAACAAAATCAATGGAATAGGAAGATCAGTGGCATAAGGAACAAACAGCGAGTCATGATAAATGGTTAATTTTTTCAACTGGAGAATGGTAAACAGAGGCCTTTCCCAAGAATCTGTGCTAAATTTGCCAATGATACAAATTTGGAGTTGTGGCAGACAGTGAGGATCGTAGATAGTCTGGTAGATTGGGCAAATGGTACTTAATGGAGAAGTGAGAGATGATGCTTTTTGCCAGAAGAGGTAGGGATAGGCAATATGGCACAGTTGTAAAGAGGATCCTTGGGATTGAGAGCAATTAGTAAAGCATATGGAATCCTGGAGTTCATTAATAGAGGCACTGTGTACAAAATCAAGGAAGGTTTGCAAAGCTCTGATTAAGCTATAATTAGAGTATTGTTTCGCGTTCTTGTCACCATACTATAGGAAAGATATGTGGGTCCTTGAGAGGATGCAGAGGAGATTTCCCAGAATGAGAAAGTTGAGCTACAGGTTAGGTTAAAGAAACTGGGGTTGTCCTCCTTGGAGCAAAGGCGACCAAGGGAACATTTGATAGACATGTAGAAGATGATGAAAGGTTTAGATGAAGTAGACAAAGAAAAACCTGTTCTTTTTGGCTGATGCCATGAAGAATAGGTGACACACATTTAAGGTTCTTTGCAAGAGACACAGGGGGAATGTGAGGAAGAGTTTTTTGATCTGGTGACTGGTGCGACTTGGAACCCGCTGCCCACACAGGTGGTGGGAGTGGAGATGATCAATGATTTCAAAGGAAATCAGGTACAAGAGGAATAAATCAGGGGAGTGAAGTATAGAAAGTGCAGGGTGGAGCTTAAGAAAACAATTCGAAAAGCAAGAAGGGGACATGAGAAAGCTCTGGCTGCTGACAGTAAGGAAAATCCCAAGATGTTCTATAAATATATCAATGGGAAGAGGATAACCAGAGAAAGAGAAGGGCCCATTATAGACTAAGGGGGAAATCTGTGGGTGGAGCCAGAGGACATTGGTGGGAGTGTTGAACGAATATTTCACATCCGTCTTCATTGAAGAGAAAGACAATAAAGATAAAGAACTCAAGGTGAGAGACAGCGAGGTTCTTGTGGAATCATAGAATCCTACAGTACAGAAGGAGGCCATTTGTCCCATCAAGTCTGTGCTGATCACAATCCTGCCCATGCCCTATTCCCGTAACCCTTATTTATCCTGCTAATCCCCCTGACATTAGGGTCAATTTAGCATGACCAATCAACCTAATCTGCACATCTTTGGAGATGTTGACAGGATTAAAGTTGGACAAATCTCCAGGTTCAAATGAATTGTATCCCAGGCTGCTGTGGGAGGTAAGGGATGAGATTGTAGGGGCTCTCACCCTAATTTTTAATTCCTCTTTGGCCATGGTGGAGGTGCCAGAGGACTGGAGAACAGCTAATGTTCCGCTATTTAAGAAGGGTTGTAGAGATAAGCCAGGGAACTACAGGCCAGTGGGTCTCACGTCAGTGAAAGGGGAACCATTGGAGAAAATTCTGAAGAAGAGCAAGTTGGAGAAGCAAAGGCTTGATTAGGGATACTCAGCATGGCTTCGTTAGAGGAAGGTCATGCCTAAAAAATTTGATTGAATATTTTGAGGAGGTAACTAGGTGTGTAGATGAGGGTAGTACTCTTGATGTAGTTTATATGGATTTAATCAAAGTCTTTGACAAGGTCCCACATGGGAGACTTATAAAAAATGCACATGGAATACAGGGTAGATCGATAAAGTGGATTCAGAATTGACACACTTGTAGGAGACAGAGTGATGACTGAAAGTTGATTTAGCAAGGGGACAAGTTCAAGGTGAGGGACAGTAGGTTTAGGGGGATGTGAGGAAAATCGTTTTTACCCAGAGGGTGGTGATGGTTTGGATTGCGCTACCTGAGAGGGTGGTGGAGGTGAGTTGCTTCACATCCTTTAAAAAGTACCTGGATGAACACTTGGCAGAACATAACATTCAAGGCTATAGGCCAGGTGCCAGTAAATGGAATTAGGTGGGAGGTCAGTTATTTCTCAAGTGTCAGTGCAGATTCTGGCAGGACAGACTCGGCACAGATGGCGGTTTAGTGGTATATAGTCAAGAGGGAGTTGTTTTGTGAGTCTTCAACATTGACTCTGGATTCCACAGAGTGTCATGGCTTAAGATTAAACATGGGCAAGGAAACTTCTTACTGGTTACAATGTACCATTCTCCTTTGGCTGATCAGTCAGTGCTCCTCCATGTTGAACAACATTTGGAGGGATTAATCTGCAGTCTAGGATTCTATGATATTGGATGGTCACTTGAGGGGAATAAACTTTCAGGACTATAGGGATAGAGCCAGGGAATGGGACTGTCTCAATTGTTCTAGAGAGGGCTGGCATGTACTGGATGAAGCAAACAGTCTCCTTTTATTCTGCAATGCTCCATGTCTGGATAACGTGGTGAAGTGATGATTCTGTATCACTGCCAAACTGTGCAGTCCTGTAATCCCAAGTGCTGGAGGCATTAAAGTGTGAGGGAAGTCCCCTCATTAACATATTCTAATAACTGGTGAGCAAGATATATTGTAGGTGAGTTAAGAGGAAAAACATAATGGGGAGGAGAATATTTTTCAGTGAAGCTGATTCATTATCACTTCTACCAGTTCTTTGTCTTGTCCAAAACAAAAGAAAACATTTCATTTTCAACTTTGATACAAAGGAATGATGTGCAGCTGATGCTATTAATTGTTCACAGCACAGTCAAACAACAATAACAATTGTGGATCAGACACCCAGAACTCAAACTCGTAAAGCATTGCAACAGAAAGCAACCTGCCTTCCAAGGAGGGTCAGTGAAATTGCACAGAGGCAGAATAGAAATGACAAAGCACTCGTTCTGAAGGGACATTGAAGCATGAACAGACAAATGATCAACTGAATGTTAGGTGCCAAGGAATCCAGGCCTTTCACTTGAAGTGTCCTTTGTTTGGCTCAGACTGCAGAGGGAACAATTAGCTGTAGGCATTGTTCTTTGTGCATGAGGTGAGTTGAGGTGAGTTATTGGTCTTAGCAAGGTGTCACTGTTGCACATTCTTCATCTCAGCAAGAGATGGAATTTCATTATTATTGTGGCTCACATGATAATCTTTTTTAAATCAGTATAATACTGGGAAAAAGCTAGACACAGCTGAGGGGATCTGAAATCTAGAATTGCCTAAAGTAATATGGTCCAGGATATAGATCAGCCAACTACAATCTATTAATGAAGGTGACAGATTCTCACTGATCTCACTACTCATGTCTCTAAAGGTTAACATTGAACATAGAACACTACAGCATAGACAGACCCTTCAGCCCACAAGTTGCACCAATCATATCCATACCTACCAGGCCTATCTATAACTCTCAATCCCATTAAATCCCATGTAGTCATCCTGAAATCTTCTAAAAGACCCCAGCAAGTTCGCCTCTACCACCACCGACAGCAGCTGATTCCATTCACTCACCACCCTCTGAGTGAAAAACTTACCCCTAACATCTCCTCTGTACTTCCCTCCCCGTACCTTAAATCTGTGTCCTCTCGTAGCGACCATTTCAACCCGGGGAAATAGCCTCTGAGAATCCATGGTTCTTTAGCAATACTGAACTATTCCTATATTGTAAATACTAAAGCAATATAATAATTTAGCATACCAAGAACATCTTATTTTCATCAACAATATCCTCACTATTAGTTTCAAATTGTTCTTGAGAACCCTCCTAAACAGGACCCTATTAGAAAGTTGTGTGTTGGCTTTGATATCCAGTCGATTGATAAAAATGGAAACAAGAAAGGGAAGCACTTCTAATGCATTAAGACCAGCAAATGGATAAAGATAAGTTTGATCTCTGTCTATGTATATAGAAACTCATGTGCAAGAGGCATAAATTACTGTGTGTGATAAAATTGATATAATTTTTCTTTTATTCATTTTGTGGGATGTGGCATGGAGAGCATTTATTGCCATCCTTTGTTGCCATTCTGAAGATGCTGGTGAACTGCTGCAATCGCTGAGGTGTAGGTAGACACACAGTGCTGTTAGGGAGGGAATTCTAGGATTTTGACCCAGTGACAGTGAAGGAATGATAAAGTATTTCCAAGTCATGATGGTGAGAGCCTTTGAATGGAGACTCCAGACAGTGGGGTTCCAGGTACTTGCTATTCTTGTCATTCTAGATGGTAATGGTCGTGGGTTTGGAAGGAGTTACCTAAGGAACCTTAGTGAGATCCAGCAATGCAACTTTAGATGGTACACATGGCTGCCAATGTTTGGCAGTGGTGGAGGGATTGAATGTTTGTGGAAGGAGGGGCTATCAAGCAGCTGCTTTATCCTGAAGTTGTCGAGTGGGGAGGTGATGGCCTAGTGGTATTATTGCAAGACCATTAATCCAAAAACTTAGTTTATGTTCTGGCAACTTTGGTTTGATCCCTGCCACAGCAGATTCAATAAAAAATATCTGGATTGGGATTCACCCAAAAAGTTCTAAGTGCTGAATTCACATAAAATCTGGAGTAACTCCCGTTAATTTTTGGGGTGGCATGGTGGCACAGTGATCAGTACTGCTGCCTCACAGCTCAGGGACCTGGGTTCAATTCCTGGCTTGGGTCATTGTCTCTATGGAGTTGGCACATTCTCCCCATGTTTGTGTGGGTTTCATCTGGATGCTCCAATTTCCTCCCACAGTCCAAAGATGTGCGGGTTAGGTTGATTGAACATGCTAAATTAACCCTTAGTGTCCTAGAATGTGATAGGTTAGAAGAATTAGCAGGGTAACTAAGCGGGGATTGGGCCTGGGTGGGATTAGTGTCGGTACAGACTCGATGGGCTGAATGGCTTCCTTTTGCACTGTAGGGACTGTATGACTCTGAGTGTTGTTGGAGTTGCACTCAGCCAGGTGAGTGAAGAGTATTCCATTGTGCTCCTTACTTATGCCTTGTAGATGGTGAAGGGGTCAAGAGGTGTTACTTGCCACAGGATTTCTAGCCTTTGATCTGTTCGCATAGCCACAGTGTTTATATAGCTTGTCCAGTTCGGTTTCTGGTCAGTAGTAACCCGGAGGACGTTGATAGTGGGAATTCAGTGATAGTAATGCCATTGAATATCAAGAAACAATGGTTGGATCCTTTCTTGTGGAGATGGTCATTGCCTGGCACTTGTGTGGCATAGATTAACTTGCCACTTGTCAGCCCAAGCCTAGATATTGCCCAGGTCTTGCTGCATTTGGACATAAAGTGCTTCAGTATTTGAGGATTTGCAAATGGTGCTGAATATTGTGCAATAAAGTCCATCTGACTTTATGATGGAAGGTTATTGGTGAAGCAGTTGAAGATGATTGGGCCTAGAACATTACCCTGAGGGACTCCTGCAGTGATGTCCGAGATGACTGACCTCCAATCACTACAACCATCTTTCTTTATGCTAGGTATGACATCAACCAGCAGAGAGCTCCCCCCCACCAAATTCCATTGACTCCAGTTTTATGAGGGCTCCTTGAAGCCTTACTCGGTCAAATGCTGCCTTGATGTCATTGGCAGTCACTCTCAACTCACCTCTATTATTCAGTACTTTGGTTATGTTTGAACCAAGGCTGTAATGAGGTCAGGGGCTGAGTGACCCTGGCAGAACCCAAACAGTCCCAAACTACCAAATAAACCTTTTGGACTTTAACCTGGTGTTGTGAGACTTCTTACTGTGTTTATCCCTGTCCAACACCGGCATCTCCACATCAGAACCCAAACTGAGCATCAATGAGCAGGTTATTTCTAACTAAGACAGTAAGAAAAATAGGGAGACTGGGAAAGCAGATCCTAAACTAAAAAAACAAGGAAGTCCAGAAACGAGAAGAAAGCTCCTGGAAGACTGTGAAGCCAAAGAACAAAAGAACAGGAATCTAGAAAAATGTTTCTGTTCAGTAAAATGGAGAGTGAGGAGGTTAGAGGCTCCAAGTTAAATTCAGGACTACAAGATGCAGACCTGGGCACATCAGCTTGCAAGAAGCCAAAGATCCAAGGTCTTGTTGGGCCGAAGGGCCTGTTTCCCGTGCTGGGTTGTTCTTTGTTCTTTGACCCCAAGTTTGGTGATGGTTTAATAGACCATGTGAAACATTAAAATTTTTTGGCATGGCTGGGTATCAGGGATTGTATGGAAGCTTGAATGCACATGGCAAATCAGCCAGAGGCATACCTAAGTGAGGTTGAAACCCCGGATGTACAACTGAGCGAAAGCTTCATTTGGGGGAAGATTCCAAGATGTGTTCTTTGAGAGCAGAGGTTGGAAAACCTCTTTTTTAAAATTCATTTGTGGAACAAGGGCATCGCTCACTGATCAGCATTTTTGCCAATCTCTGGTTACTTTTGTTCAAAAGGCAGTCAATCACATTTCTGTGACTCTGGAGTCACGTGTAGGCCAGACTGGGTAAGGATGGCAGATTTCCTTCTCTGAAGGACATTAGTGAACCAAACGGGTTTTCCCAATAATCCACAATGGTTTCATGATCATTGGTAGATTCTTAATTCCAGATTTTTTTTATTGAATGTAATTTCACCATCTGCCATAGCTGGATTCAAATCTGAGTCCCCAGAACATTAGCTGAGTTTCGGGATTAATAGCCTAGAGGTAATATTACTAGGCCATCGCTTCCCCCCTCTGAAAGACAGAGTTCCAGTGAGACCAGTGTAACAAATGCCTGGGGGGAATTATCACTTGGTTTCAGAGTGTGGGGTTCCTGACCACAGTTCATCTATTAGTTTACTTGGACTGTGTATTGACTGAGAACTTTAGGGTGCAAGATAAATTTTGTAACCTGTGTTATCCTTACAAATCTGTACATTAAATGTCAACAAAGATTGACAAAGAAGTTGATAAAGGAGGGTAGGAGAAACTATGAAGCTGGGCTAGCGCTTAATATAAAAAAGGATAGCAAGAGTTTTTATAAATATATAAAAAGGAAGAGGCTGGCTAGGGTGAATGTTGGTCCTTTAGAGGATGAGAAAGGGGAGCTAGTGGTAGGGGATGGGGATATGGCTCAGGTATTGAATAACTTTTTTGTTTCTGTCTTCACGGAGGAGGACGTGAATAATTTGCCGGGTGTTAGCGATGGAAAGGTGGTAGGACTGGAGGGTCTTAATGACATTACTGTTACTAGAGAGGTGGTGCTCGACAGACTGGAGGGGCTGATTGTGGACAAGTCCCCAGGACCGGATGGAATGCATCCGAGGGTTCTGAAAGAAATGGCGGAGGTGATAGTTGGTGCCTTGGTGGTTATTTTCCAGACGTCGCTGGATTCCGGGGAAGTGCCGGAAGATTGGAAAACAGCTAATGTTACACCATTGTTTAAGAAGGGTGCCAGGCAAAAGGCAGGGAATTATAGGCCAGTTAGTTTAATGTCTGTGGTAGGTAAAATGTTAGAATCCGTCATTAAGGAGGAAATTGCGAGGCATCTTGAAGGGAATTGCTTGATAGAGCAGACGCAGCATGGTTTCATTAAAGGGAAGTCGTGTCTGACAAATTTACTGGAGTTCTATGAGGATGTGTCTAGGGCGGTGGATAGAGGAGAGCCGGTGGATGTGGTCTTTCTGGATTTTCAGAAGGCATTTGACAAAGTAACTCATAAGAGGTTATTGCAGAAGGTCAGGGGACATGGAGTTGGGGGTAGGGTGTTAGCGTGGATAGAGGATTGGTTGTCAAATAGGAGGCAGAGAGTGGGGGTCAATGGGTGCTATTCGGATTGGCGGTTGGTGACTAGTGGGGTGCCCCAGGGGTCGGTGCTGGGGCCTCAGCTTTTTACCATTTATATAGATGATCTGGAGGAGGGAACCGAGTGTAGGGTGTCGAAATTTGCGGATGACACCAAGATTGGGGGAATGGCAAATTGTGCGGAGGGTGTGGAGAGTCTGCAGAAGGATCTAGATAGGCTGGGCGAATGGGCCAGGAAATGGCAAATGGAATTTAATGTTGGCAAGTGTGAGGTGGTCCACTTTGGTAGGAATAATGGTAGGAAGGACTATTACTTACGTGGCGAAAAACTGCAGCAGGCAACGGTGCAGAGGGACCTCGGGGTCCTTGTGCATGAGTCGCAAAAACCCAGCTTGCAGGTGCAGCAGGTGGTCAGGAAGGCGAATGGGATGCTGGCCTTCATAGCGAGGGGGATTGAATATAAAAGTAGGGAGGTCTTGCTGCAGCTGTATAGGGCATTGGTGAGGCCGCAGCTGGAGTACTGTGTGCAGTTTTGGGCGCCGCACCTGCGCAAGGATATTTTGGCCTTGGAGGGAGTGCAGAGGAGGTTTACTAGGCTGATACCGGAGTTGAGGGGGTTGAGCTATGAGGAGAGGCTGAATAAACTAGGCTAGTACTTGTTAGAGTTTAGAAGAATGAGGGGAGATCTCATTGAGACGTATAAGATGATGAATGGGATGGATAGGATAGAGGTGGAGAGACTCTTCCCGCTCAAAAAAGACAGTAGGACTGGGGGCACAGCCTCAAGATAAAGGGGGGGGCATTTTAGAACGGAGTTGAGGAGGAACTTCTTCACTCAAAGGGTGGTGAATCTCTGGAATTCTCTACCCGTTGAAGTGGTGGAGGCTACCTCGCTAAATATTTTCAAGAAGCGGGTTGATGGGTTTTTGATAAGAGAGGGGATTAAGGGTTATGGGGAGAGGGCGGGAATGTGGAACTGAGCCACGACAGATCAGCCATGATCTTATTGAATGGCGGGGCAGGCTCAAAGGGCCAGATGGCCTACTCCTGCTCCTATTTCTTATGTTCTTAAGAGGCCAAGATGAATCTTCCACTCAGTATTTCTGGCTGAAGATGGTTGCAAATGTGTCACCTTATGTTTTGCACTGATGTGCTGGGATCCTCTGTCATTAAGCATGGGGATAATTGTGAAGCCTCCTTCCTCCTCCAGCAAGTTTCTTAATTATCCGCCACCATTCACATTTGGATGTGGAAGGACTGCAGTGTTTACATCTATTAGTTGTCAAATCACTTAACTCTGTCTATTTCTTGTTAGTTATGCTGTTTAATATAAGAACATAATAACATAAGAACATAAGAAATAGGAGCAGGAGTAGGCCATTCCAGAGATTAGTCCTGTGTTGTAGCTTCACTCGGTTGACACCTCGTATTTCGGTATACCTGCTGTTCCTCGGGCACACCCTACTGCACTCTTCATTGAACCAGGGTTGATCCTCTGGCTTGATGGTAATGGTAGAATGGGGGATATATCGGGTCACCAGGATACAGATTGTGGTTGAGTGAAATTCTTCTGCTGCTGATGGCCACTCGCACCTCCATGGATGCTCAGTCTTGAATTGCTAGATCTGTTTGAAGTCTATCCTATGATAGCACCACACAACATGACATGAAGACTGGCCCTCACCTCCACTAGGGCTGTGCAGTGGTCACTCCTACCAATACTATCATGGACAAACACAAGTGCGGCAGGCACGTTTGTGAGGGGAAGGTTAAGTATGTTTCTCCCCCTTGTTGTTTTGCCACGGTCCCAGTGTAGCAGCTGTGTCTTTTAGGACCCAGCCAGTTTGCTGTGTGGTGGTACAACGCAGTCAGTCTTGGTGATGAATAATGAAGTCCCCCACCTAGAATATATTTTTTGCTCACGCCACTGTCAGATCTTCTAAATGGCATTCAACGTCTGAGAGGACTGATTCATCAGCTGAGGGGGACAGTATGTGGTAATCAGCAAGAGAAGGGAGGTGATGACCTAGTGGTATTGTCACTCAACTATTAATTTAGAAACTCAGCTAATGTTCTGGGGACCCGGGTTCGAATCCCGTCATGGTAGATGGTGGAATTTGAATTCAATAAATATCTGGAATTAAGAATCTTCTGATGACCATGAAACCATTGTCAATTGTTGTAAAAGCCCATGTAGTTCACTAATGTCCTTTAGGGAAGGAAATCTGCTGTCCTTACCCAGTCTGACCTACCTGTGACTCCAGAGTCACAGCAATGTGGTTGACTCTCAGCTGCCCTTGGAAATGGCCATTCAATTGTATTAGCGTTTCAAAAAGGCAGCTCACTGTCACTTTCTCAAGGGCAATTAAGGATGGGCAATTAATGTAGGCTAGCCAGCAATGCCCATGTCTCATGAATGAATAAAGAAAAAATTCCTTTCCATGTTTGACCTGGTGCCATGAGACTTCATGGGGTCCAGAAGAGGATACTGAAGACTCCCAGAGCAGCTCTCTCCTGACTGTATACCACTGTGCCACAAACCCTGCCGGTAAGACAAGACATATGCAAGAATAGTGGTGTTGGTATCTGGGACATTTTCTTAGGGTATGATACCACAAGCATGACTCTGTCATGCTGTTGCTTAACTAGACTGTAGGACAGCTGTTCCAATTTTGACACAAGCCCCCCAGATGTTAGTAAGGAATACTTTGCAGGGTTGACCAGGCTGGGTTTGCCTAATGCCTAGGTCAATGCTAGGTGATCCGTCCAGTTTCACATCTTTGTTTTCTTTGTAGTACAACTGAGTGGCTTTCTATATCATTTCAGAGGTCATTTAAGAATCAACCATACTGCTGCGGGTCTGAGTCATATGTAGGCTAGACCAGGTAAGCACAGCAGGTTTCTTTCTCTGAAGGGAAACCCTAATCCCAAAGGACATTAGTGAACCAAATGGGTTTTTGCAAAAATCAACAGTGGTTTCATGATCATCATTGAGCTTTTCCAGCTTTGATCTTTTTTGAGTTTAAGTTCCACCGTTTACCATGGTGAGATTTGAACCCAGGTCCCCAGGGGTTATCCTTGGTCTCTGGATTATTAGTCTAGCAACAATACCATTGTGCCATTGCCTCCATGTGAAATATCACTCAGTTAAAGGCAAAATTGTGAACAGAACATTTCTGGCTATAATCTATTTAGGAGAGTTTGAGAAGGGAGTTAAAGATTGCAGCAGTCCCACCATTAAGGTGATAAAAGCCAACTATGGCCAGGGAACTACACACCAGTGAGTGGTTGGGAAACTACTGGAGAAGATTCTGAAAGGGAGAATCTGTCTGCATTTGGAGAGGCAAGGTTTGATCAGGGACAGTCAGCATGGCTTTATCAGAGGGACGTAATTTCTAACAAATTTGATTACATACACATCAAGTGTGTGGATGAGAGTAGTGTGGTTGATGTAGTTACATGGATTTCAGCACAGCCTTTGACAAAGTCCACAATGGAGACTTATTAAGAAGGCTAATGCGCATAGGAAACAGGGTGATCTGATAAGGTGGATTCTGATAAGGTAGGAGAGAGGGTGGCGACAGATGGCTGCTTTAATGACTGGAGGCCAGTGATGTACCACAGGGATCTGTACTGGGCCCCTTATTGTTCATCATTTATATAAATGACATAGATAACTATGTGGGGGTAGAATCAGTAAGTTTGCAGAGGACACAAAGATTAGCCAGGTGGTTAACAGTGAGGTTGAGTGCCTTGGGTTTCAGGAAGATATAGATGAGATGGTCAAATGGGTGGATAAGTGGCAGATGGAATTTAATTCTGAAAAGTGTGGGGTGATGCACTTTGGAAGGAATAATTTGACAAGGAAGTATACTATGAAAGGTCTGATACTGGGAAGTTCCGAAAAATAAAGGGACCTTGGTATATTTATCCATAGATCTCTGAAGGTGGAAAGACAGGTGAATAGGATGGTGAAAAAGGGCATATGGTACTCTCGCCTTTATTAATCAGGGTATAGAATACAAAAGCGGAGATGCCATGCTGGAGTTGCTAGAACTTTGGTGAGGCCACAGCTGGAGTATTGTGTGCAGTTCTGGTCACCACATTATAGGAAAGATGTGAATGCACTGGAGGGAGTGCAGAGGAGATTCTCCAGAATGCTGCCTGAGATGGAACATTTAAGTTATTAGGAGAGGTTGGATAGGCTTGGGTTGTTTCTCTGGAGCAGAGAGGACTGAGGGACAACATGATTGAAGTGTTTAAGATTGTGAGAGATGTTGACAGTGGAGCAGCTGTTCACCTTAGTTAAAAGGTCAGTTAAGAGGGGACACAAATTAAAAATGAGAGGTGGGAGGTTTAGCAGGTATTTGAAGAAAAACCTTTTTACTCAGAGAGTGGTGATAGAACCTAGAAGATAGAACATAGAACCCTACAGTGCAGAAACAGGCCCTTCGGCCCATCGAGTCTGCACCGAACACAATCCCACCCAGACCCTATCCCCATATCCCTACACATTTACCTGCTAATCCCTCTAACCTACACATCCCAGGATACTAAGGGGCAATTTTTAGCATAGCCAATGAACCTAACCCGCACATCTTTGGACTGTGGGAGGAAACCGGAGCACCCGGAGAAAACCCACGCAGACACGAGGAGAATGTGCAAACTCCACACAGGCAGTGACCTGTGGTCACTGATGGTCTAGAATGCACTGTCTGGGAGGATGGTGGAAATGGGATGCTCACACCTGAATGAATACTTGGCACACCGTAGCATTCAAGACTATTGGCCAAGTGCTGGCAAATAGGATTAGGTGGACAGGTCAGGACATTTCATGTGTTGGTGCAGACTCGATGGACCGAAGGGACTTTTCTACATTATAATATTCTAAGAGAAGCAATGGTGCAAAAGCAAATCCATTTAATTAGAGATAAGAGATTTTTTAAAAATGTTCCTCTGTTGGAATATGTTGCAAACAATGGAAAGAGAGAAGAAATATTTGAACAAATCAAAGTTCAACACAAAGACAACAGGGGGGAAATAAAGGATGGCTGTAATTAAATGTTAAGAAAGTAATTGGGCAAAATTAAGATGACCAGGTCTATATTGCCCAGAACTGAATATGGAGCCAGATGTCTTTTGCTGAACTGGATGTTTCTGATTATTGGAAATGAAATGGTGATGTACGGATTTGGAACTATCTGAGAAACAGGAGAATTGACAAACTTGAGAGGGAACTGAATAAAAGGTTAGCAAACTGAAGGCAGTTTATTTAGGGCCAGAGGAATTGGGCTTTTCCAGATAATTTTTGAATTTAAATTCCACCATCTACCTTGGTGAGATTTGAATCCAGGTCCCCTTGTTGTTGGGAATATTCTTAGAAAATATAAATAGTTTGAACTTGCAAGGAAGAGAACAACAAACATAGAACATTACAGCGCAGAACAGGCCCACGATAGAAGAAAGGACGAAGGAATGAGCATGGAAGGGAGAGTCAGAAGTGAGCAGAGGGAGGGGGGATTGAGCAAGGGAAGGGCAGAGCTAGAGACAGGAGTAAGGAGATGATTCATGGGTCCTGGTACTTCCCCTTGTTACAGCCCCCTTATTCTCCATTCATTCTCTCTTTAAACTCTCTTCCTCAATCATGTATGATATTTTTCTTGCAAAAAATTTATCAATTGATTCACCAATCACTAAATGATTCCTGTAAAATGCCCATTGTTGGTATCCGGTTAAAATTTCATTCAATATATGTAGCATGAATCATTAATATTAAGAGCAGCATCAATATAATGCAGTGTTAGTTTTGTGTGCCCTTTAAGTGATCCCACTGCGACAATTAAACAAACCAGGGAGTATAAATTTTATTTTGTCAGCATCATACAATGTTGTTAATTTGACAGGAAAATATCCCACTATTATTTATAATACTGTGCGGACAATAATACTGATTTTGATGACTGCCTCAGCCCTCATTAACATGTTTTGCAAATTACACCACATACATCCATGCAGTAAATTCATATTTTGGAGAAAGATTCAATATTTGCAACCTAGATAAGCCGCATAAGTTTTTTTCCATTCTGTCAATGAATTAGATACTCTCCTGCCTGGTGCTTGATATTATTCTATATAATTGTTTCAGGGATGTGGAATTGGATTTTTTAACCACTAATCTCACAGGTAGAATGATTAAATGACTCCTGAGGAACCGAGTGAAATCATTAGTCCTCACTGTTAGTGAGAAGCATTAGAGTCCGTAGGTATCCCTGTACAGGCCAGAGGACAATGACCTTGTTTTTGATCAATAACTCTGAAGATTCTGCTGAATGCTGATTATTCACTTCACTTTCACTTAACCAGATGCTCTAAATCATGGTTGTGAGAAGTTGAAGCTTATCCCGACAGACACTGGGTGCTGAGTAGGACAGGATGTAAGTTCATCACAAAGTATACACTCACACACAAACAAACTGATGGGCCATTTACTGTGGGAAATCCACCTAACCTTCACATCTTTGGACTGCGGCAGGAAGCTGGAGCACCCGGCAAAAACCTACACAGACACAGGGTGACTGTGCAAAGCCCCTGCACAGGCACCTGGGGACAGAATCAAATCTGGGTCCCTGGAGCTGTAAAGCAGCAGTGCTAACCACTGTGCCACCATGCTACCCTTGACTACGTAGAAACACAGATCATAGAAATATAAAACACTACAGCACAGTACAGGCCCTTCGGCCCTCAATATTGTGCCGAGCTGTGTCCAATCCCAAGCTATCCCCTCCCTATAATTCTGGAATGCTCCATGTGCCTATCCAGTAACTGCTTGAAAGTTCCTAAAGGTTCCGACTCCATTATCACAGCAGGCAGTCTATTCCACACCCCATCCACTCTGAGTAAAGAATCTACCTCAGACACCCCCCCTATATCTCCCACCATGAACCTTATAGTTATGCCCCCTAGTAACAGCTACATCCACCCAAGGAAATAGTCTCTGCACGTCCACTCTATCTATCCCTCTCATCATCTTATAAACCTCTATTAAGTTGCCTCTCATCTCCTCCACTCCAAAGAGAAAAGCCCCAGCTCCCTCAACCTTTCCTCATAAGACCTACCCTCCAAACCAGGCAGCATCCTGGTAAATCTCCTCTGTACTCTCTCCAATGCTTCCACATCCTTCTTATAGTGAGGTGACTACAACTGAACACAATATTCCAAATGTGGTCTCACTAACGTCCGGTATAGTGGCAGCATAACCCCACGGATCTTAAACTCAAACCCCCTGTTAATAAACGCTAACACACTATAAGCCTTCTTCACAGCTCTATCCACTGTTGAATCTCACTACAATATGTTTTCAAGGTCTACTATGCAACACAACTTCTTTATGATAATTCATTACTTCAAAAATCTCATAAAATCACCAAGATCTGATGGATAATAGGTAAATAAACAAAAGGACAAGATTGAAGTCAATGGAAAAGACTCTTGAGAATCATGTCTAGTGTAAAACAGATTTACTTTGAACCAATTATGCACTCTTGTTTTGGCAGGTGCATTCAGTTGGCTGTAAAATGATTTGAAACATCATAAAAGGTGCTGTATAAAAGTAGTTTTTTAATTTCATTAAACTTACATGTGGTCAGCAGAGTAACTGTAACAATGGTGAAAATGGAGGTCCAATGCCCATTCTCCAAAGATAACTAATTAGAGAGTAGTCAAATCCTGTTAGGAAAGTGGCTAAAAAGAAATGACTGTATTTACAAAACAATTCAATTCTGAAGCTAATATAACCTTATCATTCTGACTCTCCTGGTGTCAACCTACAATATATCATAAATCCTTTTACACAAACAACACTATCCCCAAGATTCGCCAGTCAGACACCTATTAACAGCTTAGGAAAACTGTACAGTAGATTGAATTGTTGAGTTGCATTTTCAGAGAGGAATAATATGAGGTACATAAAATCACTACAGCCTTAACAAAAAATGGGACTGTTTCCCCTTCCTCCAGAAACTGTCATACACATTCTGTTAAATACTGTGAATTTTACAGCCTAAAATGGAAACATATCATGAATAAACAAGATGTTCTCAAAGCAAAAAAAAGTGACACCCCAAACTATCCTTGCCAAGAATCCCAACCTTCCCCCAACTCACCCTGACAACATTTCCTAAGCTCCTGCCCAACCATTCCAGCACCTCCAATCTCCCTCTAAGTCTCCAACATTCCCAACCTCCTGCATTCCTCCAAAATTCCCCAGCTTCTTCCACCCCTCCAACAGCCCTCAATCTTCCTCCCATCTGCCCACCTATCCCTCCAACATTCCCTACCTTCCCTACCCCTCCAACAGCCCTCAAACTCTTCTACCCTTCAAGAACTCTCAACATCCCACTATCCCAAATCTCCTTCCAGCAACAGCCTTTAACTACCCCCTACCATCTCTTTCCTTTCACCTTTCACTCCCATAGAGCCAATTTGGATGCTGGCAGCTAAATTAGAGATTTTACATACTATTTTCAGCAGAACTATTTTCTTACTCTCAGTTGCTGCACTGCTGCTGCTGCCATTCAGTTAGGTTCATGGATCTAATTTTTTTTTAAAGTCTGTCAGAAAACCACAAAGTCGCCCAAAGGTCAGAAGCAGCAGCAGAACAAATAATGAAACTGATTTGACATACCAGCTTTATAAAAAATGGAACTCAGCTTTAAGATTATGATGTGTTTTTAAGTTGGTCTTTCAGGTCTGTAGCTCTGCCTCTGGCCTGCTCAGGGCTGGGGGACAATCAGCACCCTGCCCCCCCAGCTAGCCCTGTTTTTTTTTTGCTTGGCAACATCTACATCCCCTCTCCTGGGCCTTGGGGGCAGGGAGGGGGAATGAGTTGAGGGGTGGGGGAAGATGGGAAGGTGGAGGAATGAGCAGGGGAGGGGTTGGGAATGAGTGAGGAGAGGGGGAATTGTGTGAGAGTGAGGAAAGGGTGAACGAGCATGGTGGGGGGATTGGATGAATGGGGTAGGGAGAGACTAACGATCATTGAATCCCTACAGTGCAGAAGGAAATCATTCAGTCCATTGAGTCTGTACCAACCACAGTCCCAACCAGGTCCTATTCCCATAATTCCACATTTTACCCTGCTAATCCCTCTGATATTACAGTCAATTTAGCATGACCAATGCACCTATCCTGCACATCTTCAGACTGTGGGAGGAAACCGGAGCACCCAGAGGAAACCCACGCAGACATGGGGAGAATGTGCAAACTCCACACAGAAAGTCACCCAGGAAGGAATCGAACCCTGGTTCCTGGAGCTATGAGGCAGCAGCGCTAACCACTGTGTCACCGTGCCGCGCTGCTAGAGAGTGAGTGGGGGAGAGTGAGGAGGAAAATTAGGGGAGAGCGAAGTAGTAGCTTTGTAAGTTTATTTCATTCAAATACCAATCCAATTTCTACTTTGATAACCACCCTCTCAATAAGTCCTGCCATCTTCAAAGATTTATACAGATGAACTCCCAGATTCCTCTGTCCCCACACACTTTTTAGGAACTGTGTCTATCGCCATCCATTTTGCCTAAAATGCACCACTTCACACTTCTCCTTATTAAATTCCATCTGTCACTTCTCTGCCCATTTTGCTGCCTATCTATGTCTTTCCATGTGAATAGCCTCCTGAAACTTGGCATCCAGGTGGATAGGGTTGTGAAGAAGGCAAGAAGGTGTGTTAGCTTTTATTGATAAAGGGATTGAATTTAGGAGCCATGAGGTCATGTTACAACTGTACAAAACTCTGGTGCGGCCGCACTTGGAGTATTGCGTACAGTTCTGGTCGCTGCATTATAGGAAACATGTGGAGGCATTGGAAAGGGTGCAGAGGAGGTTTACCAGGATGTTGCCTGGTGTGGTGGGAAGGTCTTATGAGGAAAGGCTGAGGGACTTGGGGCTGTTTTCGCTAGAGAGAAGAACGTTAAGAAGTGACTTAGTAGAGGCCTATAAGATGATCAGAGGATTAGATAGGGTGGACAGTGAGAGCCTTTTTCCTCGGATGGAGATGGCTAGCACTAGGGGACATAGCTTTAAATTGAGGGGTGATAGATATAGGACATATGTCAGAGGTAGGTTCTTTACTCAGAGTAGTAAGGCATGGAATGCCCTGCCTGCAACAGTAGTGGACTCGCCAACATTAAGGGCATTTAAATGGTCATTGGATAAACATATGGATGATATTGGAATAGATGAGCTTTAGATTGGACTCACAGGTCAGCACAATATCGAGGGCCGAAGGGCCTGTCCTGCTCTGTTATGTTCATGTTCTACATTGAAGTCATTGATATTGTCCCCAGTCTCTGCCATTCCTCTAAGTTTCATATCATTGGCAAATTTTGAAATGTTACACTGTATTCCAATATCCAAGGGTCATTCACATATATGTCAAAAAGCACTGATCCCTGGAATTGGTGTTTTACTATCCTAGCCCCTTTAGTTTGGAACTCCAAGCTCCCAATTAATTTTCTTCAACTGTGGCCAGACGAAGCTGGACTCATCAACACCTTTATTGGTCCAGTGAATCTAACTTGCAGCTTAGTCAAAGGAAGAAAATTATCCACAAGTTTTACCTTTTTCTTGATAGTCTAAATTTCAAGAATACTTTAGCTCAGTTGTTTTATTCCTGAACATTATAAAGGTCCAGGTTAACTCCTCTGTAAATATTCTCCCACCATTAAGGAAATGGGAGTTGGGTTCATTGAGTAACATGGACATTTGGGTGAAACTACTTAAAATTTAAGAATAAACAGTTACTAGCATGTGAGATGGTGGTTAAATAAAGGTATAGTTTGCAAAGAGAATCTAGTAATTGCTTTACTTGGTTACAAATGTGTACATTCTAAGGGTAAGTAAGTCAGTAAGTAAATAAATATGATATTGCTCCTTAAAGAAATGTATTTATGTTCCTTGTGCACAAAGTGTGCTAACAATTTTTTTTATTACCAAAGCCATTTTGTGTATATCTAGCAGGCCTGTATTGTTATCACAACAGTATAATTGTCCCTGATTGTTACTGTTGGGAAGTTGGGTAGATTGGTGTTTGCAAAATGCTCAGGAGAAAGCATTGCATTTGGTCCCTTTAAAAGATGGTGCTTATTTTGTGCTTCGAGTGTTTAAAAAAATGCAAGGGGAGAAGGAGCCCCAAACTGATTTATATTGAAAAGCCAAGCAGCAGTTTTTAACAAACAACAGGCTTTTTGAATTTAATCAATCAGTTTGAATCAGGCAATTAAATATCAAGAACCTATTAAATTTAAATCTGACGGTTATAACAGCCTTGGGTCAATCCTATTGTGGGAAATATTGATGTGTCATCACAGGTATAAAAGGGGGCAGTGGGATAAAAGGGAGAGAGCATCTGCTACTTGCCAGAGCTAGCAGCTCTCAGCCAAAAGCACCAACTAGATAGCAAAGGTGCCAAAGAAGCTCTAGTCAGAACAACAATAGAGAAAGCCCAGAATATAATGGAAGACACAAAACCTAGTTGTAATTTAGAGAGTAAGTAAATTCTATTTCATTGTTAATGAGTGGGAATTGTGTTTATTGGAACAGCATACCATTAGGATCTTATTTTACTTGGGTATAGTTAATAGAGGAGATTTATTTGGTTTGTGAATATTTTAGTAAAATTGTTTATGGTTAAATAAATCAACACATAACAACTTATTTTGGAGAGAATGCCAGGGATTTATTTTCTATTTAACAACTAGAAGTTGCTGAAGTGCAGGTCACACCACTTCTCACACACACCTTTTATAAACTATAAGATGAGGTTCTCCTCTTTGGGTGTTTTGGTGTCAGTTCTCAGAGCGGGGGAGGAAATCAACTTCTGCTACATAACAGATTGGGAACTCAGGTCTGGGATTTGAACAGTCCTTTAAATAAACCTTAAGTGGAAAATCTATTTAATTTTGGTGGCTTATTGTCTCTTGAATCAAAAGTGGGGAAATGGCTCTTAGCATTGCTAAAGAGGTTCTGGGGTTGAAGCTGCTTTCCAAATCTACTAAGAAAGTTTAGAAAGACAGAAGATGACACTTGTAGAATTAGCAAAAGGCTGAAATTGGGTTTAACCAAAGGTAATAAGAAAGCTGAAATTGTAAAGGAATTAGCCAAGTGTTTTTAGGTGTATCAGAAACAGTCAAGTACAGTGGATTTAGAAAGAATTAAACTGGAAATGAGACAAATTGATGCTCGAAAGTGAACTTAAAGGGCTGGAGTTGGAAGAAAGGGAAAAGGAGAGGAAGGCCCTCAGAGGATAAAGGGAAAGATTGTTTGAGTTGAAAAGATGAAGTTGGAACTTGAAGCAAAAGGACTTCAAATGACAGAAGAAAAAGTGCAAGATAGAAGTGATGATGGGGAAACTCATCATTGCCAACTGCCTGGTAGGGATATAGACAAATATGTCCAAAATTTGAAAAAAAAATGCAGAAGCCTTTTTCATTTCCTTTGAGAAATTGGCCACAAAGATGAACTTGCCAGAGGCGGTGTGGTTGATGTTAATTCTAGCCAAGTTGGTATGCAGGGATACTAAGGTGGTAGTAGTGCTATCAGAGGAGGTACTAGAAAATATGAAGAGGTAGAAAGGGCTATTTTGAGTGTCTACAAATTGGTACCAGAAGCATATAGACAATCATTCAGAAATGTAAGAAGGTCAGACTTGTATCCAGTTTAAAAGAATTAAACGGAGCAACTTCTATAGATGGGTGAAAGCATTAAAGCTAGAAAAGATGTATGATGCTCTTAGAGAAATTATTCTGCTGGAGGAGTTTAAAAACTCACTTCCAGAAGTGAAAAGAACTTGCGTTGAGGAGCAGAAAGTTCAAACAGTGAGAAGGGCTACAATCTGGCAGATGAATACACATGAGTGCATAAATTGAAATCTAGCTTCTGACAGCAATTTCATTCTGAGGGATAGATATTGGGAAAGAGGGAGATCCTTCAATGAAAAACAAATGTAGATCACACTGGGAACAATTTACAACCTGTCAGAAAAGAAACCCAAGAAAGTGGAAAAGAGATGAAAGGCCAGGTGTTTAGTCAGTGTTGGAGGGGCTTAGGGAAAGGTGCTGGGAAAAAGGATCTGGTAAAAAAAGGCTCAACCAGTAGGATTAGTTGAGGTAGTGAAGGAAATCCCGCGAGAAGTTGAGGACCTGAAGGAGATTGTACAGCTGAGGCACGGGCTGGGTAGTAAGATAGTGCCTGATCTTTTCAAAGACTTCACCTGTGGGGGTAAGGTTTATTCAGGGGGAATAGGTAAATAAGTTTAAAATATTGAGAAATAAGGGAACTAGCTATTTAGCTATTCCAGGAATAGTTTATCCTTGGAAATGATAAAGCTTGATCACAGGTGGAAGTGATGCTCATTGTAATGAAAAAGCCAAAAAGAAAATCGGGGAGCTGAAGTTAAAAGAAAAAATACCCTGGAATTTTGCCAGACTGTGTGGTGATAAGATCCCACAGCCACAAGTTTAAAACAGGAAGGGAGGACAAAAGAGAAAGATGAAGGGGCTGAGGTCCAGTTAGCAGACAAGATGATAAAAGAAAGCAGGTAGAGAATCAGGCAGGGGTGTTTAGTTCTAACGGATTACTGGAGTTACATCATAAAGCCTACTCGACGTGTATTCCAGAATACTTAAGGCAGAAATAGAGATTTTGGCAGGTTAGTGCAGATGAGAAATGGGTGGAAGTTCTCTGGATTCTGTTGCTAGAATACAGACAGGAAGTATTGCAGATAGCAGACAAATGATCTGTAGGAAGTCATCTAGGAGTGAGGGAGACTCAGGCTAAGGTACAGAAGCATTTTTATTGCTCTGAATTACATGAAGATGCGGCTGAATTTTGCTGTCGTATGTATTAGATGGTAGGGAAACCACAGGTAATAATTCCCACATTTGAAGAACTTTTTACATGGGTTAAAATTCATTGTGTGGGTCCCCTCTCTAAAACCAAAAGTGAGAACCAGTATTTGCTAACCACAATGGATGTGGCTAACAGGTTCCCAGAGGCAATTCCATTATAGTAAATTCAAATAGCAAATGTTGTCCCCTTGTTCAAGAAGAGGAGTAGAGACCATCCAAGAAATTATAGACCAGTGAGCCTTACTTCTGTTGTGGACAAAGTTTTGGAAAGGATTATAAGAGACAATTTATAATCATCTAGAGAGAAATAGTTTGATTAAGGATAGCCAACACGGTTTTGTGCAGGGTAGGTCGTGCCTCACAACCTTTATTGAGGTCTTTGAGAAGGTGACCAAAGAGGTGGATAAGGGTAAGGCAGTTGACGTGATGTATATGGATTTCAGCAAAGCGCTTGATAAGGTTCCCCATGGTAGGCTACTGCAGAAAATGCAGATGCATGGGATTGAGGGTGATTTAGCAGTTTGGATCAGGAATTGGCTAGCTGATAGAAGACAGAGGGTGATGGTTGATGGGAAATATTCAACCTGGAGTTCAGTTACAAGTGGTGTGCCTCAGGGATCTGTTTTGGGGCCACTGCTGTTTGTCATTTTTATAAATGACCTAGATGAGGGTGTAGAAGGATGGGTTAGTAAATTTGCTGATGACACCAAAGTCGAACGCGTTGTAGACAGGATGGATGTTACAGTTTGCAGAGTGACGTAGATAAGCTGCAGAGCTGGGCCGAGAGGTGGCAAATGGAGTTTAATGCGGAAAAGGGTGAGATGATTCACTTTGGAAGGAATAACAGGATTACAGAGTATTAGGCTAATGGAAAGACTCTTGGTAGTGTGGATGAGCAGAGAGATCTCGGGGTACATGTGCATAGCTCCCAGAAAGTTGGCACCCAGGTTGATAAGGTTGTTAAGAAGGCGTACGGTGTGTTAGCTTTTATTGGTAGAGGGATTGAATTTCGGAGCTGTGAGATCATGTTGCAAATGTACAAAACTCTGGTGCGACCGCACTTGGAGTATTGCGTACAGTTCTGGTCGCCGCATTATAATTATATACTAATTGGGGGGGGGGGGGGGGGGGGGGGGTGCGAGGGTAGGTGACCTTACGAGGTCTAAAGTTAAGGAGAGGGTACAGGTAAGGGAAGAGGCCGAGGATGTCCCAATAATAGAGGGAGTAGGGGGCGTGAGTATGGTTGGTGGCGTTACGGCAAATAGGGTCCAGGTGAAGGCTGGGATGAAAGCGCTTTATCTGAATGCACGAAGCATTCGGAATAAAGTGGATGAGCTGGTGGCGCAGATCGACACAAATGGATACGATCTGGTGGCCATTACAGAGATGTGGCTGCAGGGTGACAGGGACTGGGAGATGAATGTACAGGGTTATCAAGTGTTTAGGAAGGATAGGCAGGAGGAAAGAGGGGGTGGCATAGCTCTGCTGATTAAGGATAGTATCAAGGTGGTAGCAAGGGATGATATCGGAGCCAAGGAGCAGAAAGTGGAATCGTTGTGGGTGGAGATTAGGAACAGCAAAGGGAGGAAGACGCTGGTGGGTGTCGTCTATAGGCCCCCGAATAATGATCTGGAGGTGGGGCGGGCTGTTAACGCGCAAATAAGTGCAGCGTGCAGGAATGGGACGGCCGTAGGTATGGGGGATTTCAATCTGCATATTGATTGGTCGACCCATGTTGGACACGGTGGGCTCGAGGAGGAGTTCTTGGAATGCTGCCGGGATAGTTTCCTTGAACAGTGTGTGTTGGAGCCGACGAGGGAGCGAGCTATCTTGGATCTGGTGCTGTGTAATGAGGCGGGTAGAATTAGGGACCTTGCGGTGAAGGATCCTCTTGGAGAGAGTGATCATTGTATAGTGGAGTTTCTGGTGCAGATGGAGGAGGAGAAAGTGGGTTCCCGGACACGCGTCCTTTGTTTGAATAGAGGGGAGTATGGTAGGATGAGAGAAGAATTGGCGAATGTGGACTGGGGGAGCGCGTTGGATGGAGGGTCTGCTGAGGAGCAGTGGAGGATCTTTAAGGAGATCTTTCTTGGTGCTCAGCAGAAATTTATTCCGATGGTCAAAAAGGACTGTAGGAGGAGAGGTAATAAGCTGTGGATAACGAAGGAGGTGAAGGAAAGTGTTAAATTAAAAGCGGAGGCATTTAGAGTAGCGAAGAGGAGTGGGCGAGAAGAGGATTGGGAGAGGTTTAAATGTCAACAAAGATTGACAAAGAAGTTGATAAAGAAGGGTAGGAGAAACTATGAAGCTGGGCTAGCACTTAATATAAAAAAGGATAGCAAGAGTTTTTATAAATATATAAAAAGGAAGAGGCTGGCTAGGGTGAACGTTGGTCCTTTAGAGGATGAGAAAGGGGACCTAGTGGTAGGGGATGGGGATATGGCTCAGGTATTGAATAACTTTTTTGTTTCCGTCTTCACGGAGGAGGACGTGAATAATTTGCCGGGTGTTAGCGATGGAAAGGTGGTAGGACTGGAGGGTCTTAATGACATTACTGTTACTAGAGAGGCAGTGCTCGACAGACTGGAGGGACTGATTGTGGACAAGTCCCCAGGACCGGATGGAATGCACCCGAGGGTTCTGAAAGAAATGGCGGAGGTGATAGTGGATGCCTTGGTGGTTATTTTCCAGACGTCGCTGGATTCCGGGGAAGTGCCGGAAGATTGGAAAACGGCTAATGTTACGCCGTTGTTTAAGAAGGGTGCCAGGCAAAAGGCAGGGAATGATAGGCCGGTTAGTTTAACGTCTGTGGTAGGTAAAATGTTAGAATCCATCATTAAAGAGGAAATTGCGAGACATCTTGAAGGGAATTGCTTGATAGAGCAGACGCAGCACGGTTTCATTAAAGGGAAGTCGTGTCTGACAAATTTACTGGAGTTCTATGAGGATGTGTCTAGGGCAGTGGATAGAGGAGAGCCGGTCGATGCGGTCTTTCTGGATTTTCAGAAGGCGTTTGACAAAGTACCTCACAAGAGGTTATTGCAGAAGGTCAGGGGACATGGAGTTGGGGGTAGGGTGTTAGCGTGGATAGAGGATTGGTTGTCAAATAGGAGGCAGAGAGTGGGGGTCAATGGGTGCTATTCGGATTGGCGGTTGGTGACTAGTGGGGTGCCCCAGGGGTCGGTGCTGGGGCCTCAGCTATTTACCATTTATATAGATGATCTGGAGGAGGGAACCGAGTGCAGGGTGTCAAAATTTGTGGATGACACCAAGATCGGGGGAACGGCAAATTGTGCGGAGGGTGTGGAGAGTCTGCAGAAGGATCTAGATAGGCTGGGCGAATGGGCCAGGAAATGGCAAATGGAATTTAATGTTGGCAAGTGCGAGGTGGTCCACTTTGGTAGGAGGAATGGTAGGAAGGACTATTACTTACGTGGTGAAAAACTGCAGCAGGCGACGGTGCAGAGGGACCTCGGGGTCCTTGTGCATGAGTCGCAAAATCCCAGCCTGCAGGTGCAGCAGGTGGTCAGGAAGGCGAATGGGATGCTGGCCTTCATAGCGAAGGGGATTGAATATAAAAGTAGGGAGGTCTTGCTGCAGCTGTATAGGGCATTGGTGAGGCCGCAGCTGGAGTACTGTGTGCAGTTTTGGGCGCTGCACCTGCACAAAGATATTTTGGCTTTGGAGGGAGTGCAGAGGAGGTTTACTAGGCTGATACCGGAGTTGAGGGGGTTGAGCTATGAGGAGAGGCTGAATGAACTAGGCTTGTACTCGTTAGAGTTTAGAAGAATAAGGGGAGATCTCATTGAGACGTATAAGATGATGAATGGGATGGATAGGATAGAGGTGGAGAGACTCTTCCCGCTCAAAAAAGACAGTAGGACTAGGGGGCACAGCCTCAAGATAAAGGGGGGGCGTTTTAGAATGGAGTTGAGGAGGAACTTCTTCACTCAAAGGGTGGTGAATCTCTGGAATTCTCTACCCGTTGAAGTGGTGGAGGCTGCCTCGCTAAATATTTTCAAGACGCGGGTTGATGGGTTTTTGATAAGAGAGGGGATTAAGGGTTATGGGGAGAGGGCCGGAAAGTGGAACTGAGCCACGACAGATCAGCCGTGATCTTATTGAATGGCGGGGCAGGCTCGAAGGGCCAGATGGCCTACTCCTGCTCCTATTTCTTGTGTTCTTACGTTGTTATGTATAAGAAAGATGTGGAAGCATTGGAAAGGGTACAGAGGAGGTTTACCAGGATGTTGCCTGGTATGGTGGGAAGGTCTTATGAAGAAAGGCTGAGGGACTTGAGGTTGTTTTCGTTAGAAAGGAGAAGGTTGAGAGGGGACCTGATTGAGGCATACAAGATGATCAGCGGATTGGATAGGGTGGACAGTGAGAGCCTTTTACCTCGGATGGTGATGGCTAACACGAGGGGACATAGCTTTAAATTAAGGGGTGGTAATTATAGGACGGATGTCAGAGGTAGGTTCTTTACTCAGAGGGTAGTAAGGTTGTGGAATGCCCTGCCTGCAGCAGTTGTGGACTCGCCAATTTTAAAGGCGCTCAAATGGTCAGTGGATAGGCATATGGATAACATTGGAATAGTTTAGGTTAGAGGGTCATTAGATTGGTTCCACTGGTCGGCGCAACATCGAGGGCCAAAGGGCCTGTACTGCCCTGTAATGTTGTATGTTCTCTATGTTCTATTATGGAATATCAAAGCAAAAAAGGTTGTCTAGGAGTTGCTTGCTTTCTTTATCTGTTATGGATTACCCAGGGAGATTCAGTCAGACCAAGGGTCTAATTTTTACTGCCAAATTATTTAAGGAGGTCATGAATAGTTTAGGCATCAGATATTTTATCAAGTGTGTACCACCCTAAATTCCAGGGAGCACCAGAAAGGTGGCAAAAGATCCTAAAGACCATGTTGAGGGCATATTGCTAGGATTACCCAAATGATTGGGATAAAGGTATCCCATTTATGTTATTTGCTAATAAAGATGCTCCAAATAAATTGACTCAGTTTACTGAATTTGAATTAATATTTGGACGTGAAGTAAGAGGATTTTTAAAATTAATTAAGAAAAAATTGGTAGGTCTGAAGTCAGATCTCAGTTGGATTATGTATCTGAGCTGAGAAGGATTAAACAGCAGGGGAATTAGCTAGCTAACATTTAAAAGTGGCACAGCACCTAATGAAGCAAGAAGCAGATAATAAATCTAAAATTCATGTGTTTGCCTGTGGGGACAAAGTATTGGTGCTATTACAAGGGTAGGAGATCCCTTCAAAGCAAGATTTAGTGCCTCCTATCAGGTTGAGAAGTTAAGTCAGGTGAATTATCTGGTAAAGATGCCAGATAGCAAAATAATATATAGGTATGTCATGTAAACATACTGAAATAGTACTATGACAGGGAAAGGGAACTGGAGAAAGATATTAGTTACCACCACTGAGTGAGGAATCAAATCTTGATCATTTGAATTTTGATGTGCCTGAGCGTAAATTGAATAATGAAGAACACCTTAAGGAATGGAATAGGGTAGTGTCTCAGTCCTAGGGAATCTGTCTCAGGAATAGAGAACTGAATTGAAAGACTTGTTACAGTGCTTTGAGGACCTAGGTAGAAATAGAATGGGGAATAGTGCACAAGGTTGACATAGGGAATGCTGTTCCGATTAAAACCCACCCCTATTGGCTTAATCCTCAAAGCAATGCAGGTTCAGAAGGAAGTGAAAATGATGCTACAAGAAGACATCATGGAGCCAAATCCAAGGGAGCGGAGCTGCCGATCGTGTTGGTTCCCAAACTCGATGGTACTCGACATTTCTGTGTAGATTATCGGAAGGTCAACACTCAGATGAAATCTGACACATACCCAATTCCAAGGCTGGAGGATTGTGTGGATAAAATAGGACAAGCCACTTGCATCACAAAGTTGCACTTACTTTGTGGTTACTAGTAAATACCTCTTGTCAGAGAGAGCAACAGGTGCTTCTGCTTTTGTAACCCTAAATGGGCTTTATCAATTTAAAGCAATGCCCTTTTGGGATGAAAAATACACCTGCCACATTTCAAAGGCTTTTGAACAGATTTGTTGCAGGATTGACTAATTTTGCTGTCTACATAGATGACAGTGTTCTATAGTCATTCACAGAAAGATCACATGGAGCATTTGGCAGAGCTCTTCGAGGTTACAGAAGGCAAAGTTGGTCATAAACATAGAAAAACAGAATTTGCAAAGGTGGAAGTGACATCTACTGAATCATAGAAACCCTATAGTACAGAAGTGGGCCATTCAGCCCATTGAGTCTACGCTGATAATCCCACCCTAGGCCCGATCCCCACAACCCCACTAATCCCTCTAACCTGCACCTCTTTGGACTCTGGGAGAAAACACACAGACACTGACCCAGCCAGGAATCAAACCCAGGCCCCAGGCAGCAGTGCTGCCCCACCCATCTTAACACAACATTGGAAGGAACATATCCTGCTCTTCAAACACAACAGTTACGGACAATTGACATCAAAAAACATGAAGATGAAAGGTCATCGAGGACTTTCCAAGACTATCCTTGAAGAAAGAAGTGCTACAGCATTTAGGATTGAGCAGATTGTACAGGAAATCTGTACCAAACTTTAGTGGCATCATTGACAGATTTGTAAAAGAACATGAAATGATCCTGGTAAGAAAATGCGAAGAGGTATTTGAAATTTAAAGGCAGTGTTAACCACCACAGCGAATGTTTTAAATCTTTCAGAGTCACTATTGATGTCAGATCCCTCCTGGACTGGATAATACCTCCCCCCTCCCCGGCTCCCATGGACATTGGATCACCCTCCCAACATTACTGACTCCCCTTTTTCCTCCCCACCCCTGCAATCACAGGCAGGCACATGGCCCCCATCTCCGCTGGCTCTGGCTGTCTGACATCTCCCTCTTTCTCCTCTCATCATAAAGACAAATATCCCATCCCCACCATCAGCACACCTGCTTCCCCTTCCCCTCAATGGTAACAAGCAAACTGCATGGAACTTGCTAAAATGCTCTCAAGCTGCCTGCATCTGATTTGCCTAACGAAGGGCACCCAGGGATGGAGAGATAGGCAGGCAATGTAGGGAAAAATGGCATCAAGGAGGCAGCCCCCAGATTTGTAAAATCAGACCTGACTAGGTTGCTGGCAACGGGCAGCATCCTTCCATTTTCCAAGAGGAAGTGATGGGAAAGTGGCCTGGGGGGCAGTGTGGGTAGCTCTAGAGGATAAAAACCCTACAGTGCAGAAAGAGGCCATTTGGCCCATTGAGTCTGCACCAACCACAATCCTACTCAGGCCCAACCTTAGATATTTTACCCATTAATCCCTCTAACCCTACACATCTCAGAACACTAAGGGGCAATTTTAGCATGGCCAATCCACCCAACCCGCACATCCTTGGACTGTGGGAGGAAATCAGAGCACCCAGAGGAGACCCACGCAGACACAAGGAGAATGGGTCATTGTGGAGTTTGCACAAACAAGGATTCGAACCCAGGTCCCCTGGAGCTGTGAAGCAGCAGTGCTAACCACTGTTACTGTGCCACCCCCACTATGCTACTGGGCCACCATCACGGCATTAGCCAAGAGAACAGGGAAGCGGTGCTGCAAAATGGTCAATGACCTCATCTGGGCAGAAAGAGTGAGTGTTTAACCCCATCTAGCATCTTCCCCCAAGTCACCCCTAGATCCTCCACCCCCAGCACCTTATATGCTTCCAGCTCCTAACCCCCAAGCACCTCCTTCCTCTGCTGCCCCACCCCCTGCCAAGAGTATCACAGTCTTGCCATCTGAGGACCATCCCCTGATACTATCTCTGTTGCTGTGCGGACACATGGAGGTCCGTGGGAGTTTGCTCGTTCTCCCCGTGGTTGCGTGGGTTTCCTCCGGGTGCTCCGGTTTCCTCCCACACCCCAAAGATGTGCTTTTAGGCTGATTGATTGGGTAACAAATTGTCCCTATATTGGACCTCCCTGATCCTCACACATTAGGCATAGACTAGAGTCATGAATAGGTCACTGACCATGGGACGGCGGCGCGGGCTCGTTGGGCCGAAGGGCCTGTTTCCCGTGCTGTGTTGTTCTTTGTACTCTGCAGAAGTCATGCCATCACTTTTCTCATCTCTCTTCTGCCTCTACAGGAGGAGAAGGCCCCTAATTGCCAGGAGAGGGTGAAGACATGAGCCTGACCTTCAAGTTTTCACCCCCTTTTGAGGAGCAGGCACTGGAACTATTGGGAGAGGAGGCCATTCCAGGCCTTCAGTGATAGCATAGTCAAACTCAAGTCAAAGTGAGCATCTGTCACTCATATTTGTAGCAATTTCTAGGGGACATAGCTTTAAGGGGCAAGGTTTGAAGGAAATGTACAAGATAGGTTTTTTAAGAGGGTGTTGGGTTCCTGGAACTCACTGCCAGGGGAGGTAGTGGAAGCAGATATGATAGTGTCTTGTAAAGGTGTCTTGACAAATGGGAATAGAGGGATATGGTCCCCGGATGGTGCGTTTTAATTCAGATGGGCAATCTGGTCAGTACAGGTTTGGAGGGGCCGAAGGGCCTGTTCCTGTGTTGTAATTTTCTTTGTTCTTTGTTCTATGGAGAAAGATCCAAGTAAGTTTCTTGCTGCCCAGTAGGAAGGGACCCTGATGTGTTGGGCCATCGTGGTCTCCACTGCTGCTCCCACCCATCCTCCCCTTGACAGCTCTGACTTCTCAAAGGGTGGCACCTTTTTGGCGTCAGCTTCCATGTCACAACTCACCATCCCAGAGACACTCACATTGGGTCCAGTTAGTGGTGAGGGGTCTGGGTCATTTTCTGGTGAGCACGACCCATCGAGTGGAGAACAATGTCTGGGGCCTGTGGCACATGGCAACCTGCTGGAGGCGAGGATTCAGCCGGTTCCAGGCTCCACGCTGGGCCTTGGAGATCACTTCACCCTCAGCTGCTGGAGATGCAACAATAGAACCAGGGGTAGACGGCCACACTGGACCATAACAGGTAACCCATGCCCCCCTCAAGCCATCCCTGGGCTCCTCAAAGACCTCCAGGATAACTGAACTTCTCAAGATGAAGCTGTTGTGCATTCTGACAGGGTGTCTGGTGCAGACATGCTTGATGTTCATCTTAAGGTCACACAACAATTGCACATTTAGGAAATGGAACCCCTTTCTATTCATGAATCATCCTGAATTCTGAACCGGGGCCTTGAGGGTGACGTGGGTGCAATCTTCAGCTTCCTGCACATTTGGCATTCCCGCAATGGCCGCAGATTCTGTACCCGTGCCTCCTGTTGGCTCTGGTCCAGGTCAAATTTGAGATACTTGGGCATACCGGTGTGGATAGCTGACTGGGAAATGCCACGTACATCTCCAAGGATCTGGAAGGAGCCGATGGCATAAAAGTTTAAAGTGGTTGTAAGTTTCATAGCCACTGAGAGTGGGTGCCCCCAGCTCTGCCAGCGCCTCGGTCACTGTCTGTGTGGAGTTTGCACATTCTCCCCATGTCTGTGTGGGTTTCCTCCCACAGTCCAAAGATGTACAGGTTTGGTTGATCAGTCATGATAAAATTAACCCTAGTGTCAGGGGGATTAGTGGGGTAATTGAGTGGTTAAGTGAATAAGGCCTGAGTGGGATTGTGGTCAGTGCAGACTCGATGGGCTGAATGGCCTCTTTCTGCACTGTAGGGATTCTGTGACCTGCAACACATGGCATAGATTTTGATTGTCTCCTTTTAGAGTCAGACCTGTAGGTGGTACGCGATATGACAGTTGTGGAACTGCCAGAATCCCTGCTTCCTCCTTCTCCTGTACACCTCCACATGAATGGCAACCACATCCTGCCTCAGGTGGTGTCTCCTCGCTACTCCTGCGAGTGCTAAGGCCCGGGCCACCTCTGACTGCAATTCATCCCCCTCTCCTCCTCCTCAGCTCCAGCAGCAACCAAAAGAACAGATCAATTGGTTGCATCACAAAAGCCATCTCGTCAATCTGAAGGGGAGGGAGGACATTTGGAGAAGGGCAGAGACAGATGGAGAGGTTAAGGAACTCTGTTTGCTGCTAACCCAGCAACCCACACTGCTCATACTTCCCATCCTCCCCTCAGCAACACAGCCCCCCCCCATCCCTGACCAACACAGTGCACCGTCCCACCCCCATCCTCCTCACAGTAACACACACCCAGAGCCCATGCAGTAGAGAGCACCGACCCTGCTGCTTGGAAAATCCTGAGGCTGCAGCACTGCCATTTCGCAGGGTTTCCAGCACATTCCCCAGCTCAGTTGTGAATGCACTCGGACCTGGCAGCTTCTTGAGGACTCGGTCAGTGCTGAGACCCAGGTTCGTGCTGAAAATCGGACACCATGCTGAGCAACAGACCACCCCCCGCACACTCATCCTCCCGACCCAAAATGTCATGAAGCAATCACCCCCACCATGAGCAGCACGAGCCATCCAATGGTAGGCACTTACCTCCTCAGTAACCCTCGCTGATGGAGCGCCAGAAGCTGATCATTAAAAAAGGTGTTTTCCAGACTGAGCCAGCTAGGGTAAACAAGATGTGCTCATGAATTAAGGTGTGCATTGCATTGAGATGCATGAAAATATTTAAATTGATGTTGCACCTGTTTTGGACAGGCTCCCAATTGCGCTGATTTGATTTTCCTTCATAAAGGGGGAACTGGCACAAATGGGCGCTGATCGCACAAATCACCTCACACCCCACTTTACCATTTTTTGCCCCTGAAAACAGGCACAATGGGATGTTAAAATTCCATCTAGAGTCCCTATCCTTCCACTCCTATTCATGCATTTATCAAGTTACCCTTTAAATGCTGCTATCATACCTGCTCCCACCTTCTCCCCAGGCAACACATTCCAGACATTCATCACCTTCTGTGTGAAGAAACTTGCCTCGCACATTTTCTCTAAACTTTTCACCATGCACCTTAAACCGATGTCCCCCTAATTCTTGGCTTTTCTACCCTAGGGAAAGAGCAACTGACTATCCACTCTGTCCATGTCACTCAATCTTGTAAACCTCTATTGGATCACCCCATTGTTCCTCAACCTCCATTGTTCCAGTGAGAACAAACTGAATTTATCCAATCTTTCCTCATAGCTAATACCTTCCAGACTAGGCAACATCCTGGTAAATCTCTTCAGTACCCTCTCCAAAGCATCCACATCCTTCTGGTAATGTGGTAACTTGGAATATTGTGTACAGTTCTAATGAAGCCTAAGTAAGGTTCTGTACAATTGCAGCACGACCTGCCAATTTTTATACTCAGTGCCCTGACCGATGAAGGCAGGCTTGCTGTATGCTCACAACTTTATCCACCTGCGTTGTCACTTTCAGTGATAGGTGAACATGTACGCCCAGATATCTCTGCCTGTTAATAATCCTGAGGGTTCTACCATTTACTGTATAATTCCTACATGCATTGGACCTTCCAAAATGCGTTATCTTAGATTTGTCTGGATTAAACTCCATCTGGCATTTCTCTGCCCAAGTCTCCAACCGGTTTAAATCTTGCTGTACCTTCTGACAATTCTCTTCACTATCCACAACTCCACCAATCCTTGTGTTATTGCAAACTTACTGATCAGACCAACTACATTTGTACACTCATACATGAAAATATTATTGCAATTGCTTTATCAAGAGTAAAAACAAAGTCTGTTTCAAATTGAACACTACCATTTCTGTTATATATAAATAGAATTAATGTAAAATGTGAAATTCTAGATTATTGAACTATGGATCTAGTAATATAATGAAGCTAAGGTGTTTTAAAAAAAGCGATCTTTTCATGATGGTTCTTTTTTTTAAGGTGGAGGTGTTACAAAATTGCGTAGAGTAATTGTAGATTGGTGTTAGTAAAATTGTAAAATGCTCTGGAGAAAGCATTGCATGGTCCCTTTAAAAGGTGTTTTTTTTGTGCTAAGAGTTCATGAAAAATGCAAGTACAGAAAACCGCAAACTGAAACATTTGTATTGGAAGAATAAGCTGCAGTTTTTAAACAAGAAAACTGGCTAAATTCAAAGCCTATCAGTTTGAATTAGGCACTTAGATACCAAGAACCTATTAAATTTAAATCTGATGGTTTTGACAACATAGGACATCACAATATAAAAGAAGAGGGTAGTGGGACAAAAAGGAGAGAGCAATTGCCAGAGCTAATAGCTCCCAGCTAAAAGCACCATCTAGATAGCAAAAGTACCAAAGAAGTTTCAGACAGAAGAATCGACAGAGCCCAGAATATTCCTGAAGACACAAAACCTGATTATAATTTAGAGCAGCTAAATTCTGTTTTGTTAATGAGTGGAAATTATATTTATTGGAACAGCATACCATTAGAATCTTGATTTATTTGGGAAGAGTCAATAATTAGAAGGGATTTATTCAGTTTGTTAATAGTTTAGTAAATTTGCTTACTGTTAGATAAATTGTGTGATTTTAGAGTGTCAGGGATTTACTATGTACGTAATCACTAGAAGTTGAAGAACAGGTCATATCACTTTGCACAGACTTTTTACAGATGATAAGGTGAGGTATGCCTCTTTGGATGTTTTGGTCTTAGTTCTTCAGTGGGGGAGATCAACCCCTGCTTTATAACACTAGAATGTTTGTTTTAATCTGAACTAATGCTGTTCTGCTATTCTTAGTGTTCCTAGGGATTTTGCAGAGTAGGGCTTGATTAGGATAATTGACAGGGAACAAATCGTATGATTGGGTGGAGGTGAGCTTACACAGAAGAATCGAGTCAGATGCTGCTTTGAATTTAGAGAGAGCAGTGACTCTCTTTTGCTCTCCTCTGAAGTTAGAGACTGGAATCTGTCAGGAAATAAGTCTTTCCCTGGAAATTGCTTTGAGAGTGGATCTTTGAGAGTTGCTGTTTTGGAAGCTGCAGACAGAGGTATCTCTTTCTATCTGTGAATTCTGGAGACTGGGAGCTGCCAGAGACTAGACTTACTTCTCTAAAGTTTTGCTGTTTGATATCCTTCTCTGGAAACTGCTGCCTGGTTGCAATATTAAAAGGCTGTAAAATCTATCACCATGTGAACATGCTTGTTTTTTGTGCTAATTCTGAAGAAGGGTGTATGTCTATGGGAATATTGCTTTAAATTGGAAGAGAGACAACATGACAAAGTGGATTTCCTAAGTATTTTAATTGGTTAAAAATTATGATAAATCTTTTTGTTTTCCAACTGTGTTCTGAAGTTTGTTTGTTTTGATAAGTTTTCTAGTGGGTCACTTGAATCATACCTTGAGTGAAATGCCTTATCTCACCTCATTGCCAAATTGAAAAGTTGGGGCTTCAGCTGACTTCATAATATACCTTGGAATTTCTGATCTGGTCCCTAACAATAAGGATATAGATTAAGATTGAACGATTTATGGCAAACGGTTCTGCAATCTCCCCACCCACTAACTGGGATCTAAGCCATCCAGACCAGGCAATTTATCCACTTTAAGTAGAGCCAGCCTTTGTGGTACATCGTGCTGGTAAATTAGTTAGATTATAATTAGATTCCATAATGGACAAAGTATTTATGTGTCGGGTTTGATTTTTCAATTCCAATTGAGATTCTGCTGTGCTTAGAGAGCTACAGTGCGAAAAGTAAATATAGTAGCAGGTGTTGCTTAGCAATTACAGGCTCACTTCAGTCAGAACTTTATTTTGTTCCTTAGTTTTTAACTGAAAGACAGAATGGATGCAAATGGAGATAGGTAACAGAGGAATGAACAGCTCTCTCAACTCAGCCAGGAGAAACTGAACAAGACTGGGCAATTGCATAATGTGGGCTTCCTAAGAAACAAGATAGAGTCCAGATAACCAGTGAACTGGGAAGGAAAGAAGATTTCTGACAACTGGAGTTAAGAAACCAGAGACCAAGCAATTGTTCAGAAGAATTCAAAGATTAGATTTAGGACTCTAACTTAGGAACAATTACATTTAATTAGACTTCAAGTTGGACAGCATACCTTCAAGATAGTTAACACATCAGATGTCATTTTAATAAGAATCTGGGAATTGGAAATTGAACTTTAAAAAAAATGACATCCTGATAGGGTTTGATGCAAAATTCTGGTGTGGATTCCCAGTTAAAAGTGGAGTGGAAACAGAGAGAAGTGAAACATTTGGACTGAATTTCGGAAAGAACAAAGAAAATTACAGCACAAGGAACAAGCCATTCGGCCCTCCAAGCATGCACCAACTGTTCTAAAACCCCCTACCCTTCCGGGAACCTTATCCCTCTATTCCCATCCCATTCATAAGAACATAAGGTCCACCTCGTGTCAAACGAGGGGCATTCACATGGCGGGTCGTGCGTGGGCTGCTCTTGGAAGTTCCAGGAGTGGCCTAGTACTTCATGTCGGTGTGTGTGCTTGATCCTGGACCGGTAGATGGGCGCCGCAACAGCTCAGTGACTAGCACTGCTGGCTGTGCAGGCACATGGATTTGGGCCTGTGTCTGTGGGAGTTTGCGCATTCTCCCTGTGGTTGCGTGGGTTTCCTCCGGGCGCTCCGGTTTCCTCCCACACCCCAAAGATGTGCTCTCAGGCTAATCGTTTTTTACCAAATTGACACTATTTCTTCCCTGAATCGGACTGAGTAGGGTTCCATTCATAGACACGCAGGGTAGAATAGGTGCAGGGTGATGTGGTGGCGCGGGCTCGTTGGGCCGAAGGGCCTGTTTCCTGTGCTGGGTTGGTCTTTGTTCTTTGTATAAGAACATAAGAAATAGGAGCAGGAGTAGGCCATCTAGCCCTTCGAGCCTGCCCCGCCATTCAATAAGATCATGGCTGATCTGTCGTGGCTCAGTTCCACCTTCCCGCCCTCTCCCCATAACCCTTAATCCCCTCTCTTATCAAAAACCCATCAACCCGCTTCTTAAAAATATTTAGCGAGGCAGCCTCCACCACTTCAACGGGCAGAGAATTCCAGAGATTCACCACCCTTTGAGTGAAGAAGTTCCTCCTCAACTCTGTTCTAAACCGCCCCCCCTTTATCTTGAGGCTGTGCCCCCTAGTCCTACTGTCCTTTCTGAGCGGGAAGAGTCTCTCCACCTCTATCCTATCCATCCCATTCATCATCTTATACGTCTCAATGAGATCTCTCCTCATTCTTCTAAACTCTAACGAATACAAGCCTAGTTTATTCAGCCTCTCCTCATAGCTCAATCCCCTCAACTCCGGTATCAGCCGAGTAAACCTCCTCTGCACTCCCTCCAGGGCCAAAATATCCTTGCGCAGGTGCGGCGCCCAAAACTGCACACAGTACTCCAGCTGCGGCCTCACCAATGCCCTATACAGCTGCAGCAAGACCTTCCTACTTTTATATTCAATCCCCTTCGCTATGAAGGCCAGCATCCCATTCGCCTTCCCGACCACCTGCTGCACCTGCAAGCTGGGTTTTTGCGACTAATGCACAAGGACCCCGAGGTCCCTCTGCACCGTCGCCTGCTGCAGTTTTTCGCCACGTAAGTAATAGTCCTTCCTACCATTATTCCTACCAAAGTGGACCACCTCACACTTGCCAACATTAAATTCCATTTGCCATTTCCTGGCCCATTCGCCCAGCCTATCTAGATCCTTCTGCAGACTCTCCACACCCTCCGCACAATTTGCCTTTCCCCCAATTTTGGTGTCATCAGCAAATTTCGACACCCTACACTCGGTTCCCTCCTCCAGATCATCTATATAAATGGTAAATAGCTGAGGCCCCAGCACCGACCTCTGGGGCACCCCACTAGTCACCAACCGCCAATCCGAATAGCACCCGTTGACCCCCACTCTCTGCTTCCTATTTGACAACTAATCCTCTATCCACGCTAACACCCTACCCCCAACTCCAAGTCCCCTGACCTTCTGCAATAACCTCTTGTGAGGTACTTTGTCAACGCCTTCTGAAAATCAAGAAAGACCACATCCACCGGCTCTCCTCTATCCACCGCCCTCGACACATCCTCATAGAACTCCGGTAAATTTGTCAGACACGATTTCCCTTTAATGAAACCGTGCTGCATCTGCTCTATCAAGCAATTCCCTTCAAGATGCCTCGCAATTTCCTCCTTAATGACAGATTCTAACATTTTACCTACCACAGACGTTAAACTAACCGGCCTATAATTCCCCGCCTTTTGCCTGGCACCCTTCTTAAACAACGGCGTAACATTAGCCGTTTTCCAATCTTCCGGCACTTCCCCGGAATCCAGCGACGTCTGGAAAATAACCACCAAGGCATCCACTATCACCTCTGCCATTTCTTTCAGAACCCTCGGATGCATTCCATCCGGCCCTGGGGACTTGTCCACAAATTCATGTATACATATTCATGGAGATGTTAAGATGCCCCTTAAAAGTCACTGCCATATCTGCTTCCACTAACTCCCCCTGCAACAAGTTCCAGGCATCCACTACCTCTGTAAATTTTAAAATCTGCCTTGTACATCTCCTTTAAACTTGTGTCTCCTAGTAATTGACTCTTGCACCCTGGGAAAAAGCTTCTGACTGTCCACTCTGTCCATGCCTCTCATAATCTTGTAGACTTCTACCAGGTCACCCCTCAATCTCCATCGTTCCAGTCAGAACAAACAAAGTTTCTCCAACCTCTCCTCATAGCTAATGCCCTCCATACCAGGGAACATCCTGGTAAATCTTTTCTGTACCCTCTCCAAAGCCTCCATCCTCCTGGTAGAATTGAACACTATATTCCAAGTGTGGCCTAACTAAGGTCCTATAAAGCTGCCAACTTTTAAACTCAGTGCCCTGGCCAATGAAGGCAAGCATGTGCCTTCTTGATTACTTTCTCCACCTGCTTCGCCACTTTCAGTGACCTGTGTACCTGAACACCTAGATCCTTTTGCCTATCAATACTCTTAAGGATTCTGCCATTTACTGTATTTCCTATCTGTATTAGACCTTCCAAAATGTATTATCTCTCACTTGTCCAGATTAAATTCCATCTGCCATCTCTCCGCCCAAGTCTCCAAACGATCTATATCGGGCTGTATCCACTGATGGTCCTCATCGCTATCTGCAAATGCACCAACCTCTGTGTCGTCTGCAAACTTACCAATCAAATCAGTTACATTTTCCTCCCAATCATTTATATATATTACAAACAGCAAAGGTCCCAGAACTGATCCCTGAGGAACACCAATTGTTATAGCCCTCCATTCAGAAACGCACCCTCTGTTACCCTCTGTCTTCTGTGACCGAGCCAGTTTTGTATCCACCTTGCCAGCTCACCTGATCGAATGCGACTTCACCTTCTGCACCAGCCTGCCATGAGGGATCTTGTCAAAGGCCTTACTGAAGTCCATGTAGACAACATCCGCTGCCCTACCCTCATCAATCATCTTTGTCACTTCCTCAAAACTCAATCAAGTTCATGAGACACGACCTCCCCTTCACAAAACCATGCTGCCTCTCACTAATGTCCACTTATTTTCAAGTGGAAATAAATCTTGTCTCGAAGAATTCTCTCCGATAATTTCCCTATCCCTGATGTAAGGCTCACCGGCCTGTAATTACCTGGATTATTCTTGCTACCCTTCTTAAATAAAGGAATAACACTGGCTATTCTCCAATCCTCTGGGACCTCCCCTGTCGCCAGTGAGGATACAAAGATTTCTCTCAAGGCCCCAGCAATTTCCTCCCTTGCCTCACTCAATATTCTGGGATATATCCCATCAGGCCCTGGAGACTTGTCTACCTTAATGTTTCTCAAGAACCCCAAAACCCCAATACCACCACCTTTTTGAACTCAACATGACTAAAACTATCTACTCACCCTTTCCTCATCGATCAACTCTTTCTCTTTGGTGAATACTAACACACAGTACTCATTTAATACTCACCCATTTCCTCTGGCTCCACGCATAGATTCCCTCCCTTGTCCTTGAGTGGGCCAACCCTCTCCCAGTCTGCCATGAGGGATCTTGTCTAAGGCCTTACTGAAGTCCATGCAGATCACATCCACTGACCTACCTTCATCAATCATCTTTGTGATTTCCTCATATATAGTGTAAAAAATCTTGATTTCTTTAATCCTGTTGGCCAATGCTTTTTCATGATCCCTTTTAGCCCTCCTTACTCCTTGCTTAAGTTTCTTTCTACTTTCCTTGTATTCCATATTGCTTCATGTGTTCCCAGCCATCCAGCTTTGACAAATGCTTCCTTTTTCTCTTTGACTAGGCTCACAATATCTATCTTTATCCAAGATTCCCAAAACTTGCCATACTTATCCTTCATCCTTACAGGAATGTGCCGGTCCTGAATTCCTATCAACTTACACTTGAAAGCCTCTCACATGCCAGATGTTGATTTGCCCTCAAATATCTTCCCCCAATCTACATTCTTCAGTTCCTGTCTAATATTGTTGTAATTAGCCTTTCCCCAGTTTAGCACCTTCACTTGAGAACTATGCTTATCTTTATCCATCAATATCTTGAAGCTTACTGAATTGTGGTCACTGTTCTCAAACTGCTCCCCTACTGAAACATCGACCAACTGTCCAGGCTCATTCCCCAATACCAAGTCCAGTACGGCCCCTTCCCTAGTTGGTCTATCTATATACTGTTTCAAGAAGCTCTCCTGGATGCTCCTTACAAACTCTGTCCTATCCACGCCCCTAACACTAATTGAGGGCCAGTCAATATAGGGGAAGTTAAAATCTCCCACCAGAACAACTGTGTTCAGGGAAGTGTGTGGGTTGGATCAAAATCAATCTGTATATTAAAGAACGTGTTAATGAGACCATTGCAGCTTCAAATGTGCCACCATCCAAGTTAAGCTAAAAACCTGTGTTTATTTGTTAAGCAAACAGGGGAGTAAACAAGTATGGTATAACAATCACCCTTTTTCTTGTTACATTTAATTAGTAGTCCTGTGACACTGTTCCTTTACATTTGATGAAAACAAAACTAAAATTTACTGTATTTTGAGCCAGTATTCCATTCTGGAATCTTCCCATCCAGTTATAATATCAACTGGGATTGTAACAGTAGGACAGCAATAAATATAGTGTCTTATATTTATCGACAGGGTATCAGAGGGTTACAGTGCTTTGTGTTCATCAATATGGCACAAGTGATTACAGTGCACTCTGTTCATCTAAAGTGCAGGAATAATTACAATACTGCACGTTTATATGGAGGACAGCTGTGTATACAGAGCACACAATTAATCTATATGACAGCAGTGAGTTTATATATAGGACAGCAGTGAACACAGTGTTCTGTTTATCTATATGACAGCAATGATTTAAATGCTGTTTTTAAATGCAGAATAACAGCAATTACAAAGTACTGTTTTTATCTACAGAGTAGCAGTGAACACAGTGCCCTGTTTCTATATAGTGCAGCAACATTTTAAATACACAGTGTTTGTCTGTAGTGTAGTTCTGTGTTTACCTATCAGCCAGCAGTGAACAGTGCTGTTTCTATGAAAGCAATGATTACAGTATCCTGTGTTTGTATATAGGACAGAACTGACTACAATGAACTGTGTTTATTCATGATCACAATGTTCTGTGCTTATTTGTAGTTTAGCAGTGAATGCAGATCCCTATGTTTATATGTAGGACAGGAGTGATAACAAATGTTCTTTGTTTATATATAGGAAGGCATTAATTACAATGTGCTATGTTTATAAATAGGACAATTACGATTACAGTGCACTCTGCTAATCTATAGGATTTTAGAATGTAACCAGTGTCAACTTTGCATTGGATGTAATGTGACGAGTGGGAACACAATGTAAGGGTCAGCTGACCCAGTAAATGATGGAACGAATTACAGTGATGTAATAGTCAGCTGACCTGCTGATTCACTATAAATGACAAACTGTAGAATTGTAGAGAGCTTCGAGTGGCCCAGGGAGAGGCCCCAAGTTTCTTTATTAAACCCTTTCTCTGATTTATAAGCTGGAGTAAGTTTTATTGTATTTTTGTTATCTGCATTTCTGAAGAGTTCCTTCTGAGGAAACATTGGCAGCGGAGGAAAACCTATTGTAACTTGGTGTTTGTTTTTGAAGAAGTGTTACAACCATGGCAGAAGGTACAGGTAAACCGGTGGGATTGGACTGTTCCCCTGTCTTTTCAGATGCTGAACCATATTGGCAATGGAAGGCAGAAGTGGAAATGTGGACCCTTATCACCACAATACCAAAAACAAAGCAAGATGTGGCATTAGCTTTGTCACTCCCAATTAGGAGCCAGACGAGAAGCAAAGTATTTTCCAATTAGACAACAGATGCACTAAATAAAGAAGGGCTACAGCTCCTGACAATACATAAGTTTTACCAGAAAGATGAGTTAGAACATAGAATGTAGAACAGTACAGCACAGTGCAGGCCCTTCAGCCCTCTGTTGTGCCGAGCTTTGTCCAAAACCAAGATCAAACTATCCCACTCCCTATCATTCCGGTGTGCTCCATGTGCCTATCCAATAACTGCTTGAAAGTTCCTAAAGTGTCCAACTCCACCATCACAGCAGGCAGTGTATTCCACACCCCAACCACTCTGGGTAAAAACGTACCTCAGACATCCCTCATATCTCCCACCTTGAACCTTATAATTATGCCTCCTAGTAAGAGCTATATCCACCTGAGGAAATAGTTTCTGAATGTCCACTCTATCTATCCCCCTCATCTCATAAACATCTAAGTCGCCTCTTATCCTCCTCCACTCTAAAGAGAAAAAAGCCCTAGCTCCCTCAACCTTTCCTCAAAAGACCTACCCTACAAACCAGGTTAATCTCCTCTGCACTCTCTCCAATGCTCCCACATCCTTCTTATAGTGATAGAGTTCTTGGAGAATTATGAAGGATGGCTCATGTTTGACAGGATTAGACAACAAGATACTTAGTCCATGGAAGAGTATATCATGGAGATTTTGATAGGGGCTGTAACAGGCTAATGAAATTTAATTTGGAGATTCCAAATGCAGTTTTGGCCTTTAAATTGTTGGAATGTGCATGTCTGTTACAAATGGATACTCTTAGAAATGACAAATACGATTAAGAGGAACAGAGACCCTCTTAGATCAAATGGCAGTATCATTCAAGTTTTTTGGGAAACAACCCTTCCCCGCACCTTGTTCTACGCAGACCGCAATGCCATAGCGCCCAGAACGGAGAAGCCAATACTGACTCAACATGTGCCAGACCAAATGGTACATGAAGGCCTTTAAACAGAGACAGTTTTATTAATAATAGATCTAGTGTAAAGAAGATACAGATGAGATACTGATTAAAAGGCGTTTAAATCAAAGGAATGTTAGAGGGATTGTGAATCGCTGTTCCAATGTGATTTCCCCAAACTGTTACATTATAAACTGTCCGAAAAAAGAAATCGTGTCTTTGAAACCACACGTGACACAGAATACGTGGAAACTGACAGTGACGAGGAAAAGGATCAGGAAGACATTATTTTGGTGGCAGAAAAATTGAGTCCCATAATGAGGGTCCTGATGATTCTTTCAACTATGCTGCTTTAGATAGTGAATGTATGTCCACTGTCTGCGGCCAAGATTGGCTAGATTGTTATTTAGGGTCTATTGATCGTAAAGACCAAAATAAAGTAAAATAATATGATAGGCCTGCTTTAGATTTGGAGTTGACAACTCTAGAATCCTCCAAAACGGTGACATTTTCCTGTAAGATTGTGGGAATCAGTTTATTTGTAAGTACAGATGTAGTTTCCAGTGATATACCTTTGTTAAGCAGCTCTGCGATGAAGAAAGCTCCAGTTGACCATTAATTTGAAACAGGATAACGTTGTGGCATTTCAGAAAACTGTGGACCTACATTTTACAAAATCTGGCCATTTAAAATCTTCCTTTTAAGTGAACCAAAATTATCAGACCGAAGGATTCATGAGTCATTAATGGCGCTAACAGACAACAATGGATTCGATTATTCTGAAACTCCTTAAGCAGTTTGCTCTCAGTCTCTGCTGAATGACCACTGCTGCAGGATGCAGGTGTGCTGGACTAAGGATATAATGACCTCACAGAACAAATATCAGCCCGGTGTGAAATTTGTATAAAATATAGAAGGACATCCCCCACAACCAGTCGTGAGTCTAATGCTAGAACGTGTTTCAATGATGTAGTGGCGATGGAGCTAAAAATCTATTATACTTTGTGGACACAGCCTCTTGGTTTAGCATATCCATGGTGATTTACAGCAAAGATAAGGCCATTAAAGATAAAATGATGAACTGTTGTATTTGAACAGGATTGGGGGCACTGACTAAATCTTTGGACAATGGGGGCGAATTCGCAAATGATGAGTTTTGTATGAAAATTTAAATATTGTAATAATGCACACTGCAGCAGACAGCCTATTCAGCAATAGCCTGCTATGAAAGGAATCACACAGTTATAGGTGTCATGTTGCATAAAATTTTGGCGGATCAACCAGTCTGTAAATTGCAGGCTCCATTAGCATGGGCAGTGCACACAAAAAGATTTGTTACAAATGATGGGGGACTATAGTCCATACCAGTTGGTATACAGGAGAAGTCCAAAGTTACCGTCAGTATAAACAGATGCTCCCCCAGCACTAGAAGGGACAGCATTAGCTCCATGTTTTCTGCACACTTCAAGGCTATGCATGCAGGGAGAAAGGCCTTCATTAAGGCTGAAGTTTCAGATCGGATAAGAAGGGCCTTAAGGCATTGCATAAGACCATCAGGGATATATCTTGAGAAAGGCGCTAGGGTCTACTATAAAAGAGAGGGCAAAAAAGAGTGGAAAGGGCCCGGAAAAGTGATAAGAACAGACAGTGAGTAGCTATAGTACAACACAGTAACCAGACAGTATGAGCCCACTTTTCGAGTGTAGTGGGGCTTTGAATTTGGAGCATCTGAGCAAGATGCAGAAGTGCAGGAGGCACTTTGGACTCACATGCACATACTCTGAATTATTATGAGGATCAGTCAACAAAAGATCAGAGGGAATCTGATGATCAACAAAGTACCAGTGAAGCAGGGGATGAAGCTGCTACTTAAAGGTTCAGCTACCCAATGTGGGCACCGTGGTATCTTATAGACCCTAAGGGTCAAGCGAGTGGAGGGAGGCCACTATAATCAAAGCAGGAAAGGCCTCAGCAAAGTGCAAACACTGGCTCAACATCCAAGAGTGAGCGCAAGAAGCCAAAGCTATAGACTGGGAAATTGGGTTGGACAGATAGAAGCAAAAAAAGCGAGACCCAAGTAAGTATTCGTGAACCCAGGAAAATGTCACAAATCTGCGACTGAAGGTGTGTCAACAGAGAACAACGGTCTGAGAGTAGCAGCCCTGACAGAAACAGACAAAGCAGTAGAGGCCAGAGCTTAACGAGGAAAGCTACCAATCAAATTAGTGATAGGAATAAGAGTAGAAGCCCCCATGATAGGGAAGTATTGATAGCTGCAAACAAAATGGAGCTGTGGAAGTAAGAGAGGCTAAACAAAGGGAGCTGGACAGTTGGAAGGAGTTCGAGGTGTACACCAAGATACCAGATGAAGGGCAGTCTGCTTTGTCCCATAGATGGGTTTGCACAGAGAAAGTTTTGCAAGATGGAATGTATAAAGCTAAAGCAAGATTAGTAGCCCATGGGTATGAGGAACACTTGGATGGGAGAGACGTTAGGGTTGATTCACCCACAGCAGGGAAAGTGACACTGAAATGTGTTTTTTTTTGCTGTTTTAGCATCTCATAATTGGATGTGTAAATCAATTGATATCAAAACAGCATTTCTGCAGAATGAAACATCTCAAAGAAATTTTTTTTGAGGCCACCCAAAAAAGCAGGTAATGCACAGGAACATTTGTGGAAATTAAATAAATATGTATAAGGGTTAAGCGATGTATCAAGGGTTTGGTATTTCTCTGTATGATCTGTATTATTGAGGACTGGCTATGTCCAGTTAGAGGCAGATCCAGCAATGTTTTACTAGAAGGCTAAAGGAAAATTAGCTGGAATTTTTTCTAATACATGTGAATGATTTCCTATGGGGTGAAGAATTTGAAAAAATAATAACTGAGAAGCTGATAAAATTTAAAGTAGGGAATCAAGCAGCCAGTGCTTTTCAATATCTGGGCCTTGGTGGGCAACAAAGTACATCTGGGGTAATGAGTCAAGAGGGATATCTAAACAGTACCAATCCCATTCCCATCACCAGAGAGAGGTCAATGGAAAAACAGGAAAGGGCCAATGAAAAAAGAGTTGTTGAGGAGTATGATAGGACAGCTAAATTGACTAGGCACACAGACAAGACAGATGGGAGCTACAATGTCCTAGAGCTCAGTAATATGTTGAAGCACGCCACAGCCAAAGAGATCTTGCAAGCTAATAAAACATTACACACACCTCTAATATTAACTTTTTTAATGAAATTCCCAGCATTAGGAGAACTGGAGCATATGAACTTGGTTGTATTTAGTGATGCTTCACATGCCAATCTACCAGACAGACATTCGAGTAGATTTATGATATTCCCAGTCGGTAAGGAAAGAAAATGTTGCTCCTTGGCCTAGGAAGCAAAGAAAATATAAAGAGTAGTCAGAAGTACACAGGCGGCAGAAACCCTAGTGTCAGTGGAGGCGTTGGATATGGCAACATATTTACAGAACATTACAGGGCAGTACAGGCCCTTCGGCCCTCAATATTGTGCCGACCAGTGGAACCAATCTAATGACCCTCTAACCTAAACTATTCCAATGTTATCCATATGCCTATCCACTGACCATTTGAACGCCCTTAAAGTTGGCGAGTTCACAACTGCTGCAGGCAGGGAATTCCACGCCCTTACTACCCTCTGAGTAAAGAACCTACCTCTGACATCCATCCTATAATTACCACCTTTTAATATAAAGCTATGTCCCCTCGTGTTAGCCGTCACCATCCGAGGTAAAAGGCTCTCACTGTCCACCCTATCCAATCCTTTGATCATCTTGTATGCCTCAATCAGGTCCCCTCGTAACCTTCTCTCTAACGAAAATAACCTCAAGTCCCTCAGCCTTTCGTCATAAGACCATCCCACCACACCAGGCAACATCCTGGTAAACCTCCTCTGCACCCTTTCCAATGCCTCCACATCTTTCTTATAATGCAGCGACCAGAACTGTACGCAATACTCCAAGTGCGGCCGCACCAGAGTTTTGTACAGTTGCAACATGATCTCACGGCTCTGAAATTCATTCCCTCTACCAATAAAAGCTAACACACCGTACGCATTCTTAACAACCTTATTAACCTGGGTACCAACTTTCAGGGTGCTATGCACATGTACCCCGAGATCTCTCTGCTCGTCAACACTACCAAGAGTCCTTCCATTAGCTCTAGATTGTATACTCCTGTTACTCTTACCAAAGTGAATCACCTCACACTTTTCCGTATTAAACTCCATCTGCCACCTCTCGGCCCAGCTGTGCAGCTTATCTCTGTCCCTCTGCAAACTGTAACATCCATCCTCACTGTCTACAACTCCTCCGACTTTGGTGTCGTCAGCAAATTTACTAATCCATCCTTCTACACCCTCATCTAGGTCATTTATAAAAATGACAAACAGCAGTGGCCCCAAAACAGATCCTTGAGGTACACCACTTGTAACTGAACTCCAGGTTGAATATTTCCCATCAACCATCACCCTCTGTCTTCTATCCGCTAGCCAATTCCTGATCCAAACTGCTAAATCACCCTCAATCCCATGCATCTGCATTTTCTGCAGTAGCCTACCATGGGGAACCTTATCAAATTCTTTGCTAAAATCCATATACATCACGTCAACTGCCTTACCCTTATCCACCTCTTTGGTCACCTATTCAAAAAACTCGATAAAGTTTGTGAGGCGCGACCTACCCTTCACAAAACCGGGTTGACTATCCCTAATCAATTTGTCTGATACATTTACAGAATTATTTTTCATCGACACATCAGGTAAGAAAGTACCAATTGAGTGTTCTGTGGACAATGTTTACTCAGCAAAAAGTGTAGCGGGAAAAACAATTAAGAATTGATTAGGCCAGCATTAAACAAATGCTGGAAAACAAGGAAGTTTTCAAACTGGTTCAGTACAAACCTATAGGTATTTGACTGTTTACAAAAAAGGGTGTGGGTCTGGAAAGTTATTAAGAATACTGGAGGGGGTTGTCTCAAATTATTTTGAAGAAAATTTAAAAAACAAAATAAAGGGAATTTGTTGGAATGTAACCGGTGACAACTTTCTATTGGCTGTAATGTGAGCAATGGTAATAAGCTATAAGGGTCAGCTGACCCAATAAACCATGGAACCAATTACAGAGTGATGGAATAGTCAGCTGATTCACTATAAATGACAAACTGTAGAATCGTACAGAGCTTCGAGTGGCCCAAGGTGAGGCCCCAAGTTTGGAGTAATAATGGTCCTTTATTTAAACCCTTTCTTTGATTTTATAAGTTGAAATAAGTTTTGTTGTATTTTTGTGATCTGCATTTTTTGAAGAGTTCCTTCTGAGGAAAGATTGGAGAACAATAATGACACTGCCCTGTATTTATAGGACAGCAATGATCATTGTTTTTATCGGTTGGACAGTGGTAATTAGGGTCCTGTGTTTATAAGGTAAAGAGATAAAAACATAGAAAATAGAAGCAAGAGTTGGTCATTTGACCCTTTCTGCCTGTTGCATCATTCATTTTGATCACAATTGATCATCAAGTTCAATATCCTGATCCCGCCTTCTCCCCATATCCCTTGATCCCTTTAGCCCCAAGAGCGATATATAATTTCTTCTTGAAATGACACAGTGTTTTGGTCTCAACCACCTTCCATTGTAGTAAATTTCAGAGATTCACCACTCTCTGGGTGAAGAAAGTTCTCCTCACCTCAGTCCTGTTGTAAGTAAAATAATTCCTCTGAGACTGTAAGTGAGTCAAAGTTCAGTAGCTTTTATTTCAAAACTCTGGTGTTTTATTCCAGAGTTTTGGGAGAACTGGTTCCTTACATGGACTACCAGACTTCTCATAGAACACAAACACAAGTGGGCATTTATATATTATGAGCTCCAACAGTAATCATGATTCAAAGTTTCAATTCCTGCTAAATCTCCCGGTCTTCCTTCCCTGGTCACGATTTAGCTTCAGAGTTGACCAGAGATTACTGTCCAGTTAGCAGCTGCAGTCATGACACAGGCTTAATCCGGTCATGATTCAAAACCCTTCTGCAGTAATACCGGTATCCCTGCCTTTGGAGTTACTTGTGCGATTGCGGCTGTCCCACCAGGAGTCTTCCTGTTTAAAGCCAATATTGTAAACTACCATCTGTGTAACGATGCCCAACTAACACAAATAGGTAAGATTTGCAAAGTCTACAAAATAACAGCCACATTAAACTATCTGTCTTTATAAAAATGAGAGTTAAAGCATGTAAGACATGAACAAATAACTTTTATTAATGCCAGGAGCAGTATAAGCAGTATAAGCTTGTGAAGATCAGTCACAAGAAAGGGTTATGTTTGTGACATATTCTAGGTACAAAATCCATTAACCCTTTCCCGACTTCAGTCCTAAAAGAGTTACCCCTTATCCTCAAGCTGTGACCCCTAGTTCAGGATTCCTCAAACATTGGGGGCGATTCTCCCATTGCAACCCACAGCTTTTCTGACGAGTCGGGCTGGAAAATGTGCGTTGTTGACCTTTTTCCAGGATTTGTTCATGCACCAGGAATGCATGCGTATCTCCCAGTGCTGGAGAACAGTTGGAGTCCAAACCACGCTGGAAATCAATGAGAAGATCGGCAAGTCATTTGAATTTTTTTAGTGTAGTTTAAATATGTTTAGCATTTCATTATCGGGAATTTGCTGTTCCCGATTTGAATCTTTCCCAATTTCCCCCCCTTCATTCTGGCAGGTTTTAGACTAGTTCCCTAGAGAGAGACCCCGCTGGAATGAAGGGGGGGTTAATTGGGGCCACCCAGAGGATCAGGCTGTGGTGCCCCCTGGGCATGAGCACCCTGGCAGTACAGTCTGTGCTCCTGGCACTGCCCAAGGGGCAAAGTGCCCAGCGGGATCAGGCAGCGCCAAGGAGGAAGGGCCTTTTGTGGGTGGGGCCTAGGGGCAATCAGTGGCAATGGGAGGGGGGGGTCCCACTGCCACTCTGCACAGGGATTGGTCTAGGCTAGAGGGAGGCTAGTGATTGGGGCAAGCTGGGGTGGGGTGCCTCCGGGGGGAGGATCTGACCCCAGAGGAGAGAGTGGGTCAGCAGGGGGGAATGCTACTGCTGGGTGCAGGGTGCTGGACATTGGGGCACTCCAGGGAGGGGGGTGTGGGGTCAGAGCAGGCCCAGTAATTGTTGTGGGGGCCACAACTGAGCCATTGTGGGAGAGCTGAAGAGGCAGAACTACCAGGATCCTGGGCTAACCCAGCAAATGGGAAGACTGACAGATCAGGACCACCACGTGTGCACAGAGTCCCAGAACTGTCCGATTCCAGAGAGAATAGGCTTCACCCCGCCACCCCCCACTCCCACTCCCCGGCTTTTTAATGAGAATTGGGACGGGGACCTCTGCAGTGCACAGAGTGCGGAGATTCAAGTGAGAAGTTGAACTGAGAAAACAGTCATGATCTAGAACAGTTTTCTCACCAATTCAGCACTTTTGGGACAATTGCCCCCATTCTTTCCGAAACTACCCTGTCTAATCTATAAGCTTCTAAAGTCCACTAAATACAATCCTAACCAACTTAGTTTCTCTCGGGACAGACCTGGCATTCTAGGAATCAGCCTGGTAAAACTTTGCCTCTGTAGCAACAACATCCTTCCTCAGATAATGACACCAAAACTGCACACAATATTCCAAGTGTGGCCACACCAATGCCCTATACAATTGCAGCAAAACATCCCTATCCCTATACTCAAATCCTCTTGCTGTGAAGGTCAACATACCATTTGCCTTCTTTAGTGCCAGCTGTTTAACTTGCATGTTTACTTTCAGCCACTGATGTACAAAGGCATCAAGGTCTTGCTGAGTATCCACCTCTCTCAATTTACACCTATTCAAATAATAATCTGCCTGCTTATTATTGCTACAAAGTGGTTAACCTCACATTTATCTCCATTATACTGCTGATGCCCTTCACTCAACCTATGCAAATCACACTGAAGCATCTCTGCATCCTCCTCACAGTTCACCCTCCCACCAAACTTTGTATCATTTGCAAATTTGGAGATAATACATTTAGTTCCGTCTTCCAAATCATTAATATATAATGTGAACAGTTGGGGTCCGAGCACAGATCCCTGCAAATCCCCACTGGTCACTGTCTGCCAGTCAGAAAAAGATCCATTTTTGCCAACTCTTTGCTTCCTATCTGCTAACCAGATTTTCATCTCTCTGCAAACACTATCTGCAATCTTATGCCCTTTAACTTTACATTGTAGTCTGCCTTGTGAGACCTTGTCAAAAGTCTTCTGAAATTCTAAATAAACTCTAACTCAGAGGGTGGTGAGTGAATGGAATTGGCTGCCGTCATCGGTGGTGGAGGCGAACTCGCTGGGGTCTTTTAAAAGACTTCTGGATGAGTATATGGGGTTTAATGGGATTGGGGGTTATAGATAGGTCTATAGATTGGTGGGGTTGATGCGATCGGCGCAACTCGAGGGCCGAAGGGCCTGTTTGTGCTGAAATGTTCTATGTTCTAAAACACATCCACTAGTTCTCCTCAGTCAACTCTGCTTTTACATTCACAAAAAGTTCCAACAAATTTGTCAAGCATGATTTCCTTTTGTAAATCCATATTGACTTTGTCTAATTAAAACACTACTTCCTAAATGTGTATATGGTCCCAGATGACTGTAAGCTGTTCCCCCCCCACCCCTGCAACCTTTGATGGTGGTGACTTTAACCTTGATCACCACTCTCAGGAGAGGGGCAAGGTTGAGATGGTGGGGCCTTCATGAATATGTAGGACAGCAGTGATTACATTGTTCCGGATTTATATATAGGACAGTAATGATTTAAAATGCACTGTGTATCTGTGGGGAAGCAGAGAATACATTGGTCTGTATTTACCTAGAGGATAGCAGTGAATGCAGTGCTCTGTATATGATACGATACCAGCGAATACACTGTTCCATACTTATCTATATGTCAGTGGTGATTACAATGCTGTGTTTACCTATAAAACAGCAGTGATTACAGTGCTCTATGTTGATATATAGGATAGCAGTGATTACAGTGCTCTATGTTGATATATAGGATAGCAGTGATTACAGTGCTCTATGTTGATATATAGGATAGCAGTGATTACAGTGCTCTATGTTGATATATAGGATAGCAGTGATTACAATGTAATATGTTTACTTATATGACTGCAGTCATTACCCTGCTTTTTTTTATCTATAGGGCAGCAGTGTTTAGATCCTGTGTATGTCTATCAGACAGCAATGATCACAGTACTGTGTGTTCAGTAAACAAGCTAGCCTCTGTATCTTGGATACTAGATCAGATCTGCTATCCCTTTCCTTCATCCCCTTTTCCATTCCTTCATTTCCCTTCTTCGGCAATTTTGTTCTTTATATCCGAGCAGGCATGTTGTTTCCTTAGTATCACCCATTAGCTCGAGCTAGCAGCAATAAATCCCTCCCTGAATTCACCCTCCTTTTTTCTTCTACACAGCTGAAACCTGTGGTCCTGTTCAGGACCAGCAGCTTTGTCAGACAGTGGGTGAGCATTTTTGAGGCAAAATGAAACTGCTCCCACTGTGTCTTCAGCTGTCACTGATTCCCAGAGCCCACTATAATAGAAGCTGCCCTGACCTTGAAAGAGAGAGAGGTTCTAGTGTTCAGCACTCTCTGCTGCTGCGTAAATGTTCACAAAACATGGAACCAAACTGTGTGGCCATAAGGGGTTCACCATTTTGTGCAAATATGGACCCAAACTTCATGGAATTGTTAACAAGTGATTAAATGGTGGCCATTTTTATTAGATATTATTAGCTGCACTAAACCTTCAGGACAAACTGAAGAGATTCAGCACTCTGTGGAGTGACGGAGAGAAATTGAAGTTGGAGGGAGAGGACGTGGAGTGAGGCTGGGGAATGAGGAAGAAAGACAGAATTAACAATGAGTGGGAGCAGTTGATAAGTTTAACGTTGCTGTCTAGTGTGGCTGGTCATGTTTGAGGAGTGTCTAAAGCCATACAGTATCAGCAGCCATGTTCCTGACACCGTCTCTTGTTCGATAGATCACGGATTAATTTGATAAAAATAATTCATCAGCAGACTGAAAATTGACCTTCTGGCAACATTCTAATATCTTCCATTAAGAATTCTCCCCTTCCCCTAATCTGGTTATGAAATTGTGGAAATGTCAGCCTATTCTTGCACCTCCCCACTGACCAAACTCTTTCTAATGCATTCTAAAATCTTTCTCTGTCCCTTTTCCCGTTCTTCTTTGTGCATTCTATCTTTTGCATCTTTTTGGACCTATTATATTTAACTAACTTGCTGTATTTTTTGACCAGTGAACAGAAAGAGTTGAAGTGGATAGTATAATTGATGAATATTTTAAGAGATGTAAATATATGGTAATCTGCCAAATGGTTTTGGATTAAGAACAAAGAATAGTACAGCGCAGGAATAAGCCTTTCAGCTCTCCAAGTCTGTGCCAATCATAATTCCCTAACTAAACAAAAAAAACCTTCTGTCCTTACTCGGTCCGTATCCCTCTATTCCCTCTCTATTCATGTACCCATCTAGATGCCCCTTAAATGTTGCGAATGTGCCTGCTTTCACCATGACCTCTGGCAGCACATTCCAGACAATCACCACTCTTTGCATGAAAAACTTCCCCCACACATCTTCCTTAAACTTTCCCCCCTTTCACTTTGAACCTGTGTTCTCTTGTAATTGACACTTGCACTATTGGAAAAAGCCTTTGACTATCCACCCTCTCTACCTCTCATAATTTTGTAGACCTCTATCAGGTCTCCTCTCAGCTTCTGTCTTTCCAGTGAAAACAATCCTAGTTTATTCAGCCTCTCCTCATAGCCAACCCCCTTGAGACCAGGCAGCATCCTAGTGAACCTTCTTTGCACTCTCTCCAAAGTTTCTACACTCTTCTGGTAGTGTGGCAACTAGAACTGCACCAGGTTAAAGTCCAACAGGTTTATTTGGTAGTAAAAGCCACTCACTTTCGGGGTTTGCCCCTTCGTCGGGTGAGTCAATCCCCAGCACTATCAGCAACTCCATCAATCTTTGCGTGTGTGTGTATGTGGAACCTTGTCAAAAGCCTTACTAAAATCCATATAAAGTACATCCACAGCCCTTCTCTCATCAATTATCTTTATCACCTCTTCAAAAACTCAGTTGAGTTGGTGAGACATGACATGATGAGATTACATAGAAATATAGAAACCTTACAGCACAAAGCGGCCATTCAGCCCATCGAGTCTGCACCATAATTAGGGGATAGGGCCAGGGTGGGACCATAATCCCACCCTGGCCCTATCCCCATATCCCTACATATTTACCCACTAATCCCTCTAACCTATGCATCTCAGGACACTAAGGGCAATTTTATCATGGCCAATCAACCTAACCTGCACATCTTTGGACTGTGGGAGGAAACCACGCAGACACGAGGAGAATGTGCAAACTCCACACAGACAGTGACCCAAGCCGGGAATCGAACCCAGATCCCTAGAGCTGTGAAGCAACAGTGCTAACCATTGTGATACTGTGCCACCCCCAGATTAAGTGCCAGCAAAGTTGAAGCCTGTGGAATAAAAGCAACAGTAGAAAAATGGATATGAGACTGGTTGAGTGTTTGAAACACTATTGTGAATGACTGGTGGATAGTATACAGTGAGGTTTCCCAGAGGTTGGATCTAGGACCACTGCATTTCTTGATAAATGTTAATGACCTAGACTTGGGTATACAGAGCACAAATTTTAAATTTGGAATTGATACACAACTTGGAAATATGGTGAATCACGAGGAGGAAGATCCATGACCTTCAAGAGGACATAGACAAACTGGTGGAACGGATGGACAAGTCGCAGATGTAGTTCAATGCAGAGAAGTGTAAAGTTTTACTTCTTGGTAGATAGAATGGTGAAAAACAAAATAAAATGAAGGGTATAACTCTAATATGAGTACAGGAGCAGGGAGGCCTTAGGACATACGTTCATACATTGTTGAAAGTGGCATAACAGATTGAGAAAGTGGTTAAAATGCATATGTGATCCTTGTTTTTAACAATAGAGGCATAGAGTACAAAAGCAAGGAAGTTATCATGAACATGTTTAAAATGCTAATTTGACCTCAATTGGAATACTGGGGGTGATTTTCTGGCTTTATTTGGTGTAGGCACAAATCCCATGAGAACGTGAATGAGATTACCATATATTAATATCTATTTAAATGTTCAGAATCAGCTTAATGCCATATATTCTGGGAACGTGAGATCTTCCCACCCCAGCGTGATGTAATTCTGGCAGGAATCATTACTGGTCTCTGGTAGTGCTGGGTTGGCACAGTCAAGGAGTGGGATCAGAAGGGGTAGGGCTAAAGGAATGGGCCTGTAGGTGAACCTGGGGAGGGGGAGAGGGGTGTGGAATGGCATGATGATGCCAGCAAAGTAAGGGGAGGTGTGGGGGCCAGAGAGGGATTGGAGGTGGAGGGGGTGGGGGGGGGGGGGTCTTTAACTTTGATTTGAGATCAGGTTACCTTTGAAAAATGACGTCCCGATTTCTGAGGAGCCAGACTTGCCAGCAGTTTTAGGCCCCGCTCTCTCTATGATGGCGCAAAACAGACCCCCTTTTGCAAAAAGATGACAGTGTCAGAAGATCGAGATCATGCTGACAGAGTTAGCGAGAATTGCATCGGGTTTCCTGCCTAAGATGACACTTTGGGTGAAATTTTCCAAAAAAACTGGCATTGTGTCCAACATTGAAACAATAATTTAAGAAAGACATGCACACTTTAGAGGGATGGAGCAAATATTCATAAGAATTGTTCTAGGTAAGAGAAACTTCAGTTACTTAGAAAGATTGAGCAGGCATTTGATTAAAGTTTTTAAAGTCCTGAGCAGTCCAGACAAAAGCAAATGGAGAGAAACTGAGCCCATTGGTCATGAACCAGAGAAGACTGGTTTGAAGTAGGTGGCAGTGTAGTTAAAATGCAACATGTACTGTTGGCAAGTGTGTTGGCAAGTTCAATCACAGCATTCCAGAGAAAATTGGATAAACATCTGAAGGGAATATTTGTCAGGGTTAAGAGGAAGGGAGTGGTAGCTGAATTGCTCTTTCTGAGTGTCAGTATGGACATGACATGCAGAATGTTTTCATTTGATGAGTCCAAGATTATATGACATCTATTTTAAGCTTCCTTTTGTGATGGAAAGGATATGGGTTGGAATTTCAGCTTACAGTTAATTAGGACCCTAAGGTTGGGAATGGTTTGGTTCAGCCTCAGACAGTTGCAGGGGATGGAACTTATGGCAGGTCCAAAGAAAATGGCTTCAGTCTTCCCAATATCTATTTGGAGGATATTTCTGCTCATCCAAAGAATCTTGGCTGGGATTCTCCCAACTTGCTGGAAAATGGGAGTAAATCCCACTGGGGATTTTCAGAATGAATCTCCGAAGCGTACCTCAGAATGCCTCAGCGGATTCACTCTAAAAATCAGTGGACGGGCCTATTCCCACTTGAGAATCCGGCAGCATGATGCTATCAACGCAGAGATTGATGCATGCACAGTGGCCCCACATTTCCAGCCTCCTGATCACAGGCCAACCTCTTAAACCCCATCCCTGGCCTTCCAAACCCCAATTGCTGGCCTCCTGCACCTTCCTGGACAAGCCTTGATGTACCCCCTGTCTCAGCCAGCCAGCCCCAAGCTCCTGATCCCCTAGCCAACCCCAATCGCCCTCTTTCTTCCCTCTATCACCAATCCTCTTGCAGAGTGGCAGTGAGCTGCCCAGCCCCATCCTCTTGGCACTGTCCAAAGGCCCATGGGCAGTGCCAATGTGCCCCTTGACAGTGCCAGGGTACAAGGCTGTACTCCCTACCCCCAACCTTCTTGAAAGGGGCCTCCATGGCTTCTGTTCCCTCCAGTGGGGTTGAGCCATCTGTTCCCCATTAGTAGGGAGCAGGAGTAAATCCGCCTGGTGTGAACCACCGGTGGGGCTGGAGACACTTGCGGGTCAGAGACTTCAGTCCTGGGGCTGCTAATCGGATGCAAAATGCCAATTTCCATACTATAACCATGCTGATTTCTGGCATGGAGCTGATGATGCTGAAGATCCTCGTGCTGGAGGTTTGCGGAGATTGTGATACTCATCAGGAAACCGGTGAAACGACTGCTGTTGAAATAGTGCAGCGTGTGGGAGAATCACTGCCCCCCCCCACCCCCATGTCTGATTTGTTTGTACTCTTTATGCAGAGTGATGGTGGTGGTGGTCAGGTAAAACTGGGTGTCATCAACATCAATAAAGAGTTTGATGTTATGTTTTCATATAATGTGGACAAAGAGCAGCAAAAGGGAAGTAAAAGGAAGAGATCAAGAATAGATTGGGATTGGGGGTTATAGATAGGTCTATAGATTGGTGGGGTTGATGCGATCGGCGCAACTCGAGGGCCGAAGGGCTTGTTTGTGCTGTAATGTTCTATGTTCTATGTTAATAGATCCTTAGGGAACACCAGATGTTCCTTAGGGAACACCAGATGTTCCTTAGGGAACACCAGATGTGCAGCAGCAGCAGGAAGAGATGCTTTTGAAGATGATTCTCTGGCTATGAATGGGTAGTTAAGAATGGAACCAGACAAGAGTAGTCCCACACAGCTGGGCAACAATGACAAGGCTTTATGAGATCCAACCATATCTGAGGATGAACGATTAAACTAGTTGCTTACATCAAATGTTCAAGTCTGTATCCCTTGCACTTAAGGGAATGGGCTGGATCGGTGGGGGGGGAGGTACAGCCAAGGTGGGATACATTAATGATTTAAATGGGAACAATAGCATCAAAGATTGTCAGCTGATGAAATCTCTTGTAGTCCAAAGTTATGTCAGTGTCTGTGAACACATCCTGACGCCTGAAGCTGTGAAGGGCATTATATCAATCAAATCCGGAATAGACATTTTGTACACATTTAGTCTGACTTATATTACCATGGACTCCAATTTAAAATAATATATTTCCGATCCTTAACCTCAGGAGAACTAAGGATTGTGGAATACATCATTGAAGACTGAAACTAAAGGAGAAAGTCAGCAGATTGCAACAAGTGACCCAGTGGCAGTGTCTTACTGGCTCACACCTCATCTACAAATCAATGATTCAGATCAGAGAGTGCACATTGGGGTAAACAATCTACATGTTGCCTATTTTTGTTGCACATGGATTATTCAGCAATTCACAGCATGTGGAAGAAGGTCATGTACATTTTACACACTGCTAGATCACTGCATAAATTAATCATTTAAATCCTGTGTGCTTACAAAGTCAGTAAGTAGAAAAATATTCACAATATCTTTGGAAGACATCAGTTGGCTGAATGTGTCCAGAGTTTAAACAAAACCAGAAATAAGGTGAGAAATCAGACAGTCTGGTCACAGGGATACCCAAACAGTGAATTTAAACACAAACAGATTCCACTTGAGGGACAGGCCTGGCCCATGTCTGATTCATCATGATTTTGATACAGAAAGAAGTAGTACAAAGTTAGTAGATATAATTATAACTTATTTGAGGTAAAGCTGAAGTGGTTCTTGATATCCCTTAATCTAGATAAACAAAATTGTGCTAGATTTAAGGAGCAAGGTCTCGAAGGATCATTTGACTCATTCAGCCAATCAGGTTGGAAGGTATGAATCCTGGTCTGGAGCGCAGATTTTCCAAACGGCCAATCAGGAGACTGGAGTCATGGAGTATGGTAGCAGCGAAATTCACTATGCATGGGTTGCCCAAGTTCCTAGTATAGGACAATGGGATTGCTTCCAGATTTTCATGAGAACTAATTGTAATTAAAATATTCAAACTATTGCTTCAAATGGACAAGAGGGCCATCCAAATATTCAAAGCTGCCATGAAGAAACAGTCATCAGCAAACCAAACTGATCCGTTTCCTGATCGTTTATGCAACAATATCTCATGTCACCACAAGCGTTACACCTGCCAAGTTACTCATGGGTATACATATTAGAACAAGCTTAGATCTCATACTTCTGAATTTGGCAGGGAATGTGGAGGCAAAGCAGAATGATCAGTAGAAGTATTATAACTTGACAAAGAGGGCATTTGAAATGGAGAATTGTTAGAGTTATCATGCTGGTCCCAATTGGATCACTGGAACAGTCATGTCCAGGACAGGCCCAATGTCACATGGAATAGTTATCCAGGAAGGAGGGTAAAGAAACGCCTGGTCCATTTCAGAAGGAGAGAATCCCACACAGATCCAGTGGAGGAGTCCACCCCTTAGTATGTCTGTTAGAGATATTGCTCCTGATGAAAGTAATACAGCAGCAAGCTATCGCGAGGAAGTATCAAGTAATGTTCCTGTGGGAATTGGAGTTGTTGTCTGCACTGACACACCTGTGCAGGTCGAGAATCCACCACTGAGGTTCCAAAACACCTGCAAAGCTCCCAAAAAATCAGAAAGTCCTTGGATGAACTTGGCTTCTAAGGGAGTGCGTTTGAGATCCGTTTGTTGTATAGTATTGTAATTCGTTTAATTGTTATTGAAATGTGTCAGTTCGGATTATGTTCACTGGAGTTCAGAAGAGTGAGAGGCAATCGCATAGAAACTTATAAAATTGTAACAGTGTTAGATAGGGTAGATTCAGAAAGAATGTTTCCAATGGAGGGGGAGTCCAGAACTAGGGGTCATAGTTTGAAGGTAAGGAGAAAACCTTTTAAAATGAGGTGAGCAGAAATTTCTTCACCCAGAGGATGATGAACGTGTGGAATTCACTACCACAGAATGTAGTTAAGGCCAAAACATTGCCTGATTTCAAGAAGAAATTGGACCTAAAGGGATACGGGAGGAAAGGGGATTAGGATATTGAACTCAATAATCAACCATGAATGGTGAAACAAGTTCAAAAGGCTGAATTGGATATACCTACTCCTGCTTCTGTATGTGTCTATGACCTGGAGATTTATCCACCTTCAATCTCATCGATTTCCCTAAAACCATTTCTCTACTAATGCTGATTTCCTTCAGCTCTTCCCTAAAACGTGTGTCTCTCCTCACTTCTGGTACATTATTCACGTCTTCCTCAAATTTTTTTTATTCCCCATTATAAATTCTCCCATTTCAATTGTCCTGCAAGTGTTTCTGAAGTTACAGACAAACAACTTACTAATTATAGCACATCAATTACAGCACATCAGAAACAATCAATTTTTCTAATCCTTCATTGAATATATATTCACCAATTAAAAGTCACCTCTTAACCTTCTTCTCTCTAATGAAAACAGCCTCAAGTCCCTCAGTCTTTCCTCATAAGACCATCCCACCATACCAAGCAACATCCTGGTAAACCTCCTCTGCACCCTTTCCAATGCTTCCACATCTTTCTTATAATGCGGCGACCAGAACTGTACGCAATACTCCAAGTGCGGCCGCACCAGAGTTTTGTACAGTTGTAACATGACCTCATGGCTCCAAAACTCAATCCCTCTACCAATAAAAGCTAACACACCGTACGCCTTCTTAACAACCCTATCAACCTGGGTGCCAACTTTCAGGGATCTATGCACATGGACACTGAGATCTCTCTGCTCATCCACACTACCAAGTAACTTACCATTTACCCAGTACTCTGTATTCCTGTTACTCCTTCCAAAGTGAATCACGTCACACTTTTCCGTATTAAACTTCATTTGTCACCTCTCAGCCCAGCTCTGCAGCTTATCTCTGTCCCTCTGTAACCTGTAACATCCTTCCACACTGTCCACAACTCCACCAACCTTAGTGTCAGCTGCAAATTTACTAACCCATCCTTCTACACCCTCATCTAGGTCATTTATAAAAATGGCAAACAGCAGTGGCCCCAAAACAGATCCTTGCAGAACACCACTAGCGACTAAACTCCAGGATGAACATTTCCCATCAACCACCACACTCTGTCTTCTTGTCTTCTTGCTAGCCAATTTCTGATCCAAACCACTAAATCACCCTCAATCCCACGCCTCAGTATCTTTTGCAATAGCTTACCGTGGGAAACCTTATCAAACGCTTTACTGAAATCCATATACACCACATCAACTTCTTTACCCTCATCCACCTCTTTGGTTACCTCAAAGAACTCAATAAGATTTGTGAGGCACGACAAAACCGTATTGACTATCCCTAATGAAATTATTCTTTTCTAGATGATTATAAATCCTATCTTTCTTAATCTTTTCCAAAACTTTGCCCACAAGAAAGTAAGGCTCACTGGTCTATAATTACCAGGGTTGTCTCTACTCCCCTTCTTGAACAAGGGGACAACATTTGCTATTCTCCAGTCTTCTGGCAGTATTCCTGTAGACAATGACAGCATAAAAATCAAAGCCATAGGCTCTGCAATCTCCTCTCCAGCCTCCCAGAGAATCCTAGGATAAATCCCATCCAGCCCAGGGGACTTATCTCTTTTCACAGGATTGCTAACACCTCCTTATGAACCTCAATCATGTCTAGTCTAATAGCCTGTATCTCAGTATTCTCCTTGACAACATTGTCTTTTTCCAGTGTGAATACTGACGAAAAATATTCATTTAGCGTCTCCTATCTCTTCAGACGCCTTGCACAACTTCCCACTACTGTCCTTGACTGGCCCTAATCTTACCCTAGTTATTCTTTTATTTCTGACATGCCTATAGAAAGCTTCAGGGTTTTCCATGATCCTACCTGCCAAAGACTTCTCATGTCCCCTCCTGACTCTTCTTAGCTCTCTTTAGGTCCTTCCTGGCTAACTTGTAACTCCAGTAAAAAGTCTGACAACACCAGGTTTTAGTCCAACCTGGTGTTGTCAGACTTTTTACTGTGTTTACGCCAGTCCAACGCCGGCATACCCACATCATAACTTGTAACTCTCAAGTGCCCTAACTGAGCCTTCATGTCTCATCTTGACATAAGTCTCCTTCTTCCTCTTCACAAGAGATTCAACTTTAGTAAACCACAGTTCCTTCGCTCAACCACTTCCTCCCTGCCTGGCAGGTACATACTTATCAAGGACACGCAGTAGTTATTCCTTGAACAAGCTCCACATTTCAATTGTGCCCATCCCCTGCAGTTTTCTTCCACATCCTATGCATCCTAAATCTCGCCGAAACTCATAATAATTTCCTTTCCCTCAGCTATAACTCTTGCACTGCAGTATATATCTATCCCTTTCCATCCCTAAAGTAAACATAACCAAATTGTGGTCACTTTCACCAAAGTGCTCACCTACCTCCAAATCTAACACCTGGCCTGGTTTATTCCCCAGTACCAAATCCAATGTGGCCTCACCTCTTGTTGGCCTATCTACATACTGTGTCATGAAACCTTCCTGCACACATTGGACAAAAACTGACCCCTCTAAAGTACTTGAACTATAGCTTTTCCAGTCAATATTTGTAAAGTTAAAGTCCCCTGGAAAAATGGAAAAATCTGGTTTTGCTCACCCTCTGGTGAAGGCCAAAAAACAGAATGTTATGGGGCCTGTGCAGATGAAGATTAGCCTGTTCATGCTAAAATTGCAGACACTGACTCCTTTTGAAGGCCAATAAGGTGATAAACATTTTCCACTATTGCAGAGAATTTAATTTGAACACTTTAGCTTCTGCACAATTTAACTCCCAAACTATGAAATTTCACTCTGAACATTTTAACTTTCACACCTATAGAAACTTTTAGAGTCAGTTTCTATGTTCCCAGTTAGCTTATTTTCACAATTTATTTTTCCCTTCTCAATCAGTCCTTTGGACCTTTTTTTGCTGAATTTTAAACTGATCCTAATACTTAAGCCTGTTCTTATTTTTTGCCAATTTGTTTGCTGCTTCTTTGAATCTGATATTATCTTTAGTTTCCCTTGTAAGCCATGGTTTGGCTACAATTCCCTCACTACTCTTGCACCAAACAGGAAAAAACAACTTCTGGAGTTCGCCTATTCATTCTCTAAATGCTGGCCATTGCCTATCCACTGTCTTTCCTTTCAGTAATATTTCCCAATCCATCATGGACAATTCATGCCTCATTCCATCATAATTACCTTTACTAAGATTCAGGATCCTGGTCTCAAAATCAACTACATCATTATCCACCTTGACAAAGAAATCTACTATATTCTGGTCACTCGTCCCAAAAGGTTCTCTCACAACGAGATCGCCAACTAATCCTTTCTCATTGCACAATTCCCAGTCCAAGATGGCCTGCTCTTTTCTTGGTTCCTCTATATATTGCTCCAGAAAACCACTCCATGTGCACTCCAGAAGTTCCTCCTCATTGTACTGTGACTAATTTGACTCTCCCAATCTATATACAGATTAAAGTATATAGATTGGGAGAGTCATATAATCACAGATGTTCCTTTAACACATGTCTCTCTGATTCTCTGTCTAATGCCATACCGATTCCACATCATCTATGCTAATATCTTTCCTCAATACCATATCAATATAATCTTTAATCAGCAATGCAACTCCCTCAACTTTTTCTTTCTGTTTGTCCTTCCTAAACACTGAATATCCTTCAATGTTTATTCCTATCCTTGTTCACCTTGGAGCCACGTCTCAGTAATGCCAACTATATCGTACCCAACATTTGTCATTTATATTAATGATCTGGATGAGAATTTAGTAGGTATGGTTAGTACGTATGCAGATGATGCCCAGATTGGTGGCATAGTTGCCAGAAGATTATTTAGGATTGCAACGGGATCTTGATCAATTGGGCCAGTGGGCTGACAAATGGCAGTTTAATTTAGTTTAATTTAGATAAAAAAGAACAAGGTGATGCATTTTGGTAGATTGAACCTGGGCAGGACTTACTCAGTTAATGGTAGGGCGTTGGGAGAGTTACAGAACAAAGGGATCTAGGGGTGCATGTTCCTAGCTTCTGGAAAGTGGAGTCACAGGTGGACAGAGTGATGAAGAAGGCATTCAGCATGCTTAGTTTCATTGGTCAGAACATTGAATACAGGAGTTGGGATGTCTTGTTGAAGTTGCACAAGACATTGGTATGGCCACACTTGAAATATTGTGTGCAGTTCTGGTCATCCTATTATAGAAAGGATATTATTAAACTAGAAAGAATGCAAAAAAAAATTACTAGGATACTACTGGGACTTGATGGATTGAGTTATAAGGAGAGGCTGGATAGACTGGAACTTTTTTCTCTGGAGCGTAGGAGGCTGGGGGGTGATCTTATAGAGGTCTATAAAATAATGAGGGACACAGATCAGCTAGATAGTCAATACCTTTTCCCAAAGGTAGAGGAGTCTAAAACTAGAGGGCATAGGTTTAAGGTGAGAAGGGAGAGATACAAAAGTGTCCAGAGGGGCAATTTTTTCACACAGAGGGTGGTGAGTGTCTGGAACAAGCTGCCAGAGGCAGTAGTAGAGCTGGATACAATTTGTCTTTTAAAAAGCGTTTAGACAGTTACATGGGTAAGATGGATATGGAGGGATTGGGACTAGCTTAGGGGTTAAAAAAAGGTGGCATGGACAAGTTGGGCCGAAGGGTCTGTTTCCATGCTGTAAATGTCTATGACTCTACCTGTTTACATCTATCTGTGCAACTGATTCATCCATTTTGTTTTGAATGCTCTAAGCATTCAGGACAAAACCTGAAGGTGAGCACTTTAGCATTTCTTTTCCCTTTCTTACTATTTATTACTTGGTCCTTTTCTGACTCTAGTCCTTGATTTCTTTGCCTATCACTTTCCTTATTCTCCTTACTGTCTTTTCTTCTTATTCTTAGTTCCCCCTGCTCTGAATCCTTGCAAAGATTCCCATCCCCCTGCCAGATTAGTTTAAACCCTCCCTAAGTACCCCCCCAAAGGATATTAGTCCTGATCCTGCCCAGGTGCAACCTGTCCAGTTTGTACAGTTATCTTTACTTCCCCCAGAGCTGATCCCAATGCCCTAGGAATCTGAATCCCTCTCCCTCAACCATCTTTTTTGCCACATTTTCATCCTATGTATCCTGCTGTTTCTACTCTGACTAGAACTATACACAGTATTCCAAGTATGGCCTTAACAATGTCTTGTACAACTTCAACAAGATGTCCCAAGATATTCAATGTTCTGACCAATGAAACAAGCATGTTTAATCCAGTTTACTCCGCGATAGTTAAGGGCCGATGAACCTGAACCCAAGATCACTTTGTTCTGTACCTCTCCCCAGTGTCTTACCATTAACCAAATAAGTCCTGTCCTGGTTCAATCTATCAAAATGCATCACCTCACATTTATTTAAATTAAATAAATCCATTAAATTAAATCCATCTGCCATTCGTCAGCCCACTGGCCCAATTGATCAAGATCCCATTGCAATACGAAATAACCTCTTCACTGTCCATTATTCCACCAATCTTGGTGTCATCTGCAGACTTACTAACCATGCCTAGTAAATTCTCATCCAAATCATTAATATAAATGACAAATAACAGTGGACCCAGTACTGATCCCTGAGGGACACCACTGGTCAGAATCCTCCAGTTTGAAAAACAACTCTCTACATCCACCCTCTGGCTTCTGTCAAGTAGCCAATTCTGTATCCATTTTGCTACCTCACCCTGGATCCTGTGAGATTTAACCTTATGCAACAATCTACCATGTGGTCCTTGACAAAGGCCTTGCTAAAGTCCATGTAGACAACATCAACTGCACTGCCCTCATCTACCTTCTCGGTTACTCCTTCAAAAACTCAATCAAATTTGTGAGACATGATTTTCCACTCACAAAGCTGACTGTACCTAATCAGCCCTTGCTTCTCTAAATACCTGTAGATGCTGTCTCTCAAAATACCTTCCAACAATTTATCCACCATATATGTGAGACTCACTGGCCTGTAGTACCCAGGCTTTTTCCTGCAGCCCTTTTTAAACAAAGACACAATATTTGCCACTCTCCAATCTTCAGACACCTCACTCATGACTATCGATGATTCAAATATCTCGGCTAGGGGACTCGCAATTTCCTCCCTCACAATGTCCTGGGATACATGTCATCAGGTCCTGGGGATTTATCTACTTGATGTACTTTAAGATTTCCAGCACTTCCTTCTCTGTAATGTGTACACTCAAGACATCACTATTTATTTCCCCAAGTTCCCTAACATCCATGCTTTTCTCAACAGTAAATACTGATGAGAAATATTCATTTAGGATCTCACTCATCTCTTGTGGATCTGTGTGTAGATGACCTTGTTGATCATTAAGAGGTCCTACTCTCTCCCTAGTTACTCTTTTGCCATTTATGTATTTTGTCCTTTATGTATCTGACAGAACAATCTTGTGTCCCCTTTTTGCCCACCTGATCTTTCTCTTAACTCTACTCCTTCACCCCTAAACTGATCCCAGCTGCTTTTGCAATGTCATGTTCATCCTTCTTCTTCTTGACCAGGGTCTCAATATCCTGAGTCATCCAGGGTTCCCTATTTCTGCCAGCCTTGCCCTTCACTTGAGGAATTTGCTTACCCTGAATGCTGGGTCGCATATTTTTGAAAGCTTCCCACTTACCAGCTGTCCCGTTGCTTTCCCACAGACTCCCCCAATTAACTTTTGAAAGTTCTTGCCTGATACCATCAGAGTTGTCCTTGTGCCATTCTCCCAGAATACTCAGTGCAGTCTCTGCTGCCTCAAGAAACCAGTCTCATGAGCCGCATCATGGAATGGCTCTAGACACTAGATACCACAAAGGCTACGGGCCCTGACAACATTCTGGCAATAGTCCTGAAGACTTGTACTTCAGAACTTGCTGTGCCTCTAGCCAAGCTGTTCAATAAGCAACAACACTGGTATCTACCAGATATGTGGAAATTTGCCTGGGCATATCCTGTATACAAGAAACAGGACAAATCCAATGCAGCCAGTTGCTGCCCCTTAGTCTTCTGTCAATCATCAGCAAAGCAATGGAAGGGGTTATCAATAGTGCTATCAAGTGGCACTTATTATAGCCTGCTTGTGAATGCTCAGTTTGGATTCAGCCAGGGTCACTCAGCTCCTGACCTTATTACAGTCTTGGTTCAAACATGGACAAAAGAGTTGAATGCCAGAAGTGAGGTGAGAGTGACTGCACTTGACATCAAAGCAACATTTGTCCAAGTATAGCACCAAGCAAAACTGGAGTCAGTGGGAATTGGGAAAACTCTCTGTTGGTTGGAGTCATGCCTGGCACAAAGGAAGATGGTTGTGCTGGTTGGAGGTCAACTGTCTTAGCTATAGGAGATCACTGCAGGAGTCCCTCAGGGCAGTGTCCTAGGCTCAACCATGTTTAACTGCTTCATCAATGACCTTCTCTCCAACATAAGGTCACAAATGACTGCACTAGCCATATAAATACTGTGGCTCCCGGAGCAGGTAAAAGGCTCGGAAAACTGCAGAGAATAACTCACCTACTGACCGCACCCCCCCCCCTCCCCAAAAGTCTGTCCATCATCTATTAGACACAAGTAAGGAGTATGAATACTCTCCACTTACCTGGATGAGTGCCGGTCCAACTACACTCAAAAAGCTTGACACCATCCAAGAGAAAGCAGCCCACTTGATTGTTACCCCTTCCACAAACACTAAATCTCTCCACCACCAATAAACCATGGCAACCATGTGTACCAGATACAGTGGGTGACCATTGACAAAATACAATGCAGGAACTCACCAAGCTTTCTTGGGCAGCATCTTCCAAACTCATCACTACTACTTAGAAAGACAAGAATAGCACACACCTGGGAATACCACCAACTGATAAGCCCCCCCAACAGCCAATGGGAGGTAGAGGAACAGATATGTGGACAGAATTTGGAAAGATATAAAAACAACAATCGTGTTCAAATGCAAGCTGTGCATTTTGGAGGAGCAAATTTAGGTATGAATTATATTGTAATTGGCAGAACAGTTACGAACATTAACATACAGAGGGATCTGGGCGTGCAGGTCCATGGTTCCTTAAAAGTGGCAATAATGGTGGCCAAAGTGATTAAGAAGGCATATGGCATGTTGCAGCTTTATAAAATCTTGGTTAGGTTGCATTTGAGTCTTGTGTGCAGTTCTGGTCACCACATTACCAGAAGCATGTGGAAATTTGGAGAGAGTGTAAAGAAGGTTCACCAGGATGTTGTCTGGTTTTGAGGGTGTTGGTTATGAGGAGAGGTTGAATAAACTGGGATTGTTTTCACTAGAAAGATGAAGGCTGAGGGGAGACCTGATAGAGTCTACAAAATTATGCAAGGCATAGACAGGGTGGATAATCAGAGGCTTTTTTCAAAGCTGGGAGTGTCAATTACAAGGGGGCAGACGTTCAGGGTGAGGGGGGAAAGTTTAATGGGAGAAGTGTGAGCGGGTTTTTCACACAGAGAGTGGGTGCCTGGAACATGCCTCATGCTAATGTGCCTACTTCTGCCGCAGAAGTAGGCACATTAGCAACTTTTAAGAGGCATCTAGGTGGGTACATGAATAGGGAGGGAATAAAGGGATACGGATCGAGTAAGCGCAGAAGGTTTCTTTAAATTTAGTTACAGCATCACGATTGGCATGGGCTTGGAGGGCTGAAGAGCCTGTTCCTGTGCTGTACTTTTTAAAATTCTAACAGGGTTGTTGTGGTGGGTTATTTTAACTTACCCTATATTGACTGGGACTCCCATAGTACCAGAAGCTTGGATGGGGGGAATTTGTTAGATGTTCCACAAGAGTTTCTTGAAGAAATATGTAACTAATTCAACCAGGGAAGGGGCCATACTAGAACTGGTATTGGGGAACAAACAAGCCAGGTGATTGAAGTATCAGTGGGGGAACATTTTGGGAGCAGCGATCATAATTCTGTAAATTTTAAGTTATTTATGGATTAGGATAAGAATAGCCCTTGGGTGAAATACTAAATTGGAGGAAAGGTAACTACGACAATATTAGGAACTGGGGAATGTAGATTTAGGATGGCTATTTGAGGATAAATCCACATCTGTCAGCACGGTTTCATGAAGGGTAATATTCCGGCCTCACAAATTTGATTGAATTCTTTGAGGAGGTAACTAAGTGTGTAGACGAAGATAGAGTAGTTGATGTTGTATACATGGATTTTAGTAAGGGGTTTGATAAGGTTCCCCATGGTCGGCTCATGCAGAAAGGAGGCGTGAGATAGAAGGGAATTTGGCCAATTGGATAAGTAACTGGCTGTCTCATAGAAGACAGAGGGTGGTGGTGGAAGGAAAATTTTCAGACTGGAGGCCAGTTACCAGCGGTGTACCACAGGGATCAGTGTTGGGTCCTCTGCTTTTTGTGATTTTTATCAATGACTTGGAAGAGGGGGCTGAAGGGTGGGTTAGTAAATTTACTGGTGACACCAAGATTGGTGGAGTAGTGGATGGGGTGGAGGGTTCTTGCAGGCTGCAAAGAGACATTGATAGGATGCAGAGCTGGGCCAAAAAGTGGCAGATGGAGTTTAACGCTGATTCATTTTGGTCGGACAAACTTAAATGCGAATTACAGGGTCAACGGCAGGGTTCTGAGGAATGTGGAGGAACAGAGAGATCTTGGGGTTCATATCCACAGATCTCTGAAGGTTGCCACTCAAGTGGATAGAGCTGTGAAGAAGGCCTATAGTGTGTTAGTGTTTATTAACAGGGGGTTTGAGTTTAAGAGCTGTGGGGTTATGATGCAACTATACTGGACGTTGGTGAGATCACATTTGGAATATTGTGTTCAGTTCTGGTTACCTCACTATAAGGAAGATGAGGAAGCACTGGAGAGAGTGCAGAGGAGATTTACCAGGATGCTGCCTGGTTTGGAGGGTAGGTCTTATGAGGAAAGGTTGAGGGAGCTGGGGCTTTTCTCTTTGGAGTGGAGGAGGATGAGAGGTGACTTAATAGAGGTTTATAAGATGATGAAGGGGATAGATAGAGTGGACGTGCAGAGACTATTTCCTCAGGTGGATGTAGCTGGAACTAGGGGGCATAACTATAAGGTTCATGGTGGGAGATATAGGAGGGATTCCGAGATAGATTCTTTACTCAGAGTGGTTGGGGTGTGGAATACACTGCCTGCTGTGATAGTGGAGTCGGACACTTTAGGAACTCTCAAGCGGTTATTGGATAGGCACATGGAGCACACCGGAATGATAGGGAGTGGGATAGCTTGATCTTGGGTTTGGACAAAGGTCGGCACAACATTGAGGGCCGAAGGGCCTGTACTGAGCTGTAATGTTCTGTGTTCTATGTAGATAAGACCCTGAGACCTGAGGGATCTATCCCAGAATACTGAGAAAGACAAAAGAGGAAACTGCTTATACAAAATTTTTGTTTCCTCTTTAGTCACTGGAGAGGTCCCAGAGGACTGAAGAATTATAAATGTTGTTCCTTGGTTTAAGAGGGGCAACAGGGATAATCTGAGAAATCTAGTGAACCTTACATCAGTAGTATGGAAATTACTGGAGAAAATGTTTAGGGGCAGGATTTACTCACATCTGGTCAAATATGGATTATTAGCTATAGGCAGCATGGCTTTGTTCAGGGGAGATCATGTCTCACAAACTTGATTGAGATTTTTAAGGAAGTGACAAAGTTGATTGATGTGGGCAGGGCAGTGGATGTTCTCTGCACAGACTTTAACAAGGTCTTTGACAAAGTCCCTCATGGCAGGTTAATACAGAAGGTAAAGTCACATGGAGCTGGTAAGATGGATACAAAACTGGCTTGGTTATTGAAGACAGAGAATAGTAGTGGAAGGTCATTTTCCTGACTAGAGACCTGTGACCAGTGGTGTTCCACAGGAATCAGTGCAGGATCCTTGCTGTTTGTAATATATAGAAATTACCTGAAGGAAATGTTGGTAGCCTGATTAGTAAGTTTGGGGGAGCTGCCGATAGTGAGGATTGCCAAAGGGTACAGCAAGATAAAGAGAGGCTGAAGACATGGGCAGAGAAATGGCAGATGGACAAAAGAGAGGTGATGCATTTTGGAAGGTCTAATGTTGGAGAGAAGTATACAGTAAATGGCAGAACCCTTAGAAGCATTAACATACAGAAGGCAAACAGATCCACAGCTCTCTTAAAGTGACAACATAAGTGGATAAGACAGTGAAGAAGGCTTATGGGATGCTTGCCTTCATCATTTGGGGCATAGAGTATAAAAATTGGCAAGTCATGTTGCAGCTGTATAGAGCTTTAGTTAGGCCACATTTGGAATATTCCATACAGTTCTGGTCACCACACTACCAGAATGATGTGTAGACTTTGGAGAGGGTACAGAAAAAGTTTACCAGGATGTTGCCTGGTTTGGCTATGAGGAGAGATAGGACCAACTTGGTTTGTTTTCACTTGAAAATTGGAGGCTGAGGGGTGACCTGATAGAAGTTTACAAAATTATGAGAAGCATGGATAGAATGGATAGTCAGAGTCTTTTTTCCAGGGTAGAAATGTCAAGGGGACATAGGTTTGAGGTAAAAGGGGGAAAGTTTAAAGATGTGAGAGGCAGGTTTTTTTAAACAAAGTGTGATAAGTACCTGGAATGTGCTGTCAGAGGAGGTGGGAGAAGTAGATACAATAGCAATGTTTAAGAAGCATCTTGACAGATACCTGAATGGGCAGGGAATAGAGAGACATAGATCACATGGAGGCAAAAGTCTTTTGTTTAAAAATGTGTCATGTGTCAGTGCAGTCTTGGTGGGCCAAAGGACCTATTCCTTTCTTTAAATTAATTAGTGGGACATGAGTGTTGCTGGCTGGCCAGAATTTATTGCCCATCCTTAATTGTCTTTGTTCAGAGGGCAATTGAGGGTCAACCACATTGTTGTGGCTCTGGAGTCAAATGTAGACCAGACCAGATAAGGACAGCAGACTTTTTTCCCCTAAAGGACATCAGTGAACCAGACGGATTTTTCCAACAATTGACAATGGTTCCATGGTCATCAGTAGATTTTGAATTCCAGATATTTTTTATTGAATTCAAATTCCACCATCTGCTATGGTGGGATTTGAACTCGGGTCTCCAGAACATCAGCTGAGTTTATGGATTAATAGTTTAGCAATAATACCACGTAGCCATCACCTCCTGTGCTGTACTCCTGTTTGTTCTTTGTTCCTATCCAAGTCACTCATCATCTTGACTTGAGAATATCTTGCTGTTCCTTCGTTGTCACTGAGTCAAAATCCTGGAGTTCTGTCCTAACATCACTGGATAGACCAACACCTCAAGAATCATGGCAGTTCAGGAAGGCAGGTCAACCTCACCTTCTGAAAGGAACTAATGACGGGAAATAAATGCTGGCCTAACAAACGACACATATCCTGTAAATGAATAACAATAAAATCAAGAGATGATGTTTAGGTTCGAACTTATTGGAATTGATCATTGCCTGGCATGTGTGTGGAACAAATTTTACTTGCCATTTGTCAGACCATCCTGCATGTTATACATGTCTTGCTCTGGAAAGAGAACAGAGCCAGCATTTTACGTCTGGATGAGTCTTTGTACAGTTCTATCTGAGCATCTGCCAGCAGGTTATTGTTGAGTAGGTGTCATCTGATAGCACTGTTAATGACCCCCACCATCACTTTGTTGATGAATGAGAGTAGACTCAAATCTGAGTTGGATTTGTCCTGTTTCTTGTGTACAGGACATAGCTGGACAAGTTTCCACATTGCCATTGTAGCTATACTGGGACAGCTTGGCTACAGGTGCAGCTAGTCTCAGAGCACAAATCTTCAGTACATCGTCAGGGTCCATAGCCTTCGCAATATCTGGTGCCTTCTACCATTTTTTGATATCACGTGGAGTGAATCAAATTGACTGAAGACTGACATCTGTGATGCTGGGGACCTCCAGAGGGGTCAAACAGTCAGCACTTCTGGCTGAGGAGTGTTGTGGATGCTTTAGCCTCATCTTTTGCTGGGTTCCTCCATCATTAAGGATGTGGTTATTTCTGGAACCCCTTTCCTCCAGAGAGTTGTTTAATTATCACTGGATGTGACAGGACTGCAGAGCTTTGATCTGATCCTTTGGTTGTGAAATCTCTCAGCTCTTTGATGCCTATGCTGTTGGGCATGTAAGTAGGTCCTGAGTAGCTTCATCAGGTTGACATCATTTTCAGGTATGCCTGGTGTTGCTCCCAGCATGCCCTCCTGCACTCTACATTGAACCAGGATTGACCCCTTGTTTTATGGTAATGGCAGAGTGGGGGATACACTAGGCCATGAGGTTGCAGATTGTGATTGAATACAATTCTGCTGCTGCTGAAAGAACATAGAACATAGAACATTACAGCGCAGAACAGGCCCTTCGGCCCACGATGTTGCGCCGACCAGTTACAAAACAATGACCCACTAGCCTAAACCAATCCCTTTTCATCCATAAACGATGGACCACAGTGCTTCATGGATGCCTAGTCTTAAGTTGCTAGATCTGTTCAAAGTCTTTAGCACAGTGGTAGTACCATTGAGGGTATCCTCAATGTGAAGATGGGACTTTGTCTCCACAAGGACTATGCAGTGGTCATGCCTGCTGATACTGTCATAGACAGATGTACCTGTGGCAAACAGGTTGGTGAGGATGAGGTCAAGTATGTTGGCAGCAGTGTGTACCCTCAGTAGCACAAAGACTCCTTCAAAAGCACCTTCCAAACACTACGACCACTACAACTTGAAAGGACAAGGGCAGCAGATGCATAAGAACACCAACTCCTGTTAATTCTCTCCAAGCCACATGCCACCTTGATTTGCAGCTACACCACCAATCCTTCACTGTTGCTCGGTTAAAGTCCTGGAACTCCCTTCCTAACAGCACTGTGGGTGTACCTAGACTAGGTGAATGCAGCAGTTATAGTAAGTAGCTCAACAAAAGCTTTGGAAGGGAATTAGACATGGGCAATGAAATCTGGCATTGCCAATGATGCTCACATTTCATGTATGAACATGAAATGTGAGCATCAGTCTTGATATATCAGTCTTGATATACAGTCTTGATATACAGTCTTGATATACACAGAGATAGAATCAGTCTAACGTATACCGGGAGAGAATCAGTTTCAATTTACATAATGATTGAATCAATGTCAATAAACACAAAGCGAGAATCAGTCTTGATAAACACAGATGTAGAATCAGACCTGATATACAGAGAGAGATTCAGTCTTGATAAACATACATAGATAAAATCAATTTTCAGATGTACATGGAGTGAATCAGTCTTTATATAAACAGGGAAAGAATAAGAATCAGTATACATAAGATGATCATTTCACTGCATATCCGTAAGGATTGAATCAGCCTCAATTTATACATCCAGAATCAGTACCAATATAAAAAGGCCACTCCCATAGCCAAGCTGTTCCAGTACAGCTACAACACTGGCATCTACCCAGCTATGTAGAAAATTGCCCAGTATCTGCTGAACGCAAAAAAAACTTAGCCAATTACTGCCTCTTTATTATATTCTCTATTATCAGTAAACAGAAGGAGATAAACTCTGCCAGGAGAAGCATGAGAGCAACCAGCTCTCTGAGTTTTGCTAGAAGAAAAACCATACAGTGGATTAATGTGCAAGAAAGCAAGCTCCAGAGGAAACAGAGACATAGAAACATAGAAGATAGGAGCAAGAGGAGGCCATTCAGCCTTTTGAGCCTGCTCCACCATTCATCATGACCATGGCTGATCGTCCAACTCCATAGCCAACTCCTGCTTTCTCCCCATAACCTCTGATTCCATTCATTCCAAGTGCTATATCCAGCTACCTCTTTGAATAAACTCAATGTTTTGGCATCAAGTACTTCCTGTGGTAATGAATTTCACAGGCTTACCACTCTTTGGGTGAAGAAATGTCTCCTCATCTCCGTCCTAAATGGTCTACCCTGTCTTCTCAGACTGTGACCCCTAGTTCTGGGCACCCCCACCATTGGGAAATCCTTCCTGTATTTCCCTATCTAATCCTGTTAGAATTTTATAAGTCTCTATGAGATCCACCCTCATTTGTTTGAACTCCAGCGAAAACAATCCTAACTTAGTCAATCTCTCCACATACATCAGTCCCGTTATCCCCGGGATCAGCCTGGTAAATCGTTGCTGTACTCCTGCAAGAGCAAGAACATCCTTTCTCAGAAAAAGCAACTAAAACTGCACATAATATTCTAGATGTGGCCTCACCAAGGCCTTGTATAATTGTAACAACACATTCCTGCTCCTGTATTCAAAACCTCTTGCAATGAAGGCCAACATACCATTTGACTACTTTACTTCCTGCTGCGGCAGGGGACCTGCATTTGCCTTCATCAACTTCCTTCTCTTCACATTTCTATAGAAACTGTTAGTGTCAGTCTTTATGTTCCCAGCAAGCTTACTTTTGTAATTTATTTTCCCCTTCTTAATCAATCCCTTGGTCCTTCTTTGCTGAATTCTAAACTGCTCCCAATTCTTAGACCTATTATTTTTCTTGGCCAATCTGTATGCTTCTTCCTTAGATCGAATACTCTCTCTAATTTCCTTTGTAAGCTTTGGATTGGCCCTCTTACCTATTTTGCTTTTGTGGCAGACAGGAATAAACAGTCACTGCAGTTCCCCCATGTGTTCCTTGAATGTTTGCCATCCACTGTCATCCCTTTATGTAACTCTCCCCAATTTATCAAGGCCAACTCACGCCTCATATCCTCATTGTTTCCTTTATTAAGATTCAACACCCCAGTTTCCGAATCAACTACTTCACTCTCCCTCTTGATAAAGAATTCTGTCATGTTATGGTCGCTCATCCCCAAGGGGTCTTGTACAGTTGGATTGGTAATGATTCCCTTCTCATTACACAGTATCCAGTCCAAGATGGCCTGCTCTCTAGTTGGTTCCTCCACATATTGGTCAAGAAAACCATCCCGTTCACACTCCAGGAATTCCTTCTCTACGGCATGCGGCTAATTTGATTTGCCCAGTCTATGTGCCGATTCAAATCATCCATGATCACTGATATTCCCTTATCACATGCGTCTCTAATTTTGTGTTTAATGCCATCCCCAACATCACCACTGCAGTTTGGGGGTCTATATCTGACACCCACTAATGCTTTTTGCCCCTTGGTATTTCTCACCTCTACTCAGGGATTGTTGGTTCTGGAAACCATAGAGAAAAATATTGTTCATGGACCCCAGACAAAGCTGAGAACAAATTGATTAATAAGGATGCTAAATAAATGTTTTCTGAAGCAATTGTACTATTTGGAATGTCTTATTATAATCTTTGAACAAATTATAAAGTAATTGAGAAGAAAGTATGGGTTGGATATCAACATTTGGTTTAGTGAAGTTCAGTCAAGGCAATAAAATCCTAAAAGGGTTGGTGCAAAATTCTGGACCTGACTCATTGTTAAAAATCTAACAGAAGCTTTGTTCAAAAGTGTCATTTGTAAAATTTGGATTCAACTCCGGAATGCAAACCATTAAGTGAAATTATTCCTATGAGAGAAGATTTTAAAGTATGTTTGACCACAACGATCTTGTGTGTTTAAAAAAAAGGATTGTGTGTTAGAATGGAATCTCTACAATACAGAAGGAGGCCATTTGGTCCATTGAGTCTGTACTGACCACAATCACACTCAGGCCCTATTCCTGTAATCGTACACATTTACCCTGTTAATCCCCCTGATGCTAGGGTCAATTTAGCATGGCCAATCAACCTAACCTGCGTATCTTTGGACTGTGGGAGGAAACTGGAGCACCCGGAGGAAACCCACACAGACAAGGGGAAATTGTGCAAATGCCACACAGACACGTGAGGCTGGGGATGGGTTTGGAGGCAAGATGAAGAGCTCCCCCCCTTCAGGATAACTACAACATTCTGCAGGTAATCCCTCAACAATCTGTCCCTCTGTTCTGCCATTCACACATTATGACCACTTAATGGATATTTTTAGCACCTTTCTTAGCTTTCTTCACCCTTATTTGTATTTCCTTTTTTTCCAATTACAGCACCTCCCCCACCCCCACCCTCATAATATAAATCTCATTTGATTTTCTTTGCTCTTAGTTCTGATGAAGGGTCATCCAGAATCTATTTGCTCTCCACAGATGCTGTCAGACCTGCTGAGATTTTCCAGCATTTTTTATTTTTGTTAAGCATGATTTCCATTTTTTGAAATGAATGTTGACTCCACCCCATCCTAAGATTATTTTCTAAGTGTCCTGCTATCACATCTTTGATTATATATTCTAACATTTAGTGGGCAGCTCGGTGGCACAGCAAACACTGCTGCCTCACAGCATCAGGAACCTGGATTTGATTCCTAGCTTGGGTGGCTGTCTATGTGGAGTTTGCACATTCTCCCCATGTCTGCTTGGGTCTCCTCTGGGTGCTTTGGTTTTCTCCCTCACTCCAAAGATGTGCAGGTTAGGTTGACTGGCCATGCTAAATTTCCCCTTATAGTCCTGGGATGCTTAGGTTAGAGGAATTAGCGGGGTAAACATGTGGGGTGACTGGGATAGGGCCTGGATGAGATTGTTGTCAGTGCAGGCTCGATGGGCTGAATGGCTTCCTTTTGCACTACAGGGTTTCTATGATTCTATTCTATGATTTTCTCTACTCGGGATGTCAGGTTAACATGTTCTTCATTTTCTCTTCTCTTCCTTTCTTAAATAGTGGGGTTACATTTGCTACCTTCTGATCTGAAGGAGCCATTCCAGAGTCTATAGAATTTTGAAAGATGACCACTTTTTCTATAACCACCAACTTATACTAGTCCTTAATTCTCCATTATTTCTGGGCGTTTCTGGTATTTTTCTGAGAAGACAGACACTAGGGCCCATATACTTCTCGATTCTCTAGCATTGGATTTGGGGGTTACCCCAAAAATGTGCTGATGAATCACTTTTGGGACTCACCAGGTAAACAGCTGGATGGCAATTGTTGAGAAGCGCTTAACTTCCCTGGGCAATTGTGCTGCACTGTAAACCATTCAAACAAATGACTTAAATTGCAAACTTCAATGGTTCCACCAATGTTCTGCTAATAGTTAGTCCAAAAATGTTAGAAATAAGACGTCTTCAAACTTCTGGGTATCTATTTCAAACAGCAGCCTGATCACCTCATGGGGCATTCTCTCTAACCACCCCATCCAACCTTCCACATCTTTTTCCAAAACATCCCAGGCTCCCTAATGCCCCAGAGAGGCCTCCCCCCGAAATCCCCCATGCCATCCCCCCACCCCACCCAACTTTCATCCTGTCCCCTATTACTGGACAATCCAGTCCCAGAGTGGAACCTTGACTCAATCCAATGTAACTTTGAGATGTGGATGAACAGAATCACAAGACTGCCAATTAACTTTTAACAAAAGAATAAAACATTTAATAAACAAGAAAAGATTAACTATAATATTCTATTACTTCAACCTACCTATCTCATTCCATAAGTACACAGATTTATAAGGATATCACAGGTTACAAAATATATCTTTTACCATAATGTTCTCAATAATTACTCAGTCCGTGTAATCCAACAGGCCAACTGTGGTCAACAGACTACACTTTTGAACAAAGTGACAGATTCAGCAGAGATAACTTCCATGGATTTTTCATCAAATCCCTCCAGATAATTATCACACTGTGAACAAATTAGTCTCAGTAGAAATCTGGCTTCCACAAGAGCTTCCAAACTCCACTCATGAGACATCTTGTTCTTTTTTCCTTTAGTTTATCTATCTTCTTGAAAGATAACTTTTGCCCCAACTCCTTGGTTTGTGGATTTTCATTTTTTTGGGGGGGGAGTTCTGCTTTTTACTGCTCCCTGACCGTGTCTAGCATCTCTTGGGTCCAGTTTAAAACTAATCTCAGAGGTTCTTTTTAATCTAGGGTAGTCCCTTATTGCTAAACAATAGCCTAGTTTTTCTTTAAACCGTATTCATTTTCATGTTATAAACCCTTTAATTACAAAGCAGTTTAAAATGACCAAACCCCACATGTGTGCAGGCACATTTGTTTCAACTAATCTAAATCTCAACTCTTTCTGACACAAACACAAAAGTGAACTCACTTAAAGCTGTATCTTATTTCTAATACCCACAAATACAAATGTGGATGACTTAAAACTACTCTTGTTTCCTGACAACGCAACCCCAATTCAGCTGGACCCACCTCTATAAACTTCTAACCCCCCCCCCCCCACCCACAAAAATGTCTAATCTCTCCAACTGATATCTGACCCCCTCCCCCACCGTGATATTTGACTGAACGCCCCCCCCACCCCATCTAGCCCAATGTCCAACCACCCCTATGTCTGATATCTTCTGCGATGTCCAAAACCCTCCACCTTCTCAATTTCCAACCTTTCTCACTCACCCTCCTGCGATTGCCTCCATCATTTCTCCCCGCCACCCCCAACCTCTTCTCCCCTTCCCAATCCTTTCCACTTACTTTAGATATTTACCTGCTCTCTCAGGACAGTCATTTTCGTTTAGAATTTTAAACTTATCTGCTTTACGGCAGCTAATAGAGTACAAAAAAGAGGCATATCCTCTTTTATTCTGACATTCGTAGACTTGAGTACCTGGCTCCAGAGGATGTGCTGCCAGATCTTGCCTGGTCTGAATCAAAAGATCGGACGAGACAGGCACTGAAAAAAATTTGCTGCGATTAAGAGGATACAGGTGGCAATCCAACATTGATTGCCATTCTGAGAAAGTTACAATCCAAAGTACTTACTTAGTTTCTCTGCCATTTTCTTATTCCCCATTTTAATCTCTCCTAACTATGCTTCGAATGTACCCACATATGTTTTTACTGATTTATTACATCACTTTCAAACTTGATGTAAAATTCTATCATATTATAGTCTCTCTTTCCAAGAGGCACCCTTACAACAAGATTATGAATTATCCCTTTCCATCACACAATACTAGATCTAAAATAGTCCATTCCCTTGTTCCTCAATGTACTGCTCTAGAAAATCATCTTGCATACATTCCAAGAATTTGTCCTCCACGACATTAGTGTTAATTAGGTTTACCTAATTTATATGTAGATTGAAATCTCCCATGATTACTGCATTACTCTTATTACAGGCTCTCTAATTTTCCATCTGGGTATTTGCGCCAAAATTGCAAGAGCAGTCCCACAGACTAGTCAAACAACATTGAATCATGCCTTAAACGTAATGTTAGTAGAGGTGTTGCACAGTATCTAACCTCAATGTAGAAGGTTCGGGATATGTAGGGATAGAATCAATCACAGAAAATCAGTCTTGATATATATAGAAAGAGAATCAGTCTTGACATACACAGGGACAAGATCAGAGTTGAAATACAATGGAACAGAATGAATCTTGATATACAATAGGAGAGAATCAATCTCGATATACACAGGTGTTAGGGACCAGACCAGAAACTTCAAAGTGTATTATGAAGTTCACCTGGATCCCAACTCTTTTTATTTCAGCATTAGTGTGAGCATAAGATGCTTTGCTCCAGGTGTAATTCTATTGACCCACTAGGAAGCTTTTATTAAAACAAACTTTATTTAATAGCACAGTTAAAATATAACCAAAAGAATTAATATAACTTTAACCAATTGAAATGCTTAAACATGACAAGGCATAATTCTTAACTGCAAGCTATCTCTATACTTCTAATTTAATCAACATCCCTGTGGACAGAAATCCCTCTTCAGAAACAGTTAGCACAAAACATGTAGGCTTATGTGGGTGCTAGATATCCAGACCTTTTAACATCTATGGGCAGAGACATACAGAGAGGCACCTGTCTTCTGACCCCCATACAACAGCCTCCAACAAAAGATCTATCTTTAAATAGCAGAACTTCAAAGGAAGAGACCTATTTTCTGGCAAGTCCCAGAGTCCAATCTCTGGAGAGAGAGAGAGAGACAGAGAGCTACTTCTCGCCATTGATCCCAAGCATTAACTGGGTATGTTTATCTCTGTAAGCCTAGACCTGCTCAGCCATATGATTTTTCCTGTCAACCAACCTAATCAAACCCTACTCTGAAAAACTCCATGGGTATACACTAAAATAACCAAAATACATTAACCCAGCTTAAAACAAGTAGCTGAGCAATTAGGATCTATTATGCTCCTACAGTATCAACATATGGGCTGCGAGTTATAGACAAAGTAGTACCAGGGTAAATAGAACTGATTTCTAAAGGAAAATCCTGCAGAAGAAATATGATACAAATACATTTCTTAAAGGCACAGTTTTGTCACACAGTGATAAGATCAGTCTCGATGTACACAGGGCAGAATCAGTCTCAGTGCACAGAGGGAGTGAAATACTCTTGATATACACAGGGAATGAATCATCTTTATATAATGACCTCCTTTGGTGCTCTAGATGACTAATGAGGGAATTTATACACAGGGGTATAGAATATAAGAGTAGGAGTCTGATGTTGCAGTTGTATAGAACGTTGGTTAGGCCTCACCTGGAGTACTGCGTCCAGTTCTGGTCGCCGTACTACCGGAAGGATGTAGAGATCCTGGAGAGAGTGCAGAGGAGATTTACCAGGATGTTGCCTGGTATGGAAGGGCTGTCTTACGAGGAAAGATTGAACGCACTTGGGCTGTTTTCCCTTGAGAGACGTCGGCTGAGGGGGGATTTGATAGAGGTTTATAAGATTATGAAGGGGACAGATAGAGTAGATGGTGATAAGCTTTTTCCGTTATTAGAAATGGATAGAACGAGGGGTCACGGGCTTAGGGTGAGGGGGGCTAGATATAAGACTAATGTTAGAGGGCAGTTTTTCACACAAAGGGTAGTGGGGATGTGGAATGCACTGCCGAGTGAGGTGGTGGAAGCAGGCACGCTAGGGTTGTTCAAGAGTCACTTGGACAGCCACATGAGCAGTTTACATACAGGGGGATATAGCAGGCCTTATTAAGCATTGTAGGCTTGGGGTCAGTTTAGTCTCAGGGGTATAGAGTCTTTAATAATGAAATTTTTATCCACAGGCATTTACCATCTCGAGGGCATCATGGCAGCACAGAGGTTATCTCTGTTGCTGTGCGGACACATGGAGTTGGGCCTGTGTCCGTGGGAGTTTGCGCGTTCTCCCCGTGGTTGCGTGGGTTTCCTCCGGGTGCTCCGGTTTCCTCCCACATCCCAAAAATGTGCTTTTAGGCTGATTGATTGGGTAACAAATTGTCCCTATATTGGACCTCCCTGATCCTCACACATTAGGCATAGACTAGAGTCATGAATAGGTCACTGACCATGGGACGGCGGCGCGGGCTCGTTGGGCCGAAGGGCCTGTTTCCCGTGCTGTTTTGTTCTTTGTTCTTTGTTCTTTGAGATAAAAATCTCAAAATGCACAAGGAGTGAATCAGTCTCAATATTCAGAGGGAGTCAATCAGTTTGATGTACAGAGGAATGGAATGTAGGCACTTGATTTACAGAGGAGATCTACTTATTCACTCATGGGATGTAAACGTTGCTTGCTAGACTGGCATTTATTGCCCATGCCCAATAGAAGGTGGTGATGAGCCACTGTCTTAAACCACTGCACAGCATGTAGTGTTGCTACGCCCATTGTGGTTAAGAAATGAGTGCCTGATCTTGTATAGATACAGTGAAGGAAATGCAACATTCTTCCTAGTCAGGATAGTGTGTGACTTGGAAGGGAACTTGCAGGTAATGATGTTTCATCCCATACATCCACTGCCCTTGTCCGTGTAGATATCGCAGGTTTGGAGTGTGCCTTTTCAGATATGCATTGGTGAGTTACTGAGGGGTATCTAGGAGATGGTATACACTGTGCCCACATGTAGGACAGAGTGCATGTAGTACAATGCCAGCGTCTCGTGATCGAGACAGTGAATACTGAAGATGAGGATAGTGTGCTAATCAGAGAGCATGAAGCGACACTAAAATAGTCATCAATGCACCGATAAAGGAGTTGTGGGAAGGGGTTGGACTGGAACAGGGAATGCTCCACATAACCCATAAAAGGACAGGCATAACTGTGACCCATGCTGGTGCCCATAGCCACACTTCTTATTTGGAGGAAGTGAGATGAGTTAAAGGAGAAATTGTTGAGTGAAGGAACTAATTCAGCCAGACAGGGGAGAATAGTGGTGGATGTGGATTTTTCAGACCTTTGTTTAAAGAAGAAGCAAAGAGCTTCGACTCACTGTTTCTCAGAGCCAACCTGGTCCCCAGTTTCACTTCATTCTTCATCTCATCTGATGCATTAACTACAAACTTTTTCTCTTCCTTTTAGGTGTTAAGGCATGTAAACTCCAACATCTCATCAGGACCCTCCAGCTCCTTCCATCTCTCAGATCCCATCCCTCCTAACCCCAAACTCTTGCTGCTTATTCACTGTGCCGTAGAGTCACAGAGTCAGAGAGGTTTACAGCACGGAAACAGGCCCTTCGGCCCAACTTGTCCATGCTGTCCTTTTGTTTAAAAGGCCTAAGCTAATCCCATTTGCCAGCAATTGGCCCATATCCCTCTAAACCCATTGTACTCATGTAACTATCTAACTGCTTTTTAAAAGATAAAATTGTACCCGCCTCTACCACTACCTCTGGCACCTTGTTCCAGACTCTCACCACTCTCTATGTGAAAATATTATCCTTCTGGATACTTCTGTATCTCTCCCCCCTCACCTTAAAAGTGCCTTCTGACCTTCCTCTTCCTGAGGCTGACTGTGCTGTACTCTGCAAAGGGCTCTGCTTTGTAGCCTTACATCCTCACCTAAATGAATTTCGGGCTTGACATAATGCTGAACTTTTCTTTCACCGCCTTCATCTCCATGCTCACTTCTATGGGCAGAAGTTCTCCCCCCCATTCAGCAGATTTTTTCACCCACCTCCAGCGTTACTCCTCCACCCCGGACCCCTCCCTCTAGCTTCTGACCTGCTTTTGATCTTGTCATCAAGAACTCTCTTTGTGACATCAGCTGTCTCAGCTTCTCCGCTCCTCTGAACCACTCTAACTTGTCTCTTTCTGAACTTGTTGCTCTTAGTTCTCTTAGGTCCAACCCTGACCTTGTCATCAAACTCACCGACAAGGGTGGTGCTGTTGTTATCTGCTGTACGGTTCTCTGTCTCACAAAGGCTGAGTGCCAACTTTTGGAGCTTCCTTTTACCTGCCCCGGACCACACCCAACCACTAAACATCAGGTCACTGTTTCCAGGACAATCAAGGACCTCATCTCCTCTGGGGTTCTTCCCTCCACAGCCTCCAACTCATACGCTCCCAATCCCAGACAGCCTTCCCAAAATTCACACACAGGGCTGCCCCAGTCAGCCTGCTTGTGCCTCACTGAACCCATTTCCTGCTATCTTGTGTCAATTCTCTCTCTCATTTTGTCCCTTCCCACCTACATCCACGATTACTCCGATGCTGTACGCCATGTCAATGGCTACTGGTTCCCTGACCCAAGCTGCCTCCTCCTCACCATGAATGTCCAATCCCTTTACGCCTCCATTTCCCACCAGGATGGCCTCAAAGCTCTTTGATTCTTCCTGAAGCAGAGGTCTGAACAATCCCCATCCACCACCGCTCTCCTCTGTCAGTTCCTTTGCCTCCGTCACATCTGTTCTGATGATGCCACTTTCCAAAACAGTGCTGTCGTTTTGTCCTCCTTCTTCCTCAATCCTGGTTTTCCACTCACTGTGGTTGACAGGGCTCTCAACCTCCATCATTTCCACCAACTCCAGCATAACGCTATCTCTCAACACATCTTCTCACCGCCCACCCCCCCCCCCACCCACCCACCCCCACCCCCCCCCCCCCCCCCCCCCCCCCCCCCCCCCCCACATCAGCATTCCACAGGGACCATTCTCTCTGGGGCACCCTGGTCCATTCCTCCATCTCAATGCCTCACCCCGTGTCCTGAGCACTTTACAGCCTTCTGCTTTGAACACTGAGTTCAACAACTTCAGAGCATGAACTCACTCCATCTTCACACCATTTCCGTTTATTCTATTTCATTGTGTTTCATCCAATTCATCCATTTTATCATCCTTCTTTCTCACCTCCATTTTTCCACCTTTCATTCCGGCTCTTCTTCTTTCCCCTCCCCCCACGACCATTTCAGGGCAATTGCCACATTCTTCAGGCAATCCTTTAACTATCTGTACCTCTATTCTGCCATTCATGCATTCTGATCACCTAATGGACACTCTTAGCACCTTCTCAGCCTTCTGAATCATCATTTACATTCCCTTTGTCCCATTCCACCCTCCTCCCCCAACCCTCACAGTATAAATCTCTGCTAATTCTCTCTCCTCTCAGCTCCAAAGGATCATCTGGACTCGAAACATTGGCTCTATCCTGGACTCGAAACATTGGCTCTATCCTGGACTCGAAACATTGGCTCTATCCTGGACTCGAAACGGTGGCTCTATCCTGGACTCGAAACGGTGGCTCTATCCTGGACTCGAAACATTGGCTCTATCCTGGACTCGAAACGGTGGCTCTATTCTCTCCCCACAGACGCTGTCAGACCTGCTGAGATTTTCCAACATTTTCTGTTTCTGTTTCAGATTCCAGCATCCACAATATTTTGCTTTTATTTATACAATTGGTCTAGTTCAGATTCTGATCAGTGGTACCCTCTGCGATCTCATTAGTGGAGATTGAATGTTGGTAATGCCATTGAATGTCAAGGGATAATAGTTACATTCTCTCGTGACGGAGATGGTCAGTGCTTGGCACTTGTGTTGTGTAAATATTCCTTGCCACGCATTGACCCAATCCTGAATATTGTTCAGGTCGTGCTGTATATGAACGAGCATTTCCTGAGTATCTGAGGAGTTGCAAAGGGTCTGAACAGGTGCCGTCATCAGTGAGTGTCCCCGTTTCTGATGAAAGGACGCAGACATTTTTTAAAAAGCAACAATTAGGGCCACAGGGAAAATATGGGTACAAGTAATATTCAGCACAAAATAAATTAATTAACAGCAGAAAGATCAATGGTTATGATCTTATGGCCATTGACAGAGACACGGTTACAAGGAGATCAAAGCCAGGAACAAAATATTCAGGGGTATGTGCCTTCCTGTAAGGACGGGCAGAAAGGAAAAGGTGGTGAAGTAGCTTTGCTAATACGAGATGGAATAAGTACGATAGCAAAAATGATCAGGGATCATAAGATGTAGAATTCATATAGAACATAGAATATTACAGCGCAGAACAGGCCCTTCGGCCCACGATGTTGCGCCGACCAGTTACAAAACAATGACCCACTAGCCTAAACCAATCCCTTTTTGTCCATAAACCTATCCATGGATCTCTTAAACGCCCCCAAACTAGGTGCATTTACAACTGCAGCTGGCAGGGCATTCCAGTCCCTCACCACCCTCTGGGTAAAGAACCTACCCCTGACATCCGTCTTGTAGCTACCCCCCCTTAATTTAAAGCTATGCCCCCTCGTGCTAGCTTTCTCCATCCGAGGAAAAAGGCTATCACTATCTACCCTGTCTAAACCTCTAATCATCTTATATGTTTCAATAAGATCCCCTCTTAGCCGCCTTCTTTCCAACGAAAACAACCCCAAATCTCTCAATCTCTCCTCATAGGACCTCCCCTCCATACCAGGCAACATCCTGGTAAACCTCCTCTGCACCCTCTCCAAAGCCTCCACATCCTTCCTGTAATGTGGGGACCAGAACTGCACACAGTACTCCAAGTGTGGCCGCACCAGAGATGTGTACAGTTGCAACATGACGCTGCGGCTCCTAAATTCAATCCTCCTACCAATAAACGCCAAGACACCGTATGCCTTCTTAACAACCTTATCTACTTGATTCCCAACTTTCAGGGATCTCTGTACACATACACCTAGATCCCTCTGCTCCTCCACACTATTCAAAGTCCTCCCATTAGCCCTATACTCGACACATCTGTTGCTCCTACCGAAGTGAATTACCTCACACTTCTCCACATTAAACTCCATCCGCCACCTCTCGGCCCAGCTCTGCAACCTGTCTAAGTCTTCCTGTAAACTATGACACCCTTCCTCACAATCTACCACACTTCTGACTTTGGTGTCATCAGCAAATTTACTAATCCACCCAACTATACCCTCATCCAGATCATTAATAAAAATTACAAACAGCAGTGGCCCCAAAACAGATCCCTGAGCCACACCACTCGTAACCGAACTCCATGATGAATATTTACCATCAACCACCACCCTCTGTCTCCTATCTGATAGCCAATTCCTGATCCAATTACCTAGATCACCCCCAATCCCATACATCTGCATTTTCTACAGAAGCCTACCATGGTGAACCTTATCAAACGCCTTACTAAAATCCATATATACCACGTCCACTGCCTTACCCCCATCCACCTCTTTGGTCACCTTATCAAAAAACTCAATAAAGTTAGTAAGGCATGACCTACCCACTATAAAACCATGCTGACTATTTCTAATCAATTCATTACTCTCCAAATAACTATAAATCCTATCCCTAATAATTTTTTCTAAAACCTTGCCCACAACAGAAGTAAGACTCACCGGTCTATAATTCCCGGCAAAGTCTCTGTTCCCCTTCTTAAACAATGGGACAACATTCGCTATCCTCCAATCCTCCGGGACTACACCAGAGACCAATGACGACCTGAAGATCAGAGCCAGAGGCTCTGCAATCACCTCTCTAGCCTCCCAGAGAATCCTAGGGTAGATCCCATCCGGACCAGGGGACTTATCTATTTTCAACCCCTCAAGAATATCCAGCACATCCCCCTTATCAACCGTAATACTGTCTATTTTACACCCCTGCAACCCAGTGTCCTCCTCAGCTATATCCATGTCCCCCTGCGTGAACACCGAAGAGAAATATTGGTTCAATGCTTCTCCAATCTCCTCCGGTTCCACACACAACTTCCCTCTGCTGTCTGTAACTGGCCCTAATCTTGCCCTGACCAACCTTCTATTCTTGACATACCTATAGAACGCCTTAGGATTCTCCTTAATCCTATCAGCCAAAGTCTTCTCATGTCCTCTTTTAGCCCTTCTTAACTCACTCTTCAACTCCCTCCTAGCCAATCTAAAGCTTTCTAGTGCACTACCTGAGCCCTCAGATCTCATCCGAACATAAGCCTCCTTTTTCTTTTTAACCATCGACTCAATTCTTTTAGTGCACCACGGTTCCCTAGATCTACCAATTCCTCCATGCCTGACAGGGACATACCTATCAAGGACTCGCAGTAGCTGCTCCTTGAAAAAACTCCACATTTCAGACGTTCCCAGTCCCTGTAATCTCCTAGTCCAATCTATGCTTCCTAATTCACTCCTAATGGCCTCATAATTACCCTTCCCCCAGCTAAAACTACTGACCCGAGGTTCATGCCTATCCCTTCCCATCACTAAGGTGAACGTAACCGAATTGTGGTCACTATCACCAAAATGCACACCAACTTCCAAGTCTAGCACCTGGTCTGGCTCATTTCCCAGCACCAAATCCAATATAGCCTCACCTCTAGTCGGCCTATCTACATACTGAGTCAAAAAACGTTCCTGCACACTTTGAACAAACACTGACCCCTCCAACAAGCTAGAACCATAGCAATTCCAATCAATATTCACAAAGTCAAAGTCCCCCATAACAATTACCCTATTACTTTCACTCCTAACCAGGATCGTCTCCGCAATCCTTTCCTCAACCTCTCTAGAACTTTTAGGAGGTCTATAAAAGACTCCCAACAGGGTGACCTCTCCTCTCCTATTTCTAATCTCCGCCCATACTACCTCAACTGACAAGTCCTCATTAAACTTCCTCTCCGACACTGTGATACAGTCCTTAACTAGCAATGCTAACCCACCCCCCCTCCTACCTCCTTCTCTACTCCGACTAAAGCATTTGTACCCTGGAACCTGCAACATCCATTCCTGACCCTGCTCTATCCATGTCTCTGAAATGGCCACAACATCAAAGTCCCAGGTACTGATCCACGCTGCAAGTTCATCCACTTTATTGCGAATACTCCTCGCATTAAAGTATACGCATTTCAAACCCTGCTCCACCCCACCCCCACTACGCCGTGCATTGCAGTCCCCATCTATGCCCCCCTCACTTTCACCCCCTCTACTCAGGATCCCACCCCCCTCCGAATCAGTTTAAACCTCCCTGCATAGCTTTCGCAAATTTACCCCCCAGGATATTGATTCCCCTCTGATTCAGGTGAAGACCATCCCTTTTATAGAGGTCCCACCTTCCCCAGGCTGGAGATAAGAAATAACAAAGGGAAGAAGACACTGGGAGTCTACATTACCCCTAACGGTAGCTATACTAGGACAGAGAATAAATCAGGAGATCATAAGACCATGTAAAACAGGCAGTACTTTAATCATGGTTGAGTAATTTTCATATGGATTGGGAAAATCAATTTGGCAGAGGTAGCCATGAAAAAGAATTCACAGAATGTATTCTGAACAGTTTCCAAGAACAATATGTGTGAATCCAACCAGGAATCAGACGAATTTGGATCTGGTGATGTGAAATGAAGTAAGTTTAATATACAATAAAAAATCCTCTAGCAAACTGACCATAACATGGTAGAATTTAGCATTCAGTTTGAAAATGAGAAACTTCAGTTAGACTGGAGTGGACTGGGAAAGACAGTTGATCACCAATGGCTGCCGTTTATGAAAACAGTTCAAGATTCACAACAAAGATCTATCCCAGTGAGGAAGGAAGATTCTCGGAAGGGGATAAATTAACCATAGTTAACCAAGAAAGTTAACTGACAAAAGCTAGCTGACAGTGTAGCAAAGCTTTGTGGTAAGACAGAAGATTGGGAAAATTTTAAAAACCAACAAAAGATGACGGAAAATAAAAAGGAAAAGATAATCTATGAGGGTAAACTAGCAAGTAATAAAAAAATGGATAGGATAAGTTTCTTTAAATATATAAAGAGGAGAGAGACCAAAGTGAACATAGGCCCCTTAGGGAGTGAGACTAGGGAAATAATAATTGGGGACTAAGAAATGATGTGGAGATACTGGCGTTGGACTGGAATAAACACAGTAAGAAGTCTCACAACACCAGGATAAAGTCCTACAGGTTTATTTGGTAACACAAGCCACTAACTTTTGGAACGCTGCTCCTTCATCAGGTAAGTTCTGTTCACAAACAGGACATATAAAGACACAAACTCAATTTACAAAATAATGGTTGGAATGTGAGTCTTTACAGGTAATCAAGTCTTAAAGGTACAGACAGTGTGAGTGGAGAGAGGGTTAAGCACAGGTTAGAGAGGTTGTATTGTCTCCAGCCAGGACAGTTAGTGAGATTGATGATGACATCAACAGTTGATGATGATATCAACAAGTTCCACCCCACCATCAGACTCACCATGGACCATTCTCCAGAATTGGTTGCATTCTTGGACACACGCATCTCCATCAAGGACTGTCACCTCAGCACCTCACTCAGCACCTCACTGTACCGCAAGCTCACAGACAACCTCACAATGCTCCACTTCTCCAGATTCCACCCTAAACACGTTATAGAAGCCATCCCCTATGGACAAGCCCTCCATATACACAGAATCTGCTCAGATGAGGAGGATCGTGACAGACACCTCCAGACGCTGAAAGATGCCCTCATAAGAGCAGGATATGGTGCTTGATTCATCAATCGACAGTTCCGATACTCCACAGCGAAAAACCGCACCGATCTCTTCAGAAGACAAACATGGGACACAGTGGACAGAGTACCCTTCGTCATCCAGTACTTCCCCGGAGCGGAGAAGCTACGACATCTTCTCCGGAGCCTTCAACATATCATAAAGACGAACATCTCACCAGGGCTATCCCCACACCCCCACTTCCTGCCTTCAAACAACCACACAACCTCAAACAGACCACTGTCCGCAGCAAACTACCCAGCCTTCAGGAGAACAGTGACCACAATACCACACAACCCTGCCACAGCAACCTCTGCAAGACATGCCGGATCATCGACATACCATCATCACACGTGAGAATACCATCCACCAGGTACATGGAACATACACTTATAACTTGGCCAATGTTGTCTAACTGATACACTGCAGGAACAAATGTCCTAGGGGCAGCACGGTAGCACAGTGGTTAGCACTGTTGCTTCACAGCTCCAGGGACCTGGATTCGATTCCTAGCTTGGGTCACTGTCTGTCTGGAGTTTGCACATTCTCCTCGTGTCTGCGTGGGTTTCCTCCGGGTGCTCCGGTTTCCTCCCACAGTCCAAAGATGTACAGGTTAGGTTGATTGGCCATGCTAAAATTGCCCCTAAGTATCCTGAGATGTGTAGGTTAGAGGGATTAGCGGGTAAATATGTAGGGATATGGGGGTAGGGAATGAGTGGGATTGTGCAGACTTGATGGGCCTAATGGCCTCTTTCTGCAGTGTAGGATTTCTATGACTCTGCACAGATGTCCTGAGGCACGGTACATTGGGGACACCATGCAGACGCTACGACAACGGATGAATGAACATTGCTCATCAATCACCAGGCAGGAGTGTGTTCTGTTCCTGTTGGGGAACACTTCAGCAATCATGGGTGTTCGGCCTGTGATTTTTGGGTAAGCATTCTCCAAGGCGGCCTTCACAACAACGTAGACTCACTGAGCAGAGACTGGTAGCCAAGTTCCGCACACGTGAGGACAGCCTCAACTGGGATCTTGGGTTCGTGTCACACTATCGGTAACCCCCATGACTTGCCTGGGCTTGCAACATCTCATTAACTGTATTGGTTGGAGACAATACACATCTTTTTAAACTGTCCTTAACCCTCTCTCCGCTCACACTGTCTGTATCTTTAAGACTTGGTTACCTGTAAAGACTCACATTCCAACCATTATTTTGTAAATTGAGTTTGTGTCTTTATATGCCCTGTTTGTGAACAGAACTCCCACTCCCCTGACGAAGGAGCAGCGCTCTGAAAGCTAGTGACTTTTACTACCAAATAAACCTGTTGGACTTTAACCTGGTGTTATCAGACTTTAGACCAGGAAATGCCAGATGAGTTAAATGAATTTCATAATTCAGCATTTTGAAGGCAGTGATATAATGAGACAAAGTCAGCATGGATTTTCAGAAGGGAAATCATGCTTGACGAATTTATTGGAATTCTTTATGGATGTAATTTGTAGAGTTGGCTGAGGAGAGCCAGTGGATGTGGTTTATTTCGACTTTCAGAAGGTTTTTGACAAGGTCTTACATAACAGACTACTAACTAATGTTAAAGCACATGGGATTGCAGATAATGTCTTGAGATTGGTTGGAGACAATACACATCTTTTTAAACTTCCTACTTCCACTTTGGTAGGAGGAATGGTAGGAAGGACTATTACTTACGGGGCGAAAAACTGCAGCAGGCGACGGTGCAGAGGGACCTCGGGGTCCTTGTGCATGAGTCGCAAAAACCCAGCTTGCAGGTGCAGCAGGTGGTCAGGAAGGCGAATGGGATGCTGGCCTTCATAGCGAAGGGGATTGAATATAAAAGTAGGGAGGTCTTGCTGCAGCTGTATAGGGCATTGGTGAGGCCGCAGCTGGAGTACTGTGTGCAGTTTTGGGCGCCGCACCTGCGCAAGGATATTTTGGCCCTGGAGGGAGTGCAGAGGAGGTTTACTCGGCTGATACCGGAGTTGAGGGGATTGAGCTATGAGGAGAGGCTGAATAAACTAGGCTTGTACTCGTTAGAGTTTAGAAGAATGAGGGGAGATCTCATTGAGACGTATAAGATGATGAATGGGATGGATAGGATAGAGGTGGAGAGACTGTTCCCGCTCAAAAAAGACAGTAGGACTAGGGGGCACAGCCTCAAGATAAAGGGGGGGCGGTTTAGAACAGAGTTGAGGAGGAACTTCTTCACTCAAAGGGTGGTGAATCTCTGGAATTCTCTGCCCGTTGAAGTGGTGGCGGCTGCCTCGCTAAATATTTTTAAGAAACGGGTTGATGGGTTTTTGATAAGAGAAGGGATTAAGGGTTATGGGGAGAGGGCGGGAAGGTGGAGCTGAGTCACGACAGATCAGCCATGATCTTATTGAATGGCGGGGCAGGCTCGAAGGGCCAGATGGCCTGCTCCTGCTCCTATTTCTTATGTTCTTATGTTCTTATGTTCTTATGAGATGGATAGAAAGCTGATTTGCAGATAGGAAGCAAAGAGTTGGCATAAATGGGTCTTTTGACTAGTGGAGTTCCACAGGGATCTGTGCTAGGATCTCAATTGTTCACATTATAAATTAATGATTTAGAAGAAGGAATGCATTATCTCCAAAGATACAATGTCGGGTGGGAGGGTGAGCTGTGAGGAGGATGCAGAGATTTGGACAGGCTGAGTGTGTGGGTATCTGCAAGGGAAATGCAGGATAATGTGGATAAATGTGAGGTTATCCACTTTGGTAGTGATAATAGGAAGACATTATTATTTGAATGGGTGTAAATTGAGAAAGATGGATATGCAATGAGATCTTGGAATCCTCGTGCATCAGCCACTGAAAGTAGGTGTGCAGGTACAGCAGGCAGTAAAGAAGGCAAATGGTATGTTGGCCTTCATAGCGAGAGGATTTGAGTATAAGGATAGGGATGTTTTACTGCAATTGTATAGGACAGTGAGGTCACACCTGTAGTACTGTGTCTTTGCCATTGAGAGAGTACAGTGAAGGTTTACCAGGCTGATTCCTGGGATGGCAGATCTGTCATAAGAAGAGAGATTAAGTCAGTTATGATTATATTTACTGGAGTTTAGAAGAGTAAAAGCGGATTTCATTGAAACTTATAAAATTGCAATAGGGTTAGACAGGGTAGATTCAGAAAGAATGTTCCCAATAGTGAGGGAGTCCAGAACTAGGGGCCATAGTTTGAGGATAAGGGGTAAACCTTTTAGAACTGAGGTGGAGACATTTCTTCACTCAGGGGGTGGTGAATGTGTAGAATTCATTATCACAGAAAGTAGTTGAAGCCAAAACATTGTCTGATTTCAAGAAAAAATTAAATTTGATTTTGGGGCTAAAAGGATATGGTGGGGAAAGGGGATCAGGATTTTGAATTTGATGATCAGCCATGATCATAATCAATGGTGGAGCAGGCTCCAAGGCTCAAAGCGCCTTTTCTGCACTAAACAACTTGAACATTATAGGTCCCATACCAGAGAGAAGTTAAGCAAGTTTTTGCAGCTCGTGGCTCACCGGATTCTCTTGTTTCAGATAATGGGGCAAAGTGTGTAGGTGATTTGTTTCAAGAGTTTATGCAAAGGAATGGAATACCTTATGTGTGTACTGCATTTTTTCATCAAGCTGCAAATGGGTTAGCAGAGTGAGCTAACCCAGACACTGTAGGAAGGATTGAAGAGAATGTCAAGTGATATTTTAGGAACCAAGCTTTCAAGGTCCTTGTTCCAGTATCTCTCGCACCACAAACAAGACTATCTCTAGATGAGCAACTAATGGGTAAGAAGCAATCGTCTCACCTACATCTGTTACATCCAAATGTCAAAATGTGAGTTTGCAGACAACAGGAAAAGCAGTGAGGATTATTATGCCAAGGAGTGATTTTTTCCATCGGAATGAGTATCTACCTGTGGAATTTTGGCAGTATTCATAGAAACAGTACAGTGCAGAAAGAGGTCATTCAGCCCATTGAGTCCTGCATTGACAACAATCCCATCCCAGGCCCTACCCCCATATCCCTATTACGCCTCTTACCCCTTTACCAAGGAACGAAAATGGTTGCCATCAGAACAGTGCCCGAAACAGGCACAACATCAATTTAAATGCATTTGTATGGATTTAAGTTGACTTAATGGGTTACATGCCTAAACTTACCAACACTTCCATCTTTACCACTGTGTTTGCCCACCCAGATTCGGCACGAGACCAACAGAGTCAACAAAGGTCTGATTCACGCACTCCAGTTTCTGAGAAGGTAAGTTCTGAGCTTCCAGCAGCCCTCAGGAATGGGGGGCAGGGAAGGTGGGTCAGATACCTGTCTGGTGAGGGAGACGGGGAAGGTGGGGACTTGTCCACCATCAGTCCCATTAGTCTATCAAGCACTACCTCTCTAGTGACTGTAATCCCATTCAGGCCCTCAACTCCTACCATCCTTCTATCTTTAATATCCGGCAAACTATTCGTGTCCTCCTCTGTGAAGACCGAGGCAAAAAACTTATTTAAGGCCCCAGCCATTTCCTCATTTCCCACCACTAAATCCCCCCTCTCATTCTCTAAGGGTCCAACATTCACCCTAGCCAGCTGCCTCTTCTTTATATATTTGTAAAAACTCTTACTGTCCTTTTTTATATTTAGTGCTAGTTTAGCTCCATAGTCTATCCTTCCTTTCTTTATCAACTTCTCAGTCATTCTTTGTTGATTTTTAAACCTCTCCCAATCTTCTAATCACCCACTACTTTTAGCCACTCTGAACGCATCAGCTTTTAATTTAACACTCTCCTTTATTATCTTCGATAACCACGGCTGGTTATCCCTTCTCCTACGTTCCTTCTTTACCATTGGAAGATATTTCTGCTGAGTACCGAAAAAGATCTCCTTAAAAATCCTCCACTGTTCCTCAGCCGTCCTACCGACCAATCTATGCCCCCAATCAACATTCACCAATTCCTCTCTCATCCTATCGTACTCCCCTCTGTTCAAACAGAGATTCGGGACCCTACTTTCTCATCCTCCATCTGCATCAAAACTCAACCATACAATGATCGCTCGTTCCAAGAGAATCCCTCACAACAAATCCCTAATTCTACCTGCCTCGTTACACAACACCAAATCTAAGTTAGCTCGCTCCCTCGTTGGTTCTGTCACACACTATTCAAGGAAACTATCCCGACAGCATTCCAAGAACTCTTCCTCAAGCCCACCGCGTCCGACATGGGTCAACCAATCAATATGTAGATTGAAATCCCCCATAATTATCACCGTTCCATTTATGCACGCATCATTTATTTGCTGGTTGATAGCCCACCCCACCTCCAAGTTATTATTTGGGGGTCTATAGACCACACCCACCAGCGTCTTCCTCCCCTTACTGTTCCTTATCTCCACCCACAACGATTTCATGTTCTGCTCTTTGGAGCCTATATCTTCCCTTACTACCGCCCTGATATTATCCTTAATCAGCAGAGCTACCCCACCCCCTTTTTCCTCCCGTCTATCCTTCCTAAACACTTGATACCCCTGGACATTCTGCTCCCAGTCCCTGTCACCTTGCAACCACGTTTCTGTAATGGCCACCAGATCATATCCATTTGTGCTGATCTGCACCATCAGCTCATTCACTTTGTTCTGAATGCTTCATGCATTCAGGTAAAGTGTCTTTATCTGGACCCTATTTGAAGGAACGCTACCAACCTTTCTCATGCCCCCTACTCACTTTATTATTGGGACATCCTCAACATTTTCCCATGCCCGTACCCTCTCTTTTACTTTAGACATTGTAATTTCTCCCACCCCTGCACCCTCCCACCCTAATTAGTTTAAAGCCCTATCTACAGTCCGAGTTATACGATTCACCGGTCCCCCCCTCCTTCCTCCCCACTCCCCCCTCCTTCCTCCCCACTCCCCCCTCCTTCCTCCCCACTCCCCCCTCCTTCCTCCCCACTGTCCTCCCCTCCTTCCTCCCCACTCCCCCCTCCTTCCTCCCCACTCCCCTCACCCTTCCTCCCAACTCCCCCCCTCCTTCCTCCCACTCCCCCCTCCTTCCTCCCCACTCCCCCCCTACTTCCTCCCCACTCCCCCCCTCCTTCCTCCCCACTCCCCCCCTCCTTCCTCCCCACTCCCCCCCTCCTTCCTCCCCACTCCCCCCTCCTTCCTCCCCACTCCCCCCCTCCTTCCTCCCCACTCCCCCCCCTCCTTCCTCCCCACTCCCACCCCTCCTTCCTCCCCACTCCCCCCTCCTTCCTCCCCACTCCCCCCTCCTTCCTCCCCACTCCCCCCTACTTCCGCCCCACTCCCCCCTCCTTCCTCCCCACTCCCCCCTCCTTCCTCCCCACTCCCCCCCCTCCTTCCTCCCCACTCCCCCCCCTCCTTCCTCCCCACTCCCACCCCTCCTTCCTCCCCACTCCCCCCCTCCTTCCTCCCCACTCCCCCCCTCCTTCCTCCCCACTCCCCCCTCCTTCCTCCCCACTCCCCCCTACTTCCGCCCCACTCCCCCCCTCCTTCCTCCCCACTCCCCCTCTCCTTCCTCCCCACTACCCCCCTCCTTCCTCCCCACTCCCCCCTCCTTCCTCCCCACTCCCCCCCTCCTTCCTCCCCACTCCCCCCCTCCTTCCTCCCCACTCCCCCCCTCCTTCCTCCCCACTCCCCCCCTCCTTCCTCCCCACTCCCCCCCTCCTTCCTCCCCACTCCCCCCTCCTTCCTCCCCACTCCCCCCTACTTCCGCCCCACTCCCCCCCTCCTTCCTCCCCACTCCCCCCCATCCTCCACACTCCCCCTCTCCTTCCTCCCCACTCCCCCCTCCTTCCTCCCCACTCCCCCCCTCCTTCCTCCCCACTCCCCCCTCCTTCCTCCCCACTCCCCCCCTCCTTCCTCCCTACTTCCCCCCTCCTTCCTCCCCACTCCCCCCTCTTCCTCCCCACTCCCCCCTCCTTCCTCCCCACTCCCCCCCTCCTTCCTCCCCACTCCCCCCCTCCTTCCTCCCCACTCCCCCCTCCTTCCTCCCCACTCCCCCCCTCCTTACTCCCCACTCCCCCCCTCCTTCCTCCCCACTCCCCCCCTCCTTCCTCCCCACTCCCCCCTCCTTTCTCCGTACTTCCCCCCTCCTTGCTCCCCACTCCCCCCCTCCTTCCTCCCCACTGTCCCCCCCTCCTTCCTCCCCACTCCCCCCCTTCCTCCCCACTCCCCCCTCCTTCCTCCCCACTCCCCCCCTCCTTCCTCCCCACTCCCCCCCTCCTTCCTCCCCACTCCCTGCCTCCTTCCTCCCCACTCCCCCCTCCTTCCTCCCCACTCCCCCCCCTTCCTCCCCACTCCCCCCCTCCTTCCTCCCCACTCCCCCCCTTCCTCCCCACTCCCCCCCTCCTTCCTCCCCACTCCCCCCCTCCTTCCTCCCCACTGTCCCCCCCTCCTTCCTCCCCACTCCCCCCCTTCCTCCCCACTCCCCCCTCCTTCCTCCCCACTCCCCCCCTCCTTCCTCCCCACTCCCCCCCTCCTTCCTCCCCACTCCCTGCCTCCTTCCTCCCCACTCCCCCCTCCTTCCTCCCCACTCCCCCCCCTTCCTCCCCACTCCCCCCCTCCTTCCTCCCCACTCCCCCCCCTTCCTCCCCACTCCCCCCCTCCTTCCTCCCCACTCCCCCCTCCTTCCTCTCACCCTTCCTCCCCACTCCCCCCTCCTTCCTCTCACCCTTCCTCTCCACTCCCCCCTCCTTCCTCTCACCCTTCCTCCCCACTCCCCCCTCCTTCCTCCCCACTCCCCCCCTCCTTCCTCCCCACTCCCCCCTCCTTCCTCCCCACTCCCCCCTCCTTCCTCCCCACTCCCCCCTCTTCCTCCCCACTCCCCCCCTCCTTCCTCCCCACTCCCCCCCTCCTTCCTCCCCACTCCCCCCTCCTTCCTCCCCACTTCCCCCTCCTTCCTCCCCACTCCCCCCTCCTTCCTCCCCACTCCCCCCCTCCTTCCTCCCCACTCCCCCCTCCTTCCTCCCCACTCCCCCCTCCTTCCTCCCCACTCCCCCCCTTCCTTCCTCCCCACTCCCCCTTCCTTCCTCCCCACTCCCCCGCCTTCCTCCACACTCCCCCCCTCCTTCCTCCCCACTCCCCCCCTCCTTCCTCCCCACTCCCCCCTCCTTCCTCCCCACTCCCCCCTCCTTCCTCCCCACTCCCCCCTCCTTCCTCCACACTCCCCCCCTCCTTCCTCCCCACTCCCCCCCTCCTTCCTCCCCACTCCCCCCTCCTTCCTCCCCACTCCCCCCTCTTCCTCCCCACTCCCCCCCTCCTTCCTCCCCACTCCCCCCCTCCTTCCTCCCCACTCCCCCCCTCCTTCCTCCCCACTCCCCCCCTCTTCCTCCCCACTCCCCCCCTCCTTCCTCCCCACTCCCCCCCTCCTTCCTCCCCACTCCCCCCTCCTTCCTCCCCACTCCCCCCCTCTTCCTCCCCACTCCCCCCTTCCTTCCTCCCCACTCCCCCCCTCTTCCTCCCCACTCCCCCCCTCCTTCCTCCCCACTCCCCCCTCCTTCCTCCCCACTCCCCCCCTCCTTCCTCCCCACTCCCCCCCTCTTCCTCCCCACTCCCCCCCTCCTTCCTCCCCACTCCCCCCTCCTTCCTCCCCACTCCCCCCTCCTTCCTCCACACTCCCCCCCTCCTTCCTCCCCACTCCCCCCCTCCTTCCTCCCCACTCCCCCCTCCTTCCTCCCCACTCCCCCCCTCCTTCCTCCCCACTCCCCCCCTCCTTCCTCCCCACTCCCCCCCTCCTTCCTCCCCACTCCCCCCCTCTTCCTCCCCACTCCCCCCCTCCTTCCTCCCCACTCCCCCCCTCCTTCCTCCCCACTCCCCCCTCCTTCCTCCCCACTCCCCCCCTCTTCCTCCCCACTCCCCCCTTCCTTCCTCCCCACTCCCCCCCTCTTCCTCCCCACTCCCCCCCTCCTTCCTCCCCACTCCCCCCTCCTTCCTCCCCACTCCCCCCCTCCTTCCTCCCCACTCCCCCCCTCTTCCTCCCCACTCCCCCCCTCCTTCCTCCCCACTCCCCCCCTCCTTCCTCCCCACTCCCCCCTCCTTCCTCCCCACTCCCCCCCTCTTCCTCCCCACTCCCGCCCTCCTTCCTCCCCACTCCCCCCTCCTTCCTCCCCACTCCCCCCCTCCTTCCTCTCAGCCTTCCTCCCCCCAGCAGCACCCTCTTGTTCCTGACCCTCAGAGTTAGCCAGTCTAGGGGGTGTGAATCTCTCTTGTTCCCCATTTTCCAGGTTACACTCCCTCTCCCTGATGAGCCTCAGTGTCTGAAGCTGAGAGTTCAGCTCGTCGACTCTGAGCTGGAGCTTTTCAAGCAACCAGCACTTACTGCAGACATGGTCACTGGGATGGACCTTAGGGTCCACCAGCTCCTACATCATACAGAAGCAGCACATCACATGCCCCTCCATCACAGTCTCTTAGTAATTACTAAACACAGTTAAGAATTTAAACTTACCTCGCCCTTTTCTGCCAAGCCCTTTGATCCAAAACCCTTACTGCTCACTCTGCTTTCCTCTCACTCCGCTCCCAACGCTGTCTACAGCAAGCCTCCTTTTAAACTTTGCGCGGTAAAAAACATCCCTTCCCACAAAGCCCCACGGCCCACTTCGTTTTTAAAGCAGAAAAACCGTTACAAAGCCCGCGAAAATCTTTACAAAGGTAATCGCTTACCTTTACTCCATGCAACCTTCACTCCGCCCGCTCCAGCGAACAATATTCACAAAGTCATCGAGGTTTACAGCACGGAAACAGGCCCTTTGGCACAACTTGTCCATCCCCCCCTTTTTTTTAAACCACTAAGCGTGTCCCAATTGTCCACATTTGGCCCATATCCCTCTCTACCCACGTAACTGTCTAAATGCTTTTTAAAAGACAAAATTATACCCACCTCTACCACTGCCTCTCGCAGCTTGTTCCACTCACCACCTTCTGTGTGAAAAAACTGCCCTGCTGACCCTTTTGTATCTCTCTCCCCTCTCACCTTAAACCTATGCCTTGTAGTTTTAAACTCTCCTACCTTTGGGAAAGTTATGAGTTACCAAATAAATGGTAGATGTTCAACCATACAAGCCTCCAAATATCAAAGCGAGACACCAATCACTGAGTACCTTGGAGTCAATGTATGCATCGGAAAGCATGGAAAAAACACGTCAGGAATGAATTCATGTCATCATCACGGGGAGTACCATCTCTTTCAGGTGAAACCAGAAATATGCGTGCACAGGGAAGAACAATATGAGTAGAATGAGACTCCACCATATCCCTTAACCAGGGAAGTTCTTCTAACTGGTACCCAACTGCCCTTAGCAACCACATGTCCCTTGACATCTTTAGCATCCTGACAAATATTGAGGTTGATTTGGAATCCATTCGATGACAGTGTCTCAACTACACTAGGGGTTTGGAGAACTACCCACTCATTACCCTTCAAATGCAGAGTCCTACACATCTCAGTCCTAGATATAGAATCATAGAAACTCTACAATGCAGAAGGAGGTATTCGGCCTATGAAGCCTGCACCGACAACAATCTTACCCAAGCCCTATCCCTGTAACCCCACATACTTACCCTCTAATCTCCTGATGTTAAGGGGCAATTTAGCATGGTCAATCAACATGACCTTCATACCTGTGGGCCCACAAACCAAGTTAAACATTTTGGCTGCATGGACCCTGCAGAGTCCTGTAAGAGCTCTTGGTGCTTGACATAGGTCCTCAATCCTCCACATGCTCCAGCACACAGTCTACTTGGTCTCACCTTGTGGACTAGGACATCAGTCCTTTAATGAAATCTGTGCATTTTAGTTGCAATCCATTCCTACTCTTGAGAAAGAGGTAAGCAGGCCAAACAATTTTCCATGTGAGATCTTACAAATACTGCTGTTAACTACAAACACACTTATTTAATCATACACTCAATTCCTTGTGCATCCAAGGCCAACTTGTTGTTGCATCTTTACTTGCAGACTTCACCTGCATGTTAATTCAATATTACAATTGAAAAATGACATCCAGGAATGATTGGACATGATTGCCCCATTATTCTCTTAACATCTAGGGAAGCCTCTGGTCTTCTATTGTTAAGATCACACTGAAGAGCTTCACTCTGTTAACTTTCACATTACATCTGCAGTGTTCCTTGCTACTCATATTACCAGTTAAACGCCATTGAAGATTCTTTGCATCCACCTTACATCTCACATCAGGGCAAATGACAGCAATGACTTTGCTGCACATTCTGTGGAGATGTCATTCTCAGACCCCAGAACATGGTGAGCTACAAGTAATGAATTGCATAATGCCCAGGCCACCCACTCATAAATGATGGTCAGTGCTTAAGCATTCTCATGTCGAAATACTGAGTGATCATAATGTTATAACATAGAACATTACAGCGCAGTACAGGCCCTTCGGCCCTCGATGTCGTGCCGACCTGTGAAACCAATCTAAAGCTCATCTAACCTACACTATTCCAATATCATCCATATGTTTATCCAATGACCATTTAAATGCCCTTAATGTTGGCGAGTCCACTACTGTTGCAGGCAGGGCATTCCATGCCTTACTACTCTGAGTAAAGAACCTACCTCTGATATCTGTCCTATATCTATCACCCCTCAATTTAAAGCTATGTCCCCTCGTGCTAGCCATCTCCATCCAAAGAAAAAGGCTCTCACTGTCCTTCCTATCTAATCTTCTGATCATCTTGTATGTCTCTATTAAGTCACCTCTTAAGCTTCTTCTCTCTAATGAAAATAACCTCAAGTCCCTCAGCCTTTCCTCATAAGACCTTCCCACCATACCAGGCAACATCCTGGTAAACCTCCTCTGCACCCTTTCCAATGCCTCCACATCTTTCTTATAATGCAGCGACCAGAACTGTACCCAATACTCCAAGTGCGGCCGCACCAGAGTTTTGTACATTTGTAACATGACCTCATGGCTCCAAAACTCAATCCCTCTACTAATAAAAGCTAACACAACGTACAGCTTCTTAACAACCCTATCAACCTGGGTGCCAACTTTCAGGGATCTATGCACATGAATACCGAGATCTCTCTGCTCGTCCACACTACCAAGTAACTTAACATTTACCCAGTATTCTTGTTACTCCTTCCAAAGTGAATCACTTCACATTTTTCCACATTAAACTCCATTTGCCACCTCTCAGCCCAGCTCTGCAGCTTATCTATATCCCTCTGTAACCTGTAACATCCACCCTCACTGTCCACAACTCCACTGACTTTAGTGTCATCTGCAAATTTACTTACCTGTCCTTCTAGGTCCTCATCCAGGTTATTTATAAAAATGACAAACAGCAGTGGCCCCAAAACAGAGCCTTGTGGTACACCACTTGTAACTGGGATGAACATTTCCCATCAATCACCACCCTCTTTCTTCCTACAGCTAGCCAATTTCTGATCCAAACCACTAAATCACCCTCAATCCCACGCCTCCGTATCTTCTGCAATAACTTACTGTCGGGAACCCTATCAATCCCTATACTGAAATCCATATACACCACATCAACTGCTTTACCCTCATCCACCTCTTTGGTTACCTCAAAAAACTCGATAAGGTTTGTGAGGCGGGACCTACCCTTCACAAAGCCGTGTTGACTATCCCTAATCAATTTATTTCTCTCTAGATGATTATAAATCCTATCCCTTATAATTCTTTCCAAAACTTTGCCCACAACAGAAGTAAGGCTCACTGGTCTATAATTCCCAGGGTTGTCTCTATACCCCTTCTTGAACAAGGGGACAACATTTGCTATCCTCCAGTATTCTGGCACTATTCCTGTAGACAATGACGACCTAAAGATCAAAGCCATAGGCTCTGCAATCTCCTTCCTAACCTCCCAGAGAATTCTAGGATAAATCCCATCCAGCCCAGGGGACTCATCCATTTTCATACTTTCCGGAATTGCTAACACCTCCTCCTTATGAACCTCAATCCTGTCTAGTCTAATAGCCTGTATCTGAGTATTCTCCTCGACAACAATGTCTTTTTCCTGTGTGAATATGTCAATAATGTGAGGGAAATATCTTTATAAGTGAATATTACTGGACTCTGATGGGGATCTGGTTCCACACCCTTAAATGTCTGCAAACATTAAAGCAACTCACAGCAAAATGAGAATCATAGAATCTCTGCAGTGCAGGAGAGGCCATTTGGCCCACTGAGTCCACACCAACTCTCTGACAGCATATCTTACTCAGGCCCTCCCTTTGCTTTATCCCTGTAACCCCACATATTTCCCTTGGATAATCAATTTAACCTACACATCTTGGGAAATCAAGGGATAATTCATCATGGCCAATCCACTAACTTGCGCATTTTTGGACTGTGATAGGAAACTGGAGCACCTGGAGAAACCTACGCAGACACAGGGGGAATGTGCAAACTCCCCAGACAGTCTTCAAGGCCAGTTTCAAACCCTGGTCCCTGGCACGGTGAGTCAGCAGTGCTAACCATTATGCCCACCCTGCCACCCAAATCCAGGAAACTTTGAAACAGCGCGAATGAACATATATTTACTTGTGTCAAAGGTCTGTAAAATAGTTGTATAATTGTATACCAATGCCGTCTATTGCTTTCAAAGCTTCATTATCTTTTGCTGCCTCCTGCTATGTTTATGTGCAATCCGACAACCTCAGCTTAGAGGAAGTAGCTTGCTGACTGCTATGTGCTGTCAACTATGAGGACTTTGGCAGGTGTCCTCTGGTGGCCCAAGGCTCTAGTCTTCCAAGGACCCCCTCCGCTACTGGAGATGATGACTTCATTGACAGAGGGTAAGTTGAGTGGCCAGGACCCTGGAGCATACTTGGATGAAACATCCAGGGTGCTTAGCTAACACACTCTGTCTGCTTTTGCATGATGGCACTTCCCTCTCTGAGGAGATAGGGATACCTGGAGGAAGGTTGAGTTGTCCAGTTCCTCTCTCGTCTAGCCACTGCCATTGCATCCATGGCTAATGCAACAGAATGCAGGTCTGAGAACATATCTAGAAACCATTGTGCTGAACATGCCATTCTTTCCATGCCTGGTGTTTGCATACCAGAGTCACAACATCAGAAAGAACATGGATGGACTTCTCCAGCCTTCGGTTCATTCTGCACATGGCCTTTAGCATTTCCACCTGCCGATCTATGCATCTCCAACAGGTCTTTTAGGGCTGAGTCCAGAGGCCCATCATCTGTATGGGGTTGTGTAGGGACCTGGCCTCCAGCAGTCATCTGAGTATCAGAGACATCAGCTGTCACTTCCTCCGTCAAGTGTGGGCCTGTGATTGAGCTGCGCTCACCTGATTGTGACTCTGTTCCTACTCTACAATGTGCAGCTACCAAGGTGAATATGTCTATATTGGTGAAGGGTGATAGCAGTGACAGTGCACTGTCTGAGGATTCTGAGGTATCCTCCTCAGAGGTGCTGGTCGAGGTAGATCCATGAGTGGGCTCCCCTTTGTCTCCCCTTTCCTTGCCGAAACCTGGAATGGAGAAAATAAAGATTTAGTGAATGCAGAAGCAGGCTCCCTTATCAATACAACATGTCATTCTGTTGGTGCGGCTAAGAACTGGTGGTAAATCTTGCTTTCTGGGGAGTCCTATTTTCCCTTGAACACATGCATGGTCCGACTCCTCCTTGGTTAGTTGGGTGACCTCCTCCTTAAAGATGGTTAGGATTTGAACATCTGAAATTCTGCCACTGGTCTGGGCTAGCTCCCTCCTGTTGTTCAGATAGAAAGAGGATTGTGTTTCATCCCGACGGCTGCATACCATTCATGCAGTCTCTGAGACCTCCCTAGGAAGTGATTAACAAGCAAGATGTCTTGTGACTGATAGAAGTTTGGCAGCATGAAGTGGTTGCCACATGTTGAGTGCATGTCCCATTGGCTGCTGAGTTCTCCAGCCCAAACTCCTGCTGCTCTTGCAAATTTACACTGCTTGAGACCCTTATAACTGACATGTTACAGTAAATAATGACTTTACTTGCCTTGGCAAAGTGCAGCAGATCATTCAACCTTTTCCTGGACTCTTGATCAAGTCTCTTAAGATCCCAAGTGCACTATCCACTGCTGTGACCATTGTCCAAGCAACCTTTGTCATACGGGAAGGCCTCCTGTTGCAATCTCTGACAAACAGCATGTCCTGCCTTTTCTGGGCAACCTGGGACAGAATCTGCACAGAACTGTCAGTAAACCATGTGCTCAATGTTGTCTTCTTAAAAATTCTGATAGATCAAAATCCAGAGCTCCTAGGCTGCATTGAGTGAATGGCTGTCGTGGGTGCTCTTTAAATTCATGCCAGAATCTTCAACCCCATGAGGTAAGGACGGGGACGGCAACTTCCTGTCTGCTCCTGCCTTAAGATTTACTATGCTCCTTGCACACTCAGATGTAATGAGCTGAACAATTCGTGGTCACACGTAACCAGCGGATCCTGGGAAGAACCACTCTCATTTTCACTCCAACTTCCCCCTTGACAAGGAATCCTCCACAGAATCAGTTTCGATATACATGCACATAATCCGTCTGGATATACACGGATAGGCCTAAATTTCTCGGATGAGATCCTGCCACCCACAGAGTGGGAAGTTTTAGGAACATTGGATAACAAGAGATAATGTGAACCTAGTTAAAAAGAAAAAGGAAGCATTTGTCAAGACTAGGAGGCTGGGAACACCTGAAGCAAATGAGGAATACAAGGAAAGTAGAAAAAAAAGCAAGAAATCAGGAAGACTAAAAGAGGTCATGAAGAGACTTTGGCCAACAGGATTAAGGAAAATCCCAAGGCTTTTTATACATTTTTAAAGAGCAAGAGGGTAGCCAGAGAGAAGCTTGACCACTGAAGGACAGGGGAGACAATCTATGCATGGAGCCGGAGGAAGTGGGTGAGATGTTAAATGAGCATTTTGTGTCAGTATTCACCAAACAGAAGGACTTGGTGGATGATGAGTCTGGGAAAAAGATGTGTAGATAATTTGAGTCATGTTGAGATCAGAAAGGAGGAGGTATTGAAGGTTTTGGGAAATATTAAGGTAGACAAGTTTCCAGGGCCTGATGGGATACACCCCAGAATACTGAGAGAGGCAAGGGAGGAAATTGTTGGGACCTTGAGAGAAATCATTGTATCCTCACTGGCTATAGGGCAGTAAAACGTCTCACCACACTAGGTTAAAGTCCAACAGGTTTATTTGGTAGCAAAAGCCACCAGCTTTCAGAGCGGGATTCTCACTCAACGGATGAAGGAGCAACAAACGCTGTGAAAGCTAGTGGCTTTTGCTACCAAATAAACCTGTTGGACTTTAACCTGGTGTTGTGAGACTTCTTACTGTGTTTACGCCTGTCCAATGCCAGCATCTCCACATCATGACTACAGGGAGGTCCCAGGAAACCAGAAAATAGCCAGTGTTGTTCCTTTATTTAAGAAGGGTAGCAAGGATAATCCAGGTAATTACAGGCCGGTGAGCCTTACATCAGGGATAGGAAAATTATTGGAGAGAATTCTTCGAGACAGGATTTACTCCCCCTTGGAAATAAGTGGATGTATTAGTGAGAGGCAACATGGTTTTATGAAGGGGCCGTTGTGTCTTACTAACTTGATTGAGTTTTCCAAGGAAGTGACGAAGATGATTGATGAGGATAGGGCAGTGGATGTTGTCTACATGGATTTCAGTAAGGCCTTAGACAAGTTCCCTCATGGTGGACTAGTGCAGAAGGTAAAGTCACATGGGATAGAGGTGAATTGGCAAGGTGGATACAAAACTGGTGCAATCAAAGAAGGCAGAGGGTAGCAGTGGAAGGATACATTTCTGAATGGAGGGCTGTGACTAGTGATGTTCCTCAGGGATCAGTTCTGGGACCTTTGCTGTTTGTAATATATATAAATGAATTGGAGGAAAATGTAACTGGTTTGGTTAGTAAGTAGGCAGATGACACAAAGGTTGGTGGATTTGCAGATAGTAATAAGGAACATCAGAAGATACAGTAGGATATAGATCGGTTGGAGTCTTGGCCAGAGAGGTAGCAGATGGAGACAAATGTGAGGTAATGCATTTTAGAAGATCTAACACAGATAGGAAATATACAGTAAATGGCAGATCACTTAAGATTATTGATAGGCAGAGGGATCTGGGTGTACAGGTACACAGGTCACTGAAAGTGGCAACACAGGTGGAGAAGGTAGTCAAGAAGGCATACAGCATGCTTGCCTTCATTGGCCGGACCATTGAGTTTAAAAATTGGCAGGTCATGTTGCAACCTCATAGAACCTAGTTAGGCTGCACTTGGAATATCGTGTTCAATTCTGGAAAAGATTGACTAGGATGTTGCCTGGTATGGAGGGCATTAGCTATGTGAAAAGGTTGGAGAAACTTGGTTTGTTCTCACTGGAACGACAGAGTTGAAGGGGCGAGTTTAAGATGTGAGGAGCAAGATTTAAAGGAGATATATGAGGCAAGTTTTTTTACATAAGGGGTGGTGGGTGCCTGGAAATCGCTGCCAGGGGATGTAGAACATAGAACATTACAGCGCAGTACAGGTCCTTTGACCCTCGATGTTGCGCTGACCAGTGGAACCAATCCAATGACCCACTAACCTCAATTATTCCAATGTTATCCACATGCCTATCCACTGACCATTTGAACACCCTTAAAGTTGACAGGTAATGGAAGCAGATCCGATTGTGACTTTAAAAGGTGTCTTGACAAATTCATGAATAGGATGGGAATAGAGGGATATGATCCCCAGTAGAGTCGGAGGTTTCAGTTCAGATGGGGCAGCATGGTTGATGCAGACTTGGAGGGTTGAAGGGCCTGTTCCTGTGCTGTGATTTTCTTGGTTCTTTAGTACACTCTGACAAGCCTGCTGTCAATTCACACTTTAAGGTGCATTTACTGGCAAAATGCACTCGTTGTATTCTGCATGGATCAGTGCTGGGACCTCTGTTGTTTGTAATATATAAATGATCTGGAGAAAAATGTGGGTGAACTGATTTGTAAGTTTGCGGATGACACGGAGATTGGTGGAGTTGCTGATAGTGCTGGGGATTGTCAGAGAATACAACAGGATATAGATAGATTGGAGACTTGGGCACAGAATAGCAAATGGAGTTTAATCTGGATAAATGCAAGGAAATGCATTATTGAAGGATTAAATTTACATGGGAATTATACTGTAAATGGCAGAACCCTTAGGAATATTAACATGTAGACGAATGTTGAGGAAAGTTGAGGAATGGATATGTAAGCAGATTCAGGACAGATGTAAAAATAATTGGGTTGTTGTAGTGGGAAACTTTAATTTTCCTCATATTGATTGGAAATCCCTTAGGGCTAAGGGTCCAGATGGTGAGGAATTTGTTAAGCGTGCCCAGGAAGGCTTTTTGGAACATTAGATAGATAATTCAACCAACGAGGGGGCTATACTGGACCTAGTACTTGGGAATGAGTCCAGCCAGGTCATCAAAGTTACCGTGGGGGAACATGCGATGAACAGTGACCACAATTCCATCAGCTTTTGGATCTTGATGGATGAGCATTGTCCATGAGAGTTAAGGTGCTAAATTGGGGGAAGGCCAACTACAACTGGATTAGGCAGGATTTGGAGTCTGTTGTTTGGGAGAGGCTGTTTGAGGGGAAATCCACTTTTGGCGTGTGGGAGTCTTTTAAGGAGCAGTTGATGGAAGTTTAGGACAGGCATGTGCTTGTGAAAAGGAAGGAGAGGAAACGCAGGATTCAGGAACAAGGGAAATTGTGAATCCAATCAAAAAGAAAAAAGATACATACATGAGGTCTAGGCAACGAAAGACAGATGTAGCATTTGATGAATACAGGGAAAATAGAAATAGCTCAGACAGGGAGTTAGGAAGGCAAAAAGGGATCACGAAACGTCCTTGGCAAACAAGATTAAGGAGAATCCCAGGGCATTTTATATATATATAAGGAACAAGATGGTAACTGGAGAAAGAGTTGGTCCACTTAAGGACAAAGGATGGAAATTATGTGTAGAACCAGAGGAAGTGGCTGAGATCCTTAATGAATCCTTTACACCAGTATTCACAAAGGAAGGGGACATGTTGATTGATGGTGTCTCAGTGGAATATGTAAACCCTTTAGAACAAGCTAGTATTATGAGGGAGGAAGTGTCAAGTGAATTAAAAAGCATTAAGGTAGACAAATCCCCAGGGCCAGATAGCATCTATCCCAGATTAAAGAGGGAGTAAAAGAGATGAAATTGCTGGGCCTCTAACAGAAATATTTGTTTCTTTGTTGGCCACTGGTGAGGTTCCAGAGAATTGGAGGGTGGCCAATGTTGTCCCGTTATTGAAGAAGGGTAGCAAGGATAAACCGGGTAATTATAGGCCGGTGAGCTTGACGCAGTGATAGTGAAATTGTTGGAGAAGATTTTTAGGAGTAGGATCGATACACATTTGGAACTGAATGGTCTTGTTAGTGACAGACAGCATGGTTTTGTACGAGGGAAGTCATGTCTCACTAATTTAATTGAGCATTTTGAGGAGGTGACAAAAATGAGGGAAGTGCTATGGATGATTATCTACATGGATTTTAGTAAAGCATTCGACAAGGTCCCTCATGGCAGGCTGGTACATAAGATTTAATCTCACGGGATCAGGGGTGAACTAGCTAGATGGATTCAGAACTGGTTTGGCCATACAAGACAGAGGGTAGCGCTGAAAAGGTGTTTTTCTGAATGGAGGTCTGTAACTAGTGGTGTTCCGCAGGGATCTCTGCTGTTTATAACATATATAAATAACTTGGAAGAAAATGTAGCTGGTCTGATTAGCAAGTTTGTGGATGATACTAAGATTTCTGGAGTTGCAGAAAGTGATGAAGATTGTCAGAGAATACAGCAGGATATAGAAAGGCTGGAAAAATGAGCGGAGAAATGGCAGATGGAATTCAATCCACACAAATGCAAGGTGATGCATTTTGATAGATCCAATTCCTGTGGGAGCTACAAAATAAATGGCAGAACAATCAGGAGCATAGACACATAGAGAGATCTGGGAGCACAGGTCCACAGATCCTTAAAAGTGGCAGCACAGGTGGAAAAGGTGGTGCAGAAAGCATACGGCAGGCTTGCCTTCGTCAGCTGGGGCCTCAAGAATAAACGTTGACAAATTATGTTACAGTCGTATAAAATGTTGGTTAGACTAACTTGGAATACTGTGTCCAATTCTGGTCACCACACTACCAGAAGGACATGGAGGCGTTAAGAGAGAGTACAGAAAATGTTTATCAGGATGTTCCTGGTCTGGAGGGTATTAGCAATGAGGAGAGATTGAATAAACTGGGATTGTTCTCCCTGGAAAGATGGAGGCTGAGGGGCGACCTGATGGAAGTTTACAGAATTATGAGAGGTGCATATACGGTGAACAATTGGAAGCTTTCCCCAGGGCAGAAATTACAAGTGGGCAGAAGTTCAAGATAAGGGGATTCAGTGGAGAGATGCAGTGGAAGTTTTTTGCACAGAAGGTGGTGGGGGGCTTGGAATGCACTGCCGAGTGAGATGGTTGAGACAATTACATTACATTGAAAACTTATCTTGAAAGGCATATGAACAGACAGGGAATAGAGAGATACAAATGGTTGGTCAAGATAGAACAATTTGATCAGTGCAGGCTAGGACGGCTGTGTTGTTCCTGTGCTGTGTTGTTCTTTGTTCTTTGGAATACTCGGCGAGGGAATAGATCAACAGAGAAGCAATGGCAGATATTTCAGGACATTCAGAATAATCCCAGTTTATTCAATCTCTCCTCATTGCTAATATGCCTGTTGTAAACAAAAATTCTAAAGAGGTGATCCACCATCGGATCAAACTTAAGGAAAAGGCACATAAATATGCAAAGATGAGTGGCAGGACAGATGATTAGTCATGACAGAAAGAACAGCAGAGAATGACTAAAAGATTAATCAGGAGAAAGAAATTAGAATATGAGAGGAAGCTAGCTGAAAATGTGAAAATGGACAGCAAGAGTATCTACAGATATTTAAGAAAAAATGTAAGCAAAGTGTGCGTTGGTTCTCTAGAGAGTGAGGATGGGGAAATGGCAGATGATGATAACAGATATTTTGCTTCTATCTTCACTATAGAGGATACAAAAAACATTCCAATTATAGCTATAAATCAGCAAGTGGAAAGGAAAGAGCAACTTGGTGAAATTAAAATCATTAGAGAAGTGATACTGAGGTATCTGGTGGAACTGCGGGCTGATAAGTCTCTGAGTGCAGATGGACTTCATCCTAGGATCTAATAATGAAGTAGTAGATGCATTGTTGTTAATTTTCCAAAATTCCCTAGATTTTGGAAAAATGCCATCAGACTGGAAAGAAACAAATATAATTGCTCTAGTCAAGAATGGAGGGATGCAGAAAATGGGAAACTATAGGCCAATTAGACTGATGACTGTTTTGGGGAAGGTGTTAGAATTTATTATTAAAGAACATAAGAAATAGGAGCAGGAGTAGGCCATCTGGCCCTTCGAGCCTGCCCCGCCATTCAATAAGATCATGGCTGATCTGTCGTGGCTCAGTTCCACATTCCGGCCCTCTCCCCATGACCCTTAATCCCCTCTCTTATCAAAAACCCATCAACCCGCTTCTTAAAAATATTTAGCGAGGCAGCCTCCACCACTTCAACGGGCAGAGAATTCCAGAGATTCACCACCCTTTGAGTGAAGAAGTTCCTCCTCAACTCTGTTCTAAACCGCCTCCCCTTTATCTTGAGGCTGTGCCCCCTAGTCCTACTGTCTTTTTTGAGCGGGAAGAGTCTCTCCACCTCTATCCTATCCATCCCATTCATCATCTTATACATCTCAATGAGATCTCCCCTCATTCTTCTAAACTCCAACGAGTACAAGCCTAGTTCATTCAGCCTCTCCTCATAGCTCAATCCCCTCAACTCTGGTATCAGCCTAGTAAACCTCCTCTGCACTCCCTCCAAGGCCAAAATATCCTTGCGTAAGTATGGCGACCAAAACTGCACACAGTACTCCAGCTGCAGCCTCACCAATGCCCTATACAGCTGCAGCAAGACCTCCCTACTTTTATATTCAATCCCCCTCGCTATGAAGGCCAGCATCCCATTCGCCTTCCTGACCACCTGCTGCACCTGCAAGCTGGGTTTTTGCGACTCATGCACAAGGACCCCGAGGTCCCTCTGCACCGTCGCCTGCTGCAGTTTTTCGCCCCGTAAGTAATAGTCCTTCCTACCATTCCTCCTACCAAAGTGGACCACCTCACATTTGCCAACATTAAATTCCATTTGCCATTTCCTGGCCCATTCGCCCAGCCTATCTAGATCCTTCTGCAGACTCTCCACACCCTCCGCACAATTTGCCTTTCCCCCAATCTTGGTGTCATCAGCAAATTTCGACACCCTACACTCGGTTCCCTCCTCCAGATCATCTATATAAATGGTAAAAAGCTGAGGCCCCAGCACCGACCCCTGGGGAACCCCACTAGTCACCATCCGCCAATCCGAATAGCATCCATTGACCCCCACTCTCTGCCTCCTATTTGACAACCAATCCTCTATCCACGCTAACACCCTACCCCCAACTCCATGTCCCCTGACCTTCTGCAATAACCTCTTATGAGGTACTTTGTCATAAAATGTTCACTTTGGCAGGAAAAATAAAGCCAGAATATTATTTAAATGGAGAATGACTGCAGAATTCTGAGGTGCAGAGGGATCTAGATATTCGCGTGCATAAATCACAAAAAGTTCACATGCAGGTAGCAGGCAATCAAGAAAGCTTTATTACTAGAGGAACTGAACATAAAAGTAATGATGTCATGCTCCAGTTATATGTGGCATTGATGACACTATATCTCAGTAACTCTGTGCAGTTTTGGTCTCCTCATTTAGTGAAGGATGTAAATCCATTGGAGGCAGTTCAGAGGATGTTATCTGGAATAAGCAGGCTATTGTATGAGGATAGATTGGACAAGCTGGGCCTATTTCCACTGGAGTTTTGAAGAGTGCGGGATGTCTTCATTGAAATATATAAGATTTCAAATGATCTTGACAAGGTGGATGTGAAAGTGAGTCTGGAACTAGGTAGCACTGTTTTAAAATTAGGGGTTGCCCTTATAGAATAAAGATGAGGAGAAATTTCTTCTCTTGGAAAGTTATGTGACTTTGGTATTCTCTGCCACTGAAGGCATGGTGGCACAGTGGTGAGCACTACTGCCTCACAGCAGGATTCCTGCTGTGGGTGACAGTCTGTGTAAAGTTTGCACATTCTATCTGCATCTGCATGGATTTCTTCCAGGTGCTCTGGTTTTCTTTCACAGTCCAAAGATGTGCCAGTTAGGTGGATTGACAATGGTAAATTGCCCCTTATTGTCTCAACCAGGATCTTAGGTTCATGTCACATTATCAGTAACCCCCATAACGGCTTGCCTGGGCTTGGAAAATCTCACTAACTGTCCTGTCTGGACACATCTCTTTAACCTGTGCTTAACGTCTCTCCACTCACATTGCCTGTATCTTTAAGACTTGATTACCTGTAAAAACTTGCATCCAGTCATTATTTTGTAAATTGAGTTTGTATCTTTATATGCCCTATTTGTGAATAGAACTCCCACTCACCAGATGAAGGGGCAGCACCTTGAAAGCTGGTGGATTTTACTACCAAATAAACCTGTTGGACTTTAACCTGGCGTTGTGAGACATGTTTACCCAGTCCAACGTTAGCAACTCCACATAATGTGTGGGATTGCAGGGATAGGGCAGGGGAGAGGGCCTGGATAAACCATGTATTTGTCTAATATATCCTGCTATTTCTACTCTGATTAGCACGTGGCAATGGTAGTAATCATAAGATCACTATATTTAAGGCCCTATTTTTTAACATACTTTCTCACTCCCTATATTCAGCTTTTAGGACCTCATCTCTTTTTTCACCTTTGTCATTGGTACTGTTGTGTACCAATGACCATTGGCTGTTCAACCTCCTCCTGTCCTGCAGCTGCTCTGAGACATCCTTGACCCAAGCACCAGTGAGGCAATGTATCATCCTGGAGCCTCTTTTGCAGCCAGAGAAAGGCTTATCTATTCCTTCCTAACTTTACAGTTACCTACGTTATACTGTATTTGCCAGTGACATGTTCACTGACTGAACTTGTCCAATTCACCTCAAGGCCTCTTAACATCCTCCCCACTACTCATATTCCCACCAAGTTTCATATTATCACCAAACATAGAAATATTATTTTCAGTTCCCTCATCCAAATTATTTATGTATATTGTGAATAGCTGGGGACCAAGCACGGATCCATGTGGGACTCCGTTAGTCACAGTTTTCCACTCTGAGAAACATAGAACATAAAATACAGAACATTACAGCTCAGTACAGGCCCTTCGGCCCTCAATGTTGTGCCGAGCTTTGTCCAAAACCAAGATCAAACTATCCCACTCCCTATCATTCCGGTGTGCTCCATGTGCCTATCCAACAACCGCTTGAAAGTTCCTAAAGTGTCCGACTCCACTATCACAGCAGGCAGTGTATTCCACACCCCAACCACTCTGAGTGAAGAATCTACCTCAGACATCCCCCCTATATCTCCCACCATGAACCTTATAGTTACGGCCCCTAGTAACAGCTATATCCACCCGAGGAAATGTTCTCCGAATGTTCACTCTATCTATCCTCCTCATCATTTTATAAGCCTCTATTAAGTCACCTCTCATCCTCCTCCGCTCCAAAGAGAAAAGCCCCAGCTCCCTCAACCTTTCCTCTTAAAACTTACCCTCCAAACCAGGTAGCATCCTGGTAAATTTCCTCTGCATTCTCTCCGATGCTTCCACATCCTTCTTATAATGAGGTGACCAGAACTGCATACAATATTCCAAATGTGGTCTCACCAAGGTCCGGTATAGTTGCAGCATAACCCCACCGCTCTTAAACTCAAACCCCCTGTTAATAAACGCTAACACACGATAGGCCTTCTTCACTTGAGTGGCATGCTTCAGAGATCTGTGGATATGAACCCCAAGATCTCTCTGTTCCTCCACATTCTTCAGAACCCTGCCGTTGACCCTGTCATCTGCATTCAAATTTATCCGACCAAAATGAATCACCTCACACTTATCAAACTCCATCTGCCATTTTTCAGCCCAGCCCTGCATCCTATCAATGTCTCTTTGCAGCCTACAACAACCTTCCATGTACTCCACCAATCGTGGTGTCATTAGCAAATTTACTGACCCACGCTTCAGACCCCTCTTCCTAATTATTCATAAAAATCACAAATAGCAGAGGACCCAACACTGATCCCTGTGGTACACCGCTGGTAACTGGCCTCCAGTCTGAAAATTTTCCTTCCACCATCACCCTCTGTCTTCTATGAGACAGCCAGTTACTTATCCAATTGGCCAGATTTTCTTCTATCCCACACCTCCTTACTTTCTTCATGAGCCGACCATGGGGAACCTTCTCAAACACCTTACTAAAATCCATGTATACAACATCAACTGCTCTACCTTCATTTACGCACTAAGTTATCTCCTCAAAGAATTCAATCAAATTTGTGAGACAAGACTTATCCTTCTCGAATCCATGTTGACTATCCTGGATTAAGCTGCGTCTTTCTAAATGGTCATAAATCCTATTCCTCAGGAGCTTTTCTATTAACTTACTGACCACTGAAGGAAGACTAACCAGCCTATAATTACCAGGGTCATTCCTATTTCCTTTCTTGAACAGAGCAACAATATTTGCCACAGTCCTCTGGCATTATCCCCAGGGACAGCGAGGACCCAAAGAACAAAGCCAAAGGCTCTGCAATCTCACCCTTTGCCTCCCAAAGAATCCTAGAATATATCCCATCTGGCCCAGGGTATTTATCAACCCTCAGGTTCTTCAAAATTGCTAACACATCTTCCCTCAGAACAGCTACCTCCTCCAGCCTATCAGCGTACATCACACTCTCATCCTCAAAAACATGGCCTCTCTCCTTAGTGAACACTGAAGAAAAGTATTAATTCATCGCCTCTCCTATCTCTTCTGACTCCATGCACAAGTTCCCACTACTATCCTTGACTGGACCTAACCTCACCCTGGTCATTCTTTTATTTCTCACATAAGCATAAAAAGCCTTGGGGTTTTCCTTGATCCAACCCGCCAAGGACTTCTCATGCCCCCTCCTAGCTCTCCTAAACCCTTTCTTTAGCTCATTCCTAGCTACCTTGTAACACTCAAGCGACCCAACTGAACCTTATTTTTTAATCCTTACATTTGCTTCCTTTTTCCTCTTGACAAGACATTCAACCTCTTTTGTGAACCATGGTTCCCTCACTCGGACATTTCCTCCCTGCCTGACAGGGACATACCTATCAAGGACATGCACTATTTGTTCCTTGAAAAAGCTCCACTTTTCATTTGTGCCCATACCTGACAGTTTCTGCTCCTAGACCAAAAAAGACCAATTTATTCTTACTCTACCAGGATGTTGCCTGGTATAGAGGGCATTAGCTATGAGGAGAGGTTGGAGAGAGACACTTGGTTTATTCTCACTGGAATGACGGAGGTTGAGGGGAGACCTCTACAAGGTTATGAGGGGCATGGACAGAGTGGATAGTCAGAAGCTTTTTCCCCAGGGTGGAAGAGTCAATTACTGGGGGGACAGGTTTAAGGTGTGAGGGGCAAGGTTTAAAGGAGATGTAAAAGGCAGGATGTTTACATAGAAACTCACTGCGGGGGAGGCAGTGGAAGCAGATATGATAGTGATTTTTAAGGGGCGTCTTGACAAATACATGAACAGGATGGGAATAGAGGGATAAGGTCCCCGGAAGGTTGGGGGTTTTAGTTCAGTCGGGCAGCGTGGTCGGTGAAGGCTTAGTGGACCAATGGGCCCATCCGTTCCTGTGCTGTAATTTTCTTTGTTTTTATTACTGATAGCTCCAAGAAAAATAGGGTGGGAATAGTGGGGGATTTTAACTTTCCCAACATTAATATTAAAGTTTAGGATGGAGAGAAATTTGTTGAGTGTATTCAGGAGGAATTTCTCATTCATATTTGGATGGCCCAACTAGAGAGGGGGCAAAGCTAGACCTCCTCTTCAGAAATAAGAAAGGGGAGGTGACAGAAGTGTTAGTGAGGGATCACTTTGGGACCAGTGACCATAATAGCATTAGTTTTAAGATAGCTATGGCGTTTGATAGGTCTGACCCAAAAGTTAAAATTCTAAATTGGGGCAAGGCCAATTTTGATGGTATCAGGCAAGAACTTTCAACAGTTAATTGGGGGAGCCTTTGGCAGGCAAAGGGATGGCTGGTAAGTGGGAAGCTTTCAAAAGTGTGTTCACCAGTGTTCAGGGTAACCACATTCCTCTTAGAGTGAAAGGCAAGGCTGGTAGAAGTAGGGAGCCGTGGATGATGTGGGACATTGAGGCCCTGGTCAAAAAGAAGGAGGAGGCACGTGACATGCAGGCAGCTGGGATCAAGTGAATCTCTGGAAGAGTAAAGGGAGTGTAGGAGTAGAGTTAAGAGAGAAATCAGGAGGGCAAAAAGGGGACACGAGATTGCTTTGACAGATAAGGCAAAGGAGAATCCATAGAGCTTCTACAAATACATAAAGGGCAAAAGAGTAACTAGGGAGAGGGTAGTGTGTCTTAAGGATCAACAACATCATCTATATACGGATCCACAAGAAATGGGTGAGATCCTAAATGAATATTTCTCATCGCTATTTACTATTGAGAAAAGCATGAATGTTAGGGAACTCCAGGAAATAAATAGTGATGTCTTTAGGAGTGTACATATTATAGAGAGAATGTGCTAGAAGTCTTAAAGTGCATCAAGGCAGATAAATCCCCAGGGCCTGATGAAGTATATCCCAGGATGTTGTAGGAACATAGGGAGGAAATTGTGGGTCCCCTAGCTGAGATATTTGAATCTTTGACAGCCACAGGTGAGATGCCTAAAGATTGGAGGGTGGCAAATATTGTGCCTTTATTTAGGAAGGGCTGTAGGGAACAGTCTGGGAACCGTAGGCTGGTGAACCTACATCTGTAGTGGGTAAGTTGTTAGAAGGTATTCTGAAACATGATCTACAAACATTTAGAGAGGCAAGGACTGATTAGGGACAGATTGTAAGGCTTTGTGGGTGGAAAATCATGTCTCCAAATTTGATTGAGTTTTTTGAAGGGGGTAACGAAGAGGGTAGATGAGGGCAGTGCAGTTGATGCTGTCTACATATTATAGAAAATATATTATTAAACTAGACAGAGTGCAGGGAAGATTTACTAGAATGCTACTGGGACTTGATGGTTTGAGTTATAAGGAGAGGCTGGATAGACTGGGACTTTTTTCCCTGGAGCATAGGAGGCTTGGGAGTAATCTTCTAGAGGTCTATAAAATAATAAGGGGCATAGATTGGTTAGATAGTCAATATCTTTTCCCAAGGGTAGGGGAATCTAAAACTATAGGGTATAGGTTTAAGGTTTGAGGGGAGAGATACAAAATGGTTCAGAGGCTGGTGAGTGTCTGGAACAAGCTGCCAGAGGTAGTAGTAGAGGCAGGTACATTTTTGTCTTTTAAAAAGAATTTAGACAGTTACATGGGTAATATAGGTATAGAGAGATATGGGCCAAATGCAGGCAATTGGGATTAGCTTAGTGGTTTGAAAAAAAAGGGCAGCATGGACTCCATGCTCTGCACAGGAAGAGAATCAACCTCAGTGACTTGGGAAGAAAATCAGACACAATATACACAGAGTAAACCAATCTCCATGTACACAGGGAGATAATCAATCTCATTATAAACAAATTTCTCCTCACCTCAGTTCTAAAAACCTTACTCCTTATCCCCAAACTATGTCCCCTAATTAGAACCATAGAAAATTACAGCTCAGAAACAGGCCTTTTGGCCCTTCTTGTCTGTGCCAAACCATTTTTTGCCTAGTCCCACTGACCTGCACTTGGACCATATCCCTCCACACCCCTCTCATCCATGAACCCATCCAAGTTTTTCCTAAATCTTAAAAGTGACCCCACATTTATCACTTTATCTAGCAGCTCATTCCACACTCCCACCACTCTCTGCGTGAAGAAGCCCCTAATATTCCCTTTAAACTTTTCTCCTTTCACCCTTAACCCATGCCCTCTGGTTTTTTTCTCCCCTAGCCTCAGTGGAAAAAGCCTGCTTACATTCACTCTATCTATACCCATCAAAATCTTATACACCTCTATCAAATCTCCCCTCATTCTTCAACGCTCCAGGGAATAAAATCCTAACCTATTCAATCTCTGTAACTCAGCTTCTCAAGTCCCAGCAACATCCTTGTGAACCTTCTCTGTACTCTTGCAACCTTATTTACATCCTTCCTGTAATAGGTGACCAAAACTGTACACAATACTCCAAATTCGGCCTCACCAACGCCTTATATAACCTTACCATAACACTCCAACTTTTATACTCGATACTCCGATTTATAAAGGCCAATGTACCAAAAGCACTCTTTACGATCCTATCCACCTGTGATGTCATTTTTAGGGAATTCTGTACCTGTATTCCCAGATCCCTCTGCTCAACTGCACTCTTCAGGCAGGAAATCAGACGAGTAAGTTGGAAGGACGTATTCTTGGGGAAAAGTACCGAAGGAAGGTGGCGGATTTTGAAGGAATGTTTGTCTGGCGCTCTGCATGACAACGTTCCAATGAGACAGGGAGGTTTTGGTAGGTTACGGGAACCGTGGTGCACGAAAGTTGTAATGACCCGAGTCAAAAAGAAAAGAAAGGCGTACAGAAGGTTCAGAGAGCGAGGTGATGTTAAGGATCTAGAGGAGTGTATGGGTTGTGGGAAGGAGCTTAAAAAGGAAATTAGGAGAGCCAGAAGGGTCATGAGAAGGCCTCGGTGGGTAAGATTAAGGAGAACCACAAGGTGTTTTACAAGTATGTGAAGAGTAAAAGGATGAGATGTGAAGGAATAGGACCTATAAATGGTGAAGGAGGAAAGGTTTGTGCAGAACTGGTAGAAATGGCAGAGGTGCTTAATGAATACTTTACCTCGGCATTCACAGTGGAAAGTGATCTGGGAGGTTGTACTGCAGGTTTGCAGCAGACTGAAAAGATTGAGTATGTGGATGTTAAGAAAGAGGATGTGTTGGAACTTTTGAATAGCATCAAGATAGATAAATCACCAGGACCAGATGGGATGTACCCCAGGTTACTGTGGGAGGTGAGGGAAGTGATGGCAGAGCCTCTGGCGATGATCTTTGCATCGTCAATGGAGACAGGAGACATTCCGGAGGATTGGAGGATTGCGGATGTGGTTCCTATTTTCAAGAAAGGGAACAGGGATAGCCCTGGAAATTACTGACTGGTGAGTCTGACCTCAGTGGTTGGTAAGTTGATGGAGAGGATTCTGAGGGACAGGATTTATGAGCATTTAGAGAAGTTTAGTATGATCAGGAATAGTCAGCATAGCTTTGTCAAGGGCAGGTTGTGCCTTACGAGCCTAGTTGAGTTCTTTGAAAATGTGACTAAACACATTGACGAAGGAAGAGTGGTAGATGTGGTTTATATGGACTTCAGCAAGGCGTTTGATAAGGTCCCCATGCGAGACTTCTTGAGAAGGTGAGAGGGCATGGGATCCAAGGGCCTTTGGCCTTGTGGATCCAGAACTGGCTTGCCTGCAGAAGGCAGAGAGTGGTTGTGGATGGGTCTTTTTCGGAATGGAGGTCAGTCACCAGTGGGGTGCCCCAGGGATCTGTTCTGGGACCCTTGCTGTTTGTCATTTTCATAAATGACCTGGATGAGGAAGTGGAGGGATGGGTTAGCAAGTTCGCTGATGACACGAAGGTCGGCGGTGTTGTGGATGGTCTGGAAGGATGTCAAAAGTTGCAGCAGGACATAGATAGGATGCAGGAATGGGCGGAGAAGTGGCAGATGGACTTCAACGCGGATAAATGTGTAGTGGTCCATTTTGGCAGGTCCAATGGGATGAAGGAGTATAATATCAAGGGTAGGACTCTTAGCAATGTTGAGGAGCAGAAGGATCTCGGGGTCCGGGTTCACAGGACTCTTAAATCGGCCTCGCAGGTGGAGGAGGTGGTCAAGAAGGCGTATGGTGTACTGGCCTTCTTTAATCGAGAGATTGAGTTTGGAGTCGGGAGGTAATGCTGCAACTTTATTAGACCCTAGTCTGACCCCACTTGAAGTACTGTGTGCAGTTCTGGTCACCTCATTACAAGAAAGATGTGGAAGCTATTGAAAGGTTGCAGAGGAGATTTACAAGGATGTTGCCTGGATTGGGTGGCATGCCTTACGAGGATAGGTTGAGGGATCTAGGTCTTTTCTCCCTGGAGAGACGAAGGATGAGAGGTGACCTGATAGAGGTTTATAAGATGTAGAAAGGTATAGATTGGGTGGATTCTCAGAGGCTATTTCCCAGGGCTGAAATGATCGCTACGAAAGGACACAGGTTTAGGGGTAAGTTTTTCACTCAGAGGGTGGTGAGTGAATGGAATCGGCTGCCGTCAGTGGTGGTGGAGGCGAACTCGCTGGGGTCTTTTAAAAGACTTCTGGATGAGTATATGGGGTTTTATGGGATTGGGGGTTACAGATAGGTGTTGATGTGATTGGCGTAACTCATGGGCCGAAGGGCCTGTTTGTGCTGTAGTGTTCTATGTTCTATGTTTAAGGTGCTGTGGAGTAGGTACACAGGAGATGTCAGGGGTAAGTTTTTCACTCAGAGGGTGGTGAGTGAGTGGAATCGGCTGCCGTCGGTGGTGGTGGAGGTGAACCCGTTGGGGTCTTTTAAGAGACTTCTGGATGAGTATATGGGATTTAATAGGATTGAGGGTTATAGGTAGGCCTAGTAGGTAGGGATATGATCAGCGCAACTTGTGGGCCGAAGGGCCCGTTTGTGCTGTGGTTTTCTATGTTCTTCAGAGTCCTACCATTTACCCTGTACGTTCCACTTTGGTTTGTCTTTCCAAAGTACAAAACCTCACATTTGTCGGCGTTAATTCCATTTGCCATTTTTCAGCCCATTTTTCTAGTTGGTCCAAATCCCCCTACAAGCTTTGAAAACCTTCCTCACTGTCCACTACACCTCCAATCTTTGTATCATCAGCAAATTTGCTGATCCAATTTACCACATTATCATCCAGATCTTTGATATAGATGACAAACAACAATGGACTCAACACCGATCCCTGCAGCACTCCACTCGTCACAGGCCTCCACTCAGAGAAGCAATCCTCCAGAACCACTCTCTGGCTTCTTCCATTGAGCCAGTGTCTAATCCAATTTACTATCTCCCCATGTATACCTAGCGACTGAATCTTCCTAACTAACTTCCAATGAGGGACCTTATCAAAGGCCTTGCTAAAATCCAGGTAGACAACATCCACCGCCTTCCCTTCATCCACTTTCCTGGTAACCTCCTCGTAAAACTCTAATATATTAGTCAAACATGACCTACCACACACAAAGCCATGTTGATTCTCCCTAATAAGTCCCTGTCTATCCAAATATTTGTAGATCCTGCCCCTTATCACACCTTCCAATAACTTGCCCACCACCGACATCAAACCTACTGGCCTATAATTTCCTGGATTTCTTCTGGAACCTTTTTTAAACAACGAAACAACATGAGCCACTCTCCAATCATCTGGCACCTCCCCCGTGCATACTGACATTTTAAATCTGTCTGCCAGGGCCCCTGCAAGTTCAGTACTAGCCTCCCTCATGGTCCGTGGGAATACCCTGTCCGCTCCTGGGGATTTATCAACTCTGATTTGCCTCAACACAGCCAGTACCACCTCCTCTTTAATCTGTAAAGGTTCCATGACCTTCCTACCTGTTTGCCCTATTTCCGTTGACTCCATGCCCATTTCCTCAGTAAATACGAATGCAAAAAAAAACCATTTAGTACCTCCCCCATGTCTTTTGGTTCCATACAAGTCTACCACTCTGGTCTTCAAGAGGACCAATTTTATCCCTCACTATCCTTTTGCTCCTAACATACCTATAGAATCTCTTTGGATTTTCCTTCACTCTGTCTGCCAAAGCAACCTCATGTCTTCTTTTAGCCCTCCTGATTTCCCTCTTAAGTAGCTTCTTGCACTTTTTATACTCCTCCAGCATCTGATCTGTTCCTTGCTGCCTGTCCATTTCATAAACTCTCTCTTCCTCTTAATCACCGTTACAATCTCCCTCGAGAACCAAGGTTCCTTATTAACAAAGAACAAAGAACAAAGAACAATCCAGCACGGGAAACAGGCCCTTCAGCCCAACGAGCCCGCGCCGCCACATCACCCTACACCTATTCTACCCTGCATATCTATGAATGGAACCCTACTCAGTCAGATTCAGGGAAGAAATAGTGTCAATTTGGTAAAAACCGATTAGCCTGAGAGCACATCTTTGGGGTGTGGGAGGAAACCGGAGCGCCCGGAGGAAACCCACGCAACCACAGGGAGAATGCGCAAACTCCCACAGACACAGGCCCAAATCCATGTGCCTGCACAGCCAGCAGTGCTAGTCACTGAGCTGTTGCGGCGCCCGTCTACCGGTCCAGGATCAAGCACACACACCGACATGAAGTCCTAGGCCACTCCTGGAACTTCCAAGAGCAGCCCACGCACGACCCGCTGTGTGAATGCCCCTCGTTTGACACGAGGTGGACCTCCACCTGTGGAATAAAGTCAAAAATATTAATCTTACAGCCTGCCTTTCCGGTGTCTCCCGAGGTTTAACCCTATTTAATATCCCCTACCATATCCCTCCATTCTCGTTTCACTCAAGTGCCTATCTAACTGCATCTTAAACGAGTCCAATGTTCCTGCCTCCACCACCCTACTCGGTAGCGCGTTCCAGACCCCTACAACTCTCTGTGTAAAGAACCTTCTTCTCACCTCCAAATTATACCTCTCCCCCCTCACCCTTAAATGATGACCTCTCATGTTTGTATCTAGTCTAGGGAGCAGTCTCTCACTATTAACTCTATCCATTCCCTTCATTATCTTATATACTTCTATCATGTCCCCTCTCAATCTCCGTCTTTCCAAGGAAAATAGTCCCAGTTTCTTCAACCTCTCCTCGTAACCCAGTCCCCCCATGCCAGGCAACATCCTGGTAAACCTCCTCTGCACCCTTTCCAGAGACTCCACGTCCTTCCGGTAGTAAGGTGACCAGAACTGGACGCAGTACTCCAAATGCGGCCTAACCAACGTTCTGTACAACTGAAGCATTAGACAGCAGCTTTTATACTCTATGCCCCTTCCTATAAAGGCCAACATCCCATAAGCCTTCCTAACGACCTTCTCCACTTGTGACGCAACCTTCATGGATTTGTGAACCTGCACTCCCAGGTCCCTCTGTATGTCAATACTCCTAATCGGCCTCCCTTTAATCTCATAGCTCCTCTCTGCATTATTCCGTCCAAAATGCATCACCTCGCATTTGTCAGGATTAAATGCCATCTGCCACCTATCTGCCCACTGCACCAACCTATCTATATCCTGTTGTATCACCTGACAATCCAGTTCCGTACCCGCCAACCCTGCCATCTTGGTGTCATCAGCAAACTTGCTAATCACACCACCTACACTCTCTTCCAAGTCATTTATGTAGACTACAAAGAGGAGAGGTCCCAGTACTGAGCCCTGCGGCACACCACTGGTCACTGGCCTCCAGCCCGACAAGGTCCCCTCCACAACTACCCCCTGTCTCCTATTTCCCAGCCAGTTCTCAATCCACCTAGCTACCTGGCCTATTTACTTTGCCTTTAATCCTGACAGGAACATACAAACTCTGCACTCTCAAAATATCTTTGCGCAGGTGCGGCGCCCAAAACTGCACACAGTACTCCAGCTGCGGCCTCACCAATGCCCTATACAGCTGCAGCAAGACCTCCCTACTTTTATATTCAATCCCCCTCGCTATGAAGGCCAGCATCCCATTCCTGCACTCTCAAAATTTGTCCTTTGAAGGCCTTCCACTTTCCATTTACATCCTTACCAGAGACCAGCCTGTGTCAATCCACACCTTCCAGCTCCCTTCTCATTTCATCAAATTGGCCTTTTTCCAGTTCAGAACTTCAACCCGAGGACCAGACCTTTCCTTATCTGTGATCAGGTTGAAACTAATAGCATTATGATCACTGGATCCAAAGTGTTCCCTCACACTCTCATCCATCACCTGCCCTGACACATTTCCCAATAGGAGATCATCATTGAATTCTCTCCTTGATATACTGATGTAAAAAATATTCTACCCCGTCTAAACCTTTAACAGTATGCGAGTCCCAATCTATATGTGGAAAATTAAAATCCCCTACTATCACATCTTTGTGTTTCTTACAGTTCTCAGTTCTGGACTCCCCCACCATTGGGAACATTTTTTCTGAATCAACCCTGTTAAAATTTATAAGTTTCTGTAAGATCCCCTTTTACTCTTCTAAACTCCAGTGAGCATAATCCTAACTGACTTAGTCTCTCCTCATATGACACCTGCCATCCCATGAATCAGCCTGGTAAACCTTCACTGTACTCCCTCTATAGCAAGGTCATCCTTCCTCAGATAAGGACACTAAAAGTGCACACAATACTCCAGGTGTGGCCTCGCCAACACCATACACAGCAAAACATCTCTATTTCTATACTCAAATCTCTCGCTATGAAGGCCAACATACCATTAGCCTTCTTTACCGCCTGCTGTACCTGTGCACTTACTTTCAGCGATTAATGCATGAGGACTCCAAGATCTTGCTGAGTTTGCGCCTTTCTCAATTTACACCCAATTTACACTCATTCAAGTCATAATCTGTGTCATAAGAACATAAGAAATAGGAGCAGGAGTAGGCCATCTGGCCCTTCGAGCCTGCCCCGCCATTCAATAAGATCATGGCTGATCTGTCGTGGCTCAGCTCCACCTTCCCGCCCTCTCCCCATAACCCTTAATCCCCTCTCTTATCAAAAACCCATCAACCCACTTCTTAAAAATATTTAGCGAGGCAGCCTCCACCACTTCAACGGGCAGAGAATTCCAGAGATTCACCACCCTTTGAGTGAAGAAGTTCCTCCTCAACTCCATTCTAAAACGCCCCCCCCTTTATCTTGAGGCTGTGCCCCCTAGTCCTACTGCCCTTTCTGAGCGGGAAGAGCCTCTCCACCTCTATCCCATCCATCCCATTCAACATCTTATACGTCTCAATGAGATCTCCCCTCATTCTTCTAAACTCTAACGAGTACAAGCCTAGTTTATTCAGCCTCTCCTCATAGCTCAACCCCCTCAACTCTGGTATCAGCCTAGTAAACCTCCTCTGCACTCCCTCCAAGGCCAAAATATCTTTGCGTAAGTGCGGTGCCCAAAACTGCACACAGTACTCCAGCTGCGGCCTCACCAATGCCCTATACAGCTGCAGCAAGACCTCCCTACTTTTATATTCAATCCCCCTCGCTATGAAGGCCAGCATCCCATTCGCCTTCCTGACCACCTGCTGCACCTGCAGGCTGGGTTTTTGCGACTCATGCACAAGGACCCCTATTATTGCTACCAAAGTGGATAACCTCACATTTATCCACATTATACTACATCTGCCATGCATATGCCCACACACTCAGCCTGCCTATATCACACTGAAGCATCTCTGCATCCTCCTCACAGCTCACCCTTTCACCCAACTTTATATCATCTTCAAAATTGGAAATAATACATTTGGTTCTCTCTTCCAAATCATTAGTTTTAACTCTGAACCCCACGAGTTCCTGCCTGCCAATCAGAAAAAGGTCCATTTTATGCCAATTCTTTGCTTACTATCACCTAACCAGCTTTCTAATTATCTCAAGACATTTCCTGCAATTCCATGCATTTTAACTTTTCATAGTTGTCTGCTTTGTGAGACCTTGATGAAAGCTTTCTGAAAGTCTAAATAAACCACATACATTCGTTCTCCTCAGTCAACTCTACGTGTTACATCCTTGAAGTATTTCAATAGATTTATCAAGCATGATTTCTCTTTTACAAATCCATGCTAACTTTCTCTGATTATACCACTGCCTTCCAAACACCAAGTTATGAAATCCTTGATAATGGACTCTAGAAACTTGCCCAGTGCTGACATTAGGCTCAGTTGTCCATAGTTTCCTGTTTTCCTGCTACCTCCTTTTTGGAATAGCAAGCTTACATTAGCTGCCCTCCAACCTGGAGGAACCAGTCCAGATTCCAAAGATCAATCTTGATATACACAGGAAAACGATCAGACTCAATATACACAGGGATAGAATCTATCTCAATATATACAACCAGAGATCAGTCTTAATGCACACAGAGATAAAATCCATCACCATGTGCATATGCAGTGATTGAGTCTCGATATACCAAATGACTGAATCAATCTCACCATAAAGGAGAAAAGAATTAGTCTGTACACGAGGAGAAAGGCGGCCTTGACATACACAGGAAGAAAATATGACACAATATACAGCCTCTATAGTAAAAGAGAATGAATCAGTCTCGATATACACAAGAAGAAAATGTTCATTAATATATAGAATGAATCAGACTCAATATCCAGTGGGAGAGGATCAAGTTCAACATATCCACAGAGAGAATGAATCTCAATCTCAGGGACAGAATAAGTCACCATATAAACTAGGAGTGAATCAGTTGATGCACACAGGAAAAGAATCAGACTTGATATACCGAGGGAGAAAATCAGCCTTGCTATGCACACACACAATACATATGGGGTGGAGGATGGGAGAATCAGTCTCAACAGGAAGAGGATCAACCTGTTTCCAAAGGAAAAGAAACAATCTCAATGTGCACAGCAATTGAATCACTCTCAGTATACACAATCAGGGTTCAATCTTAATAGATAGAGGTAAAATCACTATTGTGTATACATGCAGTGAATGAGTCTCGAAGTACACAGGGACAGAATGAGTCTCAATGTACAAAGGAAACAAATCAATCTTGATGTTTAAAGGGAATGAATCAAGTCTCGAGATACACAAAGAGACAATCAGTCTTGATCGACACAAAGATTGAATCAATCTCATTATGCACAAGAACAGAATCAACGTTGATAGAAGAGAATCATACTCCATATATACAGGATGCAGATAAACCTCAGTATACACAGGGTCAGAATCAATGTTGATATATATATGGGGTTTAATGGGATTGGGGGTTATAGATAGGTCTATAGATTGGTGGGGTTGATGTGATCGGCGCAACTTGAGGGCCGAAGGGCCTGTTTGTGCTGTAATGTTCTATGTTCTATGTACACAGGGAGAGGATCAGCTCAAATATGCACTTGGAAAGAATCATCCTTGATATATGTAGGGAGTGAAAAGGTCTCAATATACACAGGAAATGAATTGGTCTGGATATATACTGTAAGAGAATATGTATTGACATACATAGTGAGATCAGCCTCAAAATGCAGGGAGTGAATCACTCACAATATACACTGTAACTGAATCAATCTCAATATACACAGAAGAGAATTTGCATCAAGATACACAGTGAGTGAACCAGCCTTAATATACACACCGACTAAATCAGTCTTGCATGCACTGCTCTAGAATCAGTGTCCAATATCCACAAATGAAGAACCTGTCTCAATAGACACAGCCAGATATCAGTCTTAATACGTACAGAGTTAACAGAAGGAGAGGATCATCTTTGATATTTACAGGAAAATAACGTCCAAGAATAAAGTCACAGGCCCGTTAATTAATTTTAACAAGAAAATAAAACATTCATTAAACATGAAAAAATAGATTATAATACAATACTCCTTTACTCTCCCCTTCACTTAACAAATATACACACACAGATTTTAAAATTAATACAGATAACAAAAGTACATCTGAAGTTTCAACAGTCTCACTGACACATAAAGCTCCTCTTAAGCATACAAGCTGACTGTGCTGCAATATACAGTGCTCTCTCAACCTCCAGATAATTGTCATATGAAAATTTCCAGCTCCACTCCCAAAAACATGCTTTAAAGTCTTATCTCATCAGAATGTTTTCACTTAGCAGTTCACATTCAGGAATTCAGTCCAGATTTTATGAATGACACTTTTGAACAAAGTTTCCCCTCTTGTTTCACAGTGAGTCCATTCCAGGAGTTTATACCAACCATTATAGGATTTCTTTGTCTTGATTGACTTCCACTGTTACACAAATTCTGATCTCGAGCCAACACTTTCTTCCCAATTACTCTAAAATGTATTTTGCATGAAGTAGTAAAACATGCCAAACTATATGATTACTTTAAAAATCTTTTTCTAACATTCTTACCAGTTGATTCTGTTCAGCTGTGTCTCAGGTGCCCATGAACAGTATCCTGCGCTATTTCCAGGTTTCCAGAACTAACTTCCTGTAGTCCCTCGGGAGTTTGCTTTCATGCACATTATTTTATTGTATAGCATTTACTCTAGCAAAGCTGATAGAAATGTTCCCTCTCTAGCTGAATATTTGCAACTATCCTAACTTTCAGTTGGAAACTAAAGAACAAAGAAAAGCCCTCCCTCTCTGGGAAATGGGCCTCTAGTCGCTACACAACATCTACAATTATTTTTACCTTTCATGCCACAGCTCTCTAAACACATTAGAATCCCAGTTTAAATTGAAACCAATCCTCATGCGTACAAACATCTTCGTCCAGCATGAATCTAACTTTAACTCTCAAGTTTATAAAATGTTGAGAGGAATAGATAGGGTGGACTCTCAGAGGCTATTTCCCCGGGTTGAAATGGTCGCTACGAGAGGACACAGATTTAAGGTGCGGGGAGGGAAGTACAGAGGTGATGTTAGGGGTAAGTTTTTCACTCAGAGGGTGGTGAGTGATTGGAATCGGCTGCCGTCGTCGGTGGTGGAGGCGAACTCGCTGGGGTCTTTTAAAAGACTTCTGGATGAGTATATGGGGTTTAATGGGATTGGGGGTTATAGATAGGTCTATAGATTGGTGGGGTTGATGTGATCGGCGCAACTCGAGGGCCGAAGGGCCTGTTTGTGCTGTAATGTTCTATGTTCTATGTTCTAAATCTTTTCCAGGTAGAGAAACATTAAACTAAATACATTAAAAACTATACCTTATTTCTAACATTTACTAATACAGATATAAATCCCTTAAAACTACGTTCGGTTTCCAAACAACAAGAGATTGAATCAGTCTTGATATACCTGGGGCTAAAATAGTCTCCTACGTCCACTGGGGTAGAATTTGTCTTAATATGCACAATAAATGATCAGTCTTGGTGTGCACAGAATTAAAATATATGCCCCACATGAAATGAATGAGTCTTGATACACACATGAGCACAATCAGTTTCGATATACAAAGAAGTGAATCTGTCCCAATAAATGCAGGAAGAGAATCAACATTGATGTGCACAGTGAGAGAATCAGCCTCGATATAAAGAGGCAAAGATCAGATTTGATATACGTAGAGATAAAATCTGTCAATGTGTGTATAGCCAGTAATTCAGATTTGATACACACGTTGCCAGAAATGTCTTGTTATATACAAGAAGAGAAAACTTGATATGGATGCAGAAGTGGCTTGGCCATAGAAGATAGAGGGTAGCTGTAGAGGGGAAGGCTGTGACTAACGGTGTTCATGATGTGGATGTTGGACTTTAACTTGGTGTTGTGAGATTTCTTACTAATGGTGTTCGAAAGGGATCAGTTCTGGGTCCTTTGTTGTTCGTAGTATATATAAATGATTTGGAGGAAAATGTAGCTGATTTGATTAGCAAGTTCGCAGAAGACACACAAATCAGTGGAGTTGCAGATAATGAAGAGGATTGTCAGAGAATACAGCAAGATATAGACCAGTTGGAGACTTGGGCAGAGAAATGGCAAAAGGCATTTAATCTGGACAAGTGTGAGATAATGCATTTTGGAAGGTCCAATGCCTGAAGGAATTTTACAGGAAATGGTAGAACCCTTCGGAGTATTAACAGGCAGAGAGATCTGGGCGTACATGTCCACCAATCACTGAAAGTGGCAATGCAGGTGGATAAGGTAGTCAAGAAAGCATATAACATGCTTGTCTTCATCAGTTGGGACACAGTATAAAAATTGGCAGGTCCTGCTGCACCTGTACAGAACTTTGGTTCGGCCTCATTTAGAATATTGTATACAATCCTGGTTGTCACACTACCAGACGGATGTAGAGGCTTTGGAGAGGGTACAGAAGAGGTTTACCAGGATGTTGTCTGGTCTGGAGTGTATTAGCTATGAGGAGAGGTTGGATAACTCGATTTGTTCTCACTGGAATGTTGGTGGTTGAGGGATGACCTGATAGAGTTTTACGAGATTATGAGTGACATGGACAGAGTGGATAGTCAGATGCTCTTTCCTAGGGTAGGAAAATCAAGTACTGGGGACATAGATTTAAGGTGCGTGGGGAAAAGTTTAGAGGAGATGTGTGAGGCAAGTTTTTTACGCAGAGGGTGGTGAACGTCTGGGGGTTGGTGGGAGCAGGTACGATAGCAGCATTTATCTAGATGAATACATAAATAGGATGGAAATGGAAGGATATGGGCTCCGTAAGTGCATACGGTTTTAGTTTAGGCAGGGCATCATGATCGGTACAAGCCTGAAGGGCTGAAGGGCCTGTTCCTGTGCTGTACTTTTCTTTGTTCTTTGTGCAGACTACAAAAGTAGGATCTAATGATCAAACTGTGTAAGACACTGGTGAAGCCACAACTCCAGTATTGTGTGCAGTTCTGGTCACCATGTTGTAGGGAAGGCGTAATTGTTCTGGAGACAGTGCTGATGACACCAAAGTCAGAGGTGTGGTAGATTGTGATGAAAGATGTCATAGTTTGCAGGGAGACTTAGAAAGGTTGCAGAGCTGGGCTGAGAGGTGGCGGATGGAGTTTAATGCGGAGAAGTGTGAGGTAATTCATTTTGGTAGGAATAACAGATGTGTCGAGTATAGGGCTAACGGGAGGACTTTGAATAGTGTGGATGAACAGAGGGATCTAGGTGTATGTGTACATAGATCCCTGAAAGTTGGGAATGAAGTGGATAGGGTTATTAAGAAGGCATACGGTGTCTTGGCATTTATTGGCTATGGGTAATGCGCAGGAAGGTGAGTTTAGATAGGGCACTTGGGTATCTTTGGGTCGGTAGGGCAAGATGAGCCAAATGGCCTCCTCCTAAGCTGTATCATTTCTGTGGTTCTACATACTGTTAGAATTAGTCTTGAAATACACAAACAAAATCAGCCTGCATATACAAGGGAGAGGATCAGCCTCAATATGTACAAGGAAAGAATCAACCTCAAGCTCCACAGGGAAAATACACAAGAAAAGAAACAGTCTTCATGTACACAGAAATATAACCATCCTCAGTATATATGGGAGACAATCAGTCTAAATATACATGAGGCTAGAATTGGTCTCCTATGTCAACAGGGATAGAAATTGTCTCAATATAGACAGATAAAGATCAGTCTTCATATACACGGAGATAAAATCATTCGTAATGTGCATCAGCAGCAAACTATTCGCAAAGACAAAGGAAAATAATCAGTCTTGCAGGAAGAGTATCCACATTGAGACACACTGAGAGCATCAGCCTTGACATACACAGGAAATAAATTTGTGTTGATATAAACAAGAAAGGAATCAGCCTTAGAGTACACAGAAATTAAATTTAATTTGATATACACAGGGAGAGAATCAATCTTGATATACACAGAGATAAAATTTGAATTATCAATAAATCAGTCCGGATATGAAATTTGAGGGAATCTCTCAATAGATACAGACAGGGATCAGTTTCAATATATGTATGGAGATAAAATCTTTAGTAAGTGCACTTCAAGTAAACCATCCTCGATGTACACATCTTGGAATCAACTCTCTACATATACAGGAAGCAAACCAATTTCCATATGCACAGTGTGAGAATCAGTCTTGATATACAGAGGAAGAGCTTCAGTTTTAATGTACATATTACCAAATATGTCTTGATGCACACAGGAAGAAAAAATTACTCTATATTCACATGGAGAGTATTAACCGCGATCTACACCGGTAACAAAGCAGACTCGATACACACAATGAGATCATCAGTCTCTATATACAGAGGAAGAGATTCAGTTCTCGATATACACATTTCTAAAAGCTTGATATACACAGGAAGAGAAAAAAAACTCCATCTACACGTGGAGTAGATCAAGAACAAAGAACAAAGAAAATTACAGCAGAGGAACAGCTGCACGACTGAAATAAAACCCCCTTCCAGGGACTGAATCTCTCTATGCTCATCCTCTTCATATATTTGTCCAGATGCCCCTTAAAACTCACTATCATATCTGCCTCTACTACTCCTGGCAGCGAGTTCCAGGCACCTGTCACACTCTGTATAAAAACTTGCCTCGTATATCTCCTTTAAACATTGCCCCTCACACCTTAAACCTGTGCACCCTAGTAATTGACTTTTCCACCCTGGGAAAAAGCTTCTGACTATCCACTCTGTCCATGCCTCTCATAATCTTGCAGACCTCTATCAGGTCGCCCCCTCAACCTACATTGTTCCAGTGAGAACAAACCAAGTTTCTCCAACCTCTCCTCATAGCTAATGCCCCCCATACCAGGCAACATCTTGGTAAATCTTTTCTGTATCCTCTCCAAAGCCTTCACATCCTTATGGTAGTGTGGCAGCTAGAATTGAACCCTATATTCCAAGTGCAGCCTAACTAAGGTTCTATAAAGCTGCAACATGACCTGCCAATTTTTAAACTCAATGCCCCGGCCGATGAAGGCAAGCATGCCGTATGCCTTCTTCACTACCTTCTCAACGATCCCTCTGCCAATGCTCTTAAGGGCTCTGCCATTTACTGTATATTTTCTATCTTTATTAGATCTTCCAAAATGCATTACCTCACATTATCTCAGTCTCAATATTTTCTTTTATTCATTCATGGGGTGTGGACGTTACATAGAACACTACAGCACAAACAGGCCCTTCGGCCCACAAGTTGCACCGATCATATCCATACCTACCAGGCCATAGAACTATCACTAACTCCCAATCCCATTAGATCCCATATACTCATCCAGAAGTCTTTTAAAAGACCCCAGCGAGTTCGCCTCTACCACCACCAACGGCAGCCGATTCCACTCACTCACTACCCTCTGAGTGAAAAACTTACCCCTAACATCACCTCTGTACTTCCCTCCCCGCACCTTAAACCTGTGACCTCTCGTAGCGACCATTTCAGCCCTGGGAAATAGCCTTTGAGAATCCACCCTATCTATACCTCTCAACATTTTATAAACCTCTATCAGGTCGCCTCTCAACCTTCGTCTCTCCAGGGAGAAGAGACCTAGCTCCCTCAACCTATCTTCATAAGGCATGCCTCCCAATCCAGGCAACATCCTTGTAAATCTCCTCTGCACCCTCTCAATAGCTTCCACATCCTTCCTGTAGTGAGACGACCAGAACTGCGCACAGTACTCCAAGTGGGGTCTGACAAGGGTCTTATAAAGTTGCAGCATTACCTCCCGACTCCTAAACTCAATCCCTCGATTAATGAAGGCCAGTACACCATATGCCTTCTTGACCACATTCTCCACCTGCGAGGCCGATTTAAGAGTCCTATGGACCCGGACCCCAAGATCCTTCTGCTCCTCAACACTGCTAAGACTGCTACCCTTGATATTGTACTCCTTCATCCCATTGGTCCTGCCAAAATGGACCACTACACATTTATCCACATTGAAGTCCATCTGCCACTTCACCACCCAGTCTTGCATCCTATCTATGTCACGCTGCAACTTCTGACATCCCTCCAGACTATCTACAACACCACCAACCTTTGTGACATCGGCGAACTTGCTAACCCATCCCTCCACTTCCTCATTCAGGTCATTTATGAAAATTACAAACAGCAAGGGTTCTAGAACAGATCCCTGTGGCACTCCACTGGTGACTGACCTCCATTCAGAAAAAGACCCATCCACAACCACTCTCTGCCTTCTGCAGGCAAGCCAGTTCTGGATCCACAAGGCCAAAGCCCCTTGGATCCCATGCCCTCTCACCTTCTCAAGAAGTCTTGCATGGGGACCTTATCAAACGCCTTGCTGAAGTCCATGTAAACCACATCCACCACTCTTCCTTCGTCAATGTGTTCAGTCACATTTTCAAAGAACTCAACCAGGCTCGTAAGGCACAACCTGCCCTTGACAAAGCCGTGCTGACTATTCCTTATCATACTAAACTTCTCTAAATGCTCATAAATACTGTCCCTCAGAATCCTCTCCATCAACTTACCAACCACTGAGGTCAGACTCACTGGTCAGTAATTTCCCGGGCTATCCCTGTTCCCTTTCTTGAAAATAGGAACCACATCCGCAATCCTCCAATCCTCCGGAACGTCTCCTGTCTCCATCGACGATGCAAAGATCATCGCCAGGGGCTCTGCAATCACTTCCCTCACCTCCCACAATAACCTGGGGTACATCCCATCCGGTCCCGGCGACTTATCTATCTTGACAGAACTTAAAAGTTCCAACACATCCTCTTTCTTAACTTCCACACACTCAATCTTTTCAGTCTGCCGCAAACCTGTAATACAACCTCCCAGATCACTTTCCACCGTTAATACCGAGGCAAAGTACTCATTAAGCACCTCTGCCATTTCTTCCAGTTCCACACAGACTTTTCCCCCTTCACCTTTTATAGGTCCTATCCCTTCTCTTCTCATCCTTTTACTCTTCACATATTTGTAGAACACCTTGGGATTCTCCTTAATCTTACCCGCCAAGGTCTTCTCATGACCCCTTCTGGCTTTCCTAATTTCCTTTTTAAGTTCCTTTCTACAAGCTGTAAACTCCTCTAGATCCTTAACATCTCCTCGCTCTCTGAACCTTTTGTACGCTTTTCTTTTCTTCCTGACTAGGTTCATCACAACCTTCCTGCACCACGGTTCCCGCGACCTACCAAAACCTCCTTGTCTCATCAGAACGTTGTCGTGCAGAGCTCCAGACAAACGTTTCTTGAAAATCCGCCACCTTCCTTCAGTACTGTTCCCCAAGAACACCTCCTTCCAGTTTACTCATCCAATTTTCTGCCTGATGCCTTCATATTTCCTCTACTCCAGATAAACACCTTCCTAGCCTGCCTGATCCTATCTCTTTCCAAAGCTATCGTGACGGAGATAGAATTATGATCGCCATCCCCGAGATGCTCTCCCACTGAGAGATCCTGGTTCATTAGCCAGCACCAGGTCAAGTACAGCCTCTCCTCTCGTAGGCTTATCCACGTACTGTGTCAGGAAACCCTCCTGAACACACCTAACAAACTCCTCCCCACCCAAACCCCTTACCCTAGGGATATTCCAGTCGAAGTTTGGGAAATTAAAGTCTCTCCTCCCATAATGTCACCTGCTGGGCCAGCATTTGTTGGCTTTCCCCGATTGCCCTTGAACTGAATGACTTGCTCGGCGATTTCAGAGGATATTTTTAAGAGTCAACCACATTGCTATGGATCTGGAGTTACATGTAGGCAGACGGAGTAAGGACGGCAGATTTCCATCCTTAAAGAGCATTAGTGAACCAGATGGGTTTTTATGACAATCAGCAATGGTTTCACGATCATCATCAGACTTTTAATTCCAAATTTTTATTGAATTCACATTGCACCATCTATAATGGGGGGATTTGAACTCAGGACCCCAGAGCATTATCCAGGGTCTCTAGATTACTAGTCCAGCGACAATAACATTACACCATGACCTTCTCTACACATAGAGTGAATTAGTCTGATATACACAGGCAGAAATCAATTATGAAACACAGATCATAAAAATCTTTCTCTGTGTACACAATCAGGAAATCATATTCATTATGCACAAGAAGTGAATCAATGGCAATACACATAGGCAAATAATCTGTCTTGATATACAGAGGAAATGTAGCAGTCTCAATATGCACAGGGAAAGCATCAGACTCAATATATTCAGGAACTGAATTATAATCAATATAGGCACAGTAAGAAGTCTCACAACACCAGGTTAAAGTCCATGTTTGGTAGCGCAAGCATTTGGAGCATTGCCCCTTCATCAGGTGAGTGAAGAGTTTGGTTTACAAACAGGTCCTATAGACACAAACATTCAGCCTCTGACCTTCGGGTAAGCATTCTCCAAGGTGCCCTTCATGACACACGACAGCGCAGAGTCGCTGAACAGAGACTGATAGCCAAGTTCCACACACATGAGGTCATCCTCAACCATTAAACCAGATGTGAAAAGCAGTTTGCTTAAATCAGTCTCAATATACACATTGCTAGAATCAACCTTGATATATACATTGCTACAATCAGCTTACACAGGAAGAAAATTAGCCTCCATATACACATGGATCCATGTCGATATATAATGGGAGAGGATCAGTCTTGATTTACACAGCAAGAAGTCTCACAACACCAGGTTAAACTCCAACAGGTTTATTTGGAATCATGAGCTTTCTGAGCACTGCTCTTCCATCAGCTGATCGCCTCACTTGATGAAGGAGCAGCACTACAAAAGTTTGTGATTCCAAATAAACCTGGTGTTGTGAGATTTCTTGCTGTGCCCACCCCAGTCCAACGCCAGCAACTCCACATCTCAATCGAGACAAGCAGGAATTAGTCTTGACACACACAGGAATGAAATCCATCACAGTGTGTACATCCAGTAGGGGATTCAGTCTTGTAGAGAGCGAGAGACTGAGTCCTGATATATACAGGCAGAGAGATCAGTCATGAAAGACAGGTAAAATCTGTCAGTATGTGCGCATCCAGTGAACCAGTCTCAACATAAACATTCATAGACAATTTTGACATACACAGGGAATGATTCAGTCTCAATATACACAGTAAGAGAATCAGCCTCGCTACACACAAGGCCAGAGAAAGCCTCGATATTTCAGAGAGAAGATCAGTCTATACAAACACTGAGACATCAGTCTCGATCTACAAAGGCAGAGATCAGTTTTGACATACATAGAATCATATAATCCTTACACTGCAGAATGATGCCGCAGTAGGTTTTTTTTTGCCTTTAACATTTTATTAACAAGTTTGTTGACAGATAAATCTGTGGAAGGTGGCGGGGGGGGGGGGGGGGGTGAGGGGGGGGGGGGTGCAGATTCCACAGCCAGTGCTCACTGATCCTTCAGCTCCTGCAATCGGCAAATTGCAGATTTCGCTGTAACAAATGATCTAAAAGATGCTGACTGTCCTTCATCTTTGTCTTCCCGCAGAAGGAGCAGGTGTATTTGGCGTGCTGACTGATCTCGATCTTTTTCACCATTTTGCAGAGGGAGGCTCCATAGTGAATCCCGTATTTCCCCACGATCCCCACCTTCTTGGTGCACTTGGCCATCTTCCCAGATGGAGCAGAGAGAGCAAAAGGAATTTGGAGTGAAATAATGCAGCAAACTACTGTCACCCAATGTGGGGTTCAAACCCACAACTCTGGGATTAAGAGTCCCATGCTCTACCGACTGAGTTAGTCGGGGGCATAAGGTTAAACTCATGGAATCCAGGGTGAGGTAGCCAGATGAATATAAAATTGGCTTGATGACAAGAAAGAGAATGGTTGTAATGGTTTTTTCAAACTGGACACCTGTGACCAGTGGTGTGCCTCAAAGATCGATGCTAGGTCCACTGTCATTTCTTATTTATATTAAAGATTTAGATAAGAATTTAGGAGGCATAAGTTTGCAGATGATACCAAGATTGATGGCATTGTGGACAGTGAAGGTTATCTAGAATTGCGATGAGATCTTGATCAATTGGGCCAGTGGGCCAATGAATGGCAAATGGAGTTTAATTTAGATAAATGTGGCATGATGCATTTTGGTGAATCGAATTGGGACAGGACCTACTCAGTTAATGGTAGGACTTGGGGAGAGGTGTAGAACAAAAAGATCTAAGAGAATAGGTTCATAGCTCCTTGAAAATTGAGTCAGAGATGGACAGGCTGTGAAGAAGGCATTCGGAATGCTTGGTTTCATTGGTCAGAACATTGAATACAGGAGTTGGGACGTCTTATTGAAGTTGTACAAGACATTGGTAAGGCCACACTTGGAATACTGTGTGCAGTTCTGGTCACCCTATTATAGAAAGGATATTATTAAACTAGAAAGAGTGCAGAAAAGATTTACTCGGATGCTACTGGGACTTGATGTTTTGAATTATAAGGGGAGGCTGGATAGACTGGGACTTCTTTTCCTGCGTGTAGGAAGCTGAGGGGTGATCTTGTAGGGAATTATAACATAATGAGGGACATAGATCAGCCAGATAGTCAATATCTTTTCCCAAAGATAGGAGAGCTTAAAACTAAGGACATAGGTTTAAGGTGAGAGGGGAGAGATACAAAAGTGTCCAGAGGATGGTGAGTGCCTGGAAAGAGTTACCAGAGGCAGTAGTAGGGGCGGGACAATTTTGTCTTTTAACAAACAATTAGACAGTTACAGGGGTAAGATGGGTATAGAGGGAATGAGACAAACGCGGGCAGTTGGGACTAGCTTGGTGATGGTCGTTCCCCCGCTCTGACAAGTATACCATTTTGGATACTGTTGGCGAGGATGACCTATCGGGATAAAAGTAGCAGCAGCCAAAGCAGTAGCACCATGGATGGTTCTGTTGTTAAGCAGAGAGGGACAAAGAGCACTAGAGCAATAGTTATAACTCTACTGTTAGGCATGCAGATAGGCACTTCTGTGGACATGAAAGAGACTCTAGGATGATGTGTTGCCTCTCTGGTGCCAGAGTCCAGAATGTCTCTGAACAGGCAGAAAGCATTCCGAAGGGAGAGGGTGAACAGCTATAAGTCGTGGTACATATTGGTACTAATGACATAGGTAGGAAGAGTGATGAGGTCCTGAAGCAGCAGTTTAGGGAATTAGGTAGAAAGTTAAAAAGCAGAACCTCTAGGGTTATAATTTCAAGATTACTCCCTGTGCCACATATAAGACTAGGAATAGGAAGATAGTACAGTTCAACATGTGGCTAAACAGCTGGTGTAGGAGGGAGAGTTTCAGTATCTAGATTATTGGGACCTCTTCTGGACCTGGTGGGATTTGTACAAGAAGGTTGTATCTAAACTGGAAGGGCATGAATATTCTGGCTGGGAGATTTGCTAGTGTCACACGGAAGGATTTAAACTAGTTTGGCAAGGGGGTGGGAACAAAAGCAAAGGTGAAGCAGCTGAAGGGGAACCAGAGAGTAGGGCCAATGAGACTCAGAGGAAGAGCAGGCAGGGTGTGATTGCTAATCAAAGAGGGTCTGGGGGACTGAAGTGCATTTGTTTCAATGTGAGAAGTGTAACAGGTAAGGCAGATTTACTTAGAGCTTAGATTAGTACTTGGAACTATGATGCTGTTGCCATTACAGAGACTTGGTTAAGGGAAGGGCAGGGTTGGAAGCTTAACGTTCCAGGATACAGATGTTTCAGGAAGGATAGAGGGGGGGTGTAAAAGGGGTGGGGGAGTTGTACTACTGGTTAAGGAGAATATCACAGCTGTACTGCAGGAGGACAGTGCGGAGGGCTCATACAGCGAGGCAATATGAGTTTAGGAATAGGAATGGCGTAGTCACAATGTCGGGGGTTTACCAGAGGCTGCCCAACTGCCAGTGGGAGATAGAGGAACAGATATGTAGGCAGATTTTGACAAGGTGTAAAAGTAACTGTGTTATTGTGGTGGGAGATTTTAACTCCCCCTATATTGGCTGGGACTCACTTAGTGCCAGGAGTGTGGATGGGGCAGAATTTGTAAGGAGCATCCAGAAGGGCTTCTTGAAATTGTAAGTCGATAGTCCAACTAGGGAAGGGGCCGTATTGGACCTGGTATTGGGGAATGAGCCCAGGCCGGTGGCTGACATTTCAGTAGGGGAGCAGTTCAAGAACAGTAACCGCAATTCAGTAAGCTTTAAGATACTGATGGATAAAGATATGTAGTCCTCAAGTGAAGGTGCTAAACTGGGGAAAGACTAATTACAACAATATTAGGCAGGAACTAAAGGATGTAGATTGGGGGCAGATGTTTGAGGGCAAATCAACATCCGGCATGTGGGAGGCTTTCAAGTGTAAGTTGATAGAAATTCAGGACCGGCACATTCCTGTAAGGATGAAGGATAAGTATGGCAAGTTTTCAGAACCTTGGATAACAAGAGATATTGTGAGCCTAGTCAGCGAGAAAAAGGAAGCATTTGTCAACGCTAGGAGGCTGGGAACACATGAAGCAAGTGGAATACAAGGAAAGTAGAAAGAAACTTAAGCAAGGAGTAAGAAGAGCTAAAAGGGGTCACGAAAAAGTGTTGGCCAGCAAGATTAAGGAAAATCCCAAGCTTTTTATACATATATAAAGAGCAAGCAGATGGCCAGGGAGAGGGTTGGCCCACTCAAGGACGGGGAGGGAATCTATGTGTGGAGCCAGAGGAAATGGGCGAGGTATTAAACAAGTATTTTGCGCCAGTATTCACCAAAGAGAAAGACATGGTGGATGAAAAGTCTGGGAAAGAGTGTGTAAATAGTTTGAGTCATGTTGAGATCAAAAAGGAGGAGGTATTGAGGTTCTGGAGAAACATTAAGGTAAACAAGTCCCCAGGGCCTGATGAGATATACCCCAGAATTCTGAGAGAGGCAAGGGAGGAAATTGCTGGGGCCTTGAGAGAAATCTTTGTATCCTCACTGGTTAAAGGGAAGGTCCCAGAGGATTGGAGAATAGCCAATGTTGTTCCTTTGTTTAAGAAGGGTAGCAAAAATAATCCAGGTAATTACAGGCCGGTGAACCTTACGTCAGTGGTAGGGAACTTATTGGACAGAATTCTTCGAGACAAGATTTACCTCCACTTCGAAATAAGTGGATGTATTAGCAAGATGCAACATGGTTTTGTGAAGGGAAGGTTGTGTCTCACTAACCTGATCGAGTTTTTTGAGGAAGTGTTGAAGATGATTGATGAGGTTAGGGCAGTGGATGTGATCTACATGGACTTCAGTAAGGCCTTTGACAAGATCCCTCATAGCAGACTGGTGCAGAAGGTGAAGTCACATCGGATCAGACGTGAGCTGGCAACGTGGATACAAAACAAGTCAAAGAAAGGTGTGTTTCTGAATGGAGGGCTGTGACAAGTGGTGTTTCTCAGGGATCACTGCTGATATATTACTGATATATCAGTGCTGATATATATTACAAACCTTTGCTGTTTGTAATATATATAAATGATTTGGAGGAAAATGTAACTAGCTTGATTAGTAAGTTATTGGACGACATAAAGGTTGGTGGATTTGCAGGTAATGATGAGGACCATCAGTGGATACAGCAGGATATAGATCAGTTGGAGACTTGGGTGGAGAGATGGGAGATGGAGTTTAATCCAGACAAATGTGAGGTTATGCATTTTGGGAGGTCTAAAGCAGATGGGAAATATACAGTAAATGGCAGAACCCTTAAGAATATTGATAGGCAGAGGGATCTGGGTGTACAGGTACACAGGTCACTGAAAGTGGCAGTGCAGGTGGAGAAGGTAGTCAAGAAAGCAGACAGCTTGCCTTCATCAGCCGGGGTATTGAGTTTAAAAATTGGCAAGTCATGTTGCAGCTTTATAGAACCTTAGTTCCTGGAATGACAGAGGTTGAGGGGAGACCTGATAGAAGTCTATAAGATTGAGAGGCACGGACAGAGTGGATAGTCAGAAGCTTTTTCCCAAGTGGAGGAGTCAATTACTAGGGGGGCACAGGTTTAAGGTGCAAGGAGCAAGGCTTAAAGGAGACGTATGAGGCAGGTTTTTTACACAGAGGGTGGTGGGTGCCTGGAACTCGCTGCTAGGGGAGGTAGTGGAAGCAGTTTGATAGTGACTTTTAAGTGGTGTCTTGACAAATACTTGAATAGGATGGGAATAGAGGGATATGGTACGCCCGGAAGGGTAGGGGGTTTTAGTTAAGTCGGGCAGCATGGTTGGTGCAGGCTTGGAGGGCCGAAGGGCCTGTTCCTGTGCTGTAATTTTCTTTGTTCTTTGTTCTTCATGGTAAAAACTGGGTGGCAGGGACAAGCTGGGCCAAAGGGCCTACTTTCATACTGTAAACCTCTATGACTGTATGAGGTGGTGTTTCTCCAGTGTGTGTTAGGGTTCACTAGAACATTGCAAAAGGTCAAGGATGGACATGTTGACAGGAGAGCAGGGTGATGTTGAAGTGGCAAGCGACAGGAAGGTCTATGTCCAATTTGCGGATGGACTGAAGGTGTTCAACAAAGCAGTCACCCAGTCTATGTTTGGTCTCTCTGATGTAGAGTTGACCACATTGGGAGCAACAAATGCAATAGACCAGATTGATGGAGGTGCATGTAAAGTGCTGCTTCACCTAGAAGGGGTGTTTATTAATCGAGGGATTGAGTTTAGGAGTCGGGAGGTAATGCTGCAACTTTACAGGACCCTCGTCAGGCCTCATTTGGAGTACTGTGCGCAGTTCTGGTCGCCTCACTATAGGAAAGACGTAGAAGCTATTGAAAGGGTGCAGAGGAGATTTACAAGGATGTTGCCTGGACTGGGAGGCATGCCTTATGAAGATAGGTTGAGGGAGCTGGGACTCTTTTCCCTGGAGAGGCGAAGGTTGAGAGGCGACCTGATAGAAGTTTATAAAATGTTGAGAGGAATAGATAGGGTGGACTCTCAGAGGCTATTTCCCCGGGTTGAAATGGTCACTACGAGAGGACACAGATTTAAGGTGCGGGGAGGGAAGTACAGAGGTGATGTTAGGGGTAAGTTTTTCACTCAGAGGGTGGTGAGTGAATGGAATCGGCTGCCGTCGTCGGTGGTGGAGGCGAACTCGCTGGGGTCTTTTAAAAGACTTCTGGATGAGTATATGGGGTTTAATGAGATTGGGGGTTATAGATAGGTCTATAGATTGGTGGGGTTGATGCGATCGGCGCAACTCGAGGGCCGAAGGGCCTGTTTGTGCTGTAATGTTCTATGTTTCTATGTTTCTATGTTTAGGATCTGGGATGGTGAGCAGAGAAGAGGTAAAGGGGCAGATGTTGCAACTTCAACCATTGCAGGGGAAAGATGCGGTGGACAGGGGGTGAAGTATTGGGTATGATGGAGGAGTGGACCAAGGTGTCTTGGAGAGAACGGTCCTTGTGGAATGTTGATGGGGGGAGTGAGGGGAAGATGTGCTGAGCACGGGCATCATGCTGGAGTTAGAGGAAAAGGCAGAGGATGATCCTTTGAATGCGAAAGCTGCTGGAGTGAAAAGTGAGAACAAAGGGGTCCCTTTCCTGGTTCTGAGAGGAAGTGGAGGGGGTGAGACCAGTGGCCGAGGTTTGGCCGTGTTTGAGAGCCCTGCTAACTATCGTGGGTGGAAAGCCATAATAGAGGGAGAAGGATTTGAGGTGTGAAAAGCCATTGTCAAGATAGTTGTGGCAGTCAGTGGGCTTATAATGAATACTAGTGGGCAGTTTATCACCACAAATAGAGACAGAGAGCCCTAGAAAGGGAAGAGGAGTGTCAGAGATGGACCAGGTGGAGTTTATATACGGTTGGAAATTAGAAGCAAAATTGATAAATGTTTCCAGCTCCAAGCTAGAACATAAAACAGCACCGAGACAGTCGTTGATGTCCGGATAAAGGAGTTGTGGCAGATGGCCGGAATAGGACTGGAACACGGAATGCTACACATAACACAAAAATATTGGGACCCATGCGGGTGCCCATAGCTATACATTTTATTTGCATTCAATCTTGTTAAACACACCGAGTGAATGAATTCTGATGTACACAGGCAGACAGACCAGTCACAGGGAGTGAATCAGTGTTTATAAACACAGGGAGTAAATCAGTGTTTATATACACAGGGAATGAATCAGTGTTTATATACACAGGGAGTGAATCAGTGTTTATATACACAGGGAGTGAATCAGTGTTTATATACACAGGGAGTGAATCAGTGTTTATATACACAGGGAGTGAATCAGTGTTTATATACACAGGGAGTGAATCAGTGTTTATATACACAGGGAGTGAATCAGTGTTTATATACACAGGGAGTGAATCAGTGTTTATATACACAGGGAGTGAATCAGTGTTTATATACACAGGGAGTGAATCAGTGTTTATATACACAGGGAGTGAATCAGTGTTTATATACACAGGGAGTGAATCAGTGTTTATATACACAGGGAGTGAATCAGTGTTTATATACACAGGGAATGAATCAGTGTTTATATACACAGGGAGTGAATCAGTGATTATATACACAGGGAGTGAATCAGTGTTTATATACACAGGGAGTGAATCAGTGTTTATATACACAGGGAGTGAATCAGTGCTTATATACACAGGGAATGAATCAGTGTTTATATACACAGGGAATGAATCAGTGTTTATATACACAGGGAGTGAATCAGTGTTTATATACACAGGGAGTGAATCAGTGTTTATATACACAGGGAGTGAATCAGTGTTTATATACAATGGGAGTGAATCAGTGTTTATTTACACAGGGAATGAATCAGTGTTTATATACACAGGGAGTGAATCAGTGTTTATATACACAGGGAGTGAATCAGTGTTTATATACACAGGGAGTGAATCAGTGTTTATATACACAGGGAGTGAATCAGTGTTTATATACACAGGGAGTGAATCAGTGTTTATATACACAGGGAATGAATCAGTGTTTATATACACAGGGAATGAATCAGTGTTTATATACACAGGGAGTGAATCAGTGTTTATATACACAGGGAGTGAATCAGTGTTTATATACACAGGGAGTGAATCAGTGTTTATATACACAGGGAGTGAATCAGTGTTTATATACACAGGGAGTGAATCAGTGTTTATATACACAGGGAATGAATCAGTGTTTATATACACAGGGAGTGAATCAGTGATTATATACACAGGGAATGAATCAGTGTTTATATACACAGGGAGTGAATCAGTGTTTATATACACAGGGAATGAATCAGTGTTTATATACACAGGGAATGAATCAGTGTTTATATACACAGGGAGTGAATCAGTGTTTATATACACAGGGAGTGAATCAGTGTTTATATACACAGGGAGTGAATCAGTGTTTATATACACAGGGAGTGAATCAGTGATTATACACAGGGAGTGAATCAATGTTTATATACAAAGGGAGTGAATCAGTGTTTATATACACAGGGAGTGAATCAGTGTTTATATACACAGGGAATGAATCAGTGTTTATATACACAGGGAGTGAATCAGTGTTTATATACACAGGGAGTGAATCAGTGTTTATATACACAGGGAGTGAATCAGTGATTATATACACAGGGAATGAATCAGTGTTTATATACACAGGGAGTGAATCGGTGTTTATATACACAGGGAATGAATCAGTGTTTATATACACAGGGAGTGAATCAGTGTTTATATACACAGGGAGTGAATCAGTGTTTATATACACAGGGAGTGAATCAGTGTTTATATACACAGGGAGTGAATCAGTGTTTATATACACAGGGAGTGAATCAGTGTTTATATACACAGGGAGTGAATCAGTGTTTATATACACAGGGAATGAATCAGTGTTTATATACACAGGGAGTGAATCAGTGTTTATATACACAGGGAATGAATCAGTGTTTATATACACAGGGAATGAATCAGTGTTTATATACACAGGGAGTGAATCAGTGTTTATATACACAGGGAGTGAATCAGTGTTTATATACACAGGGAGTGAATCAGTGTTTATATACACAGGGAGTGAATCAGTGTTTATATACACAGGGAATGAATCAGTGTTTATATACACAGGGAATGAATCAGTGTTTATATACACAGGGAGTGAATCAGTGTTTATATACACAGGGAGTGAATCAGTGTTTATATACACAGGGAATGAATCAGTGTTTATACACAGGGAGTGAATCAGTGTTTATATACACAGGGAGTGAATCAGTGTTTATACACAGGGAGTGAATCAGTGTTTATATACACAGGGAGTGAATCAGTGTTTATATACACAGGGAGGGAATCAGTGTTTATATACACAGGGAATGAATCAGTGTTTATATACACAGGGAATGAACCAGTGTTTATATACACAGGGAGTGAATCAGTGTTTATATACACAGGGAGTGAATCAGTGTTTATATACACAGGGAGTGAATCAATGTTTATATACACAGGGAATGAATCAATGTTTATATACACAGGGAGTGAATCAGTGTTTATATACACAGGGAGTGAATCAGTGTTTATATACACAGGGAGTGAATCAGTGTTTATATACACAGGGAGTGATCAGTGTTTATATACACAGGGAGTGAATCAGTGATTATATACACAGGGAGTGAATCAGTGTTTATATACACAGGGAGTGAATCAGTGTTTATATACACAGGGAGTGAATCAGTGATTATATACACAGGGAGTGAATCAGTGTTTATATACACAGGGAGTGAATCAGTGTTTATACACACAGGGAGTGAATCAATGTTTATATACACAGGGAATGAATCAATGTTTATATACACAGGGAGTGAATCAGTGTTTATATACACAGGGAGTGAATCAGTGATTATATACACAGGGAGTGAATCAGTGTTTATATACACAGGGAGTGAATCAGTGTTTATACACACAGGGAGTGAATCAGTGTTTATACACACAGGGAGTGAATCAGTGTTTATATACACAGGGAGTGAATCAATGTTTATATACACAGGGAGTGAATCAGTGTTTATATACACAGGGAATGAATCAGTGATTATACACACAGGGAGTGAATCAGTGTTTATATACACAGGGAGTGAATCAATGTTTATATACACAGGGAGTGAATCAGTGTTTATACACACAGAGAGTGAATCAGTGTTTATATACACAGGGAGTGAATCAGTGTTTATATACACAGGGAGTGAATCAGTGTTTATATACACAGGGAGTGAATCAGTGTTTATATACACAGGGAATGAATCAATGTTTATATACACAGGGAGTGAATCAGTGTTTATATACACAGGGAGTGAATCAATGTTAAAATGCACAGGGAATGAATCAGTGATTATACACACAGGGAGTGAATCAGTGTTTATATACACAGGGAGTGAATCAGTGTTTATATACACAGGGAATGAATCAATGTTTATATACACAGGGAGTGAATCAGTGTTTATATACACAGGGAGTGAATCAGTGTTTATATACACAGGGAGTGAATCAGTGTTTATATACACAGGGAGTGAATCAGTGTTTATACACACAGGGAGTGAATCAGTGTTTATACACACAGGGAGTGAATCAGTGTTTATACACACAGGGAGTGAATCAGTGTTTATATACACAGGGAGTGAATCAATGTTTATATACACAGGGAGTGAATCAGTGTTTATATACACAGGGAGTGAATCAGTGTTTATATACACAGGGAGTGAATCAGTGTTTATACACACAGGGAGTGAATCAGTGTTTATACACACAGGGAGTGAATCAGTGTTTATATACACAGGGAGTGAATCAATGTTTATATACACAGGGAGTGAATCAGTGTTTATACACACAGGGAGTGAATCAGTGTTTATACACACAGGGAGTGAATCAGTGTTTATATACACAGGGAGTGAATCAATGTTTATATACACAGGGAGTGAATCAGTGTTTATACACACAGGGAGTGAATCAGTGTTTATACACACAGGGAGTGAATCAGTGTTTATATACACAGGGAGTGAATCAATGTTTATATACACAGGGAGTGAATCAGTGTTTATATACACAGGGAGTGAATCAGTGTTTATATACACAGGGAGTGAATCAGTGTTTATATACACAGGGAATGAATCAGTGTTTATATACACAGGGAGTGAATCAGTGTTTATATACACAGGGAGTGAATCAGTGTTTATACACACAGGGAGTGAATCAATGTTTATATACACAGGGAATGAATCAATGTTTATATACACAGGGAGTGAATCAGTGTTTATATACACAGGGAATGAATCAGTGATTATATACACAGGGAGTGAATCAGTGTTTATACACAGAGAGTGAATCAGTGTTTATACACACAGGGAGTGAATCAGTGTTTATACACACAGGGAGTGAATCAGTGTTTATATACACAGGGAGTGAATCAGTGTTTATATACACAGGGAATGAATCAATGTTTATATACACAGGGAGTGAATCAGTGTTTATATACACAGGGAGTGAATCAGTGTTTATATACACAGGGAGTGAATCAGTGTTTATATACACAGGGAGTGAATCAGTGTTTATACACACAGGGAGTGAATCAGTGTTTATACACACAGGGAGTGAATCAGTGTTTATACACACAGGGAGTGAATCAGTGTTTATATACACAGGGAGTGAATCAGTGATTATATACACAGGGAGTGAATCAGTGATTATATACACAGGGAGTGAATCAGTGTTTATACACACAGAGAGTGAATCAGTGTTTATACACACAGGGAGTGAATCAGTGTTTATACACACAGGGAGTGAATCAGTGTTTATATACACAGGGAGTGAATCAGTGTTTATATACACAGGGAATGAATCAATGTTTATATACACAGGGAGTGAATCAGTGTTTATATACACAGGGAGTGAATCAGTGTTTATATACACAGGGAGTGAATCAGTGTTTATATACACAGGGAGTGAATCAGTGTTTATACACACAGGGAGTGAATCAGTGTTTATACACACAGGGAGTGAATCAGTGTTTATACACACAGGGAGTGAATCAGTGTTTATATACACAGGGAGTGAATCAATGTTTATATACACAGGGAGTGAATCAGTGTTTATATACACAGGGAGTGAATCAGTGTTTATATACACAGGGAGTGAATCAGTGTTTATACACACAGGGAGTGAATCAGTGTTTATACACACAGGGAGTGAATCAGTGTTTATATACACAGGGAGTGAATCAATGTTTATATACACAGGGAGTGAATCAGTGTTTATACACACAGGGAGTGAATCAGTGTTTATACACAGAGGGAGTGAATCAGTGTTTATATACACAGGGAGTGAATCAATGTTTATATACACAGGGAGTGAATCAGTGTTTATACACACAGGGAGTGAATCAGTGTTTATACACACAGGGAGTGAATCAGTGTTTATATACACAGGGAGTGAATCAATGTTTATATACACAGGGAGTGAATCAGTGTTTATATACACAGGGAGTGAATCAGTGTTTATATACACAGGGAGTGAATCAGTGTTTATATACACAGGGAGTGAATCAGTGTTTATATACACAGGGAATGAATCAGTGTTTATATACACAGGGAGTGAATCAGTGTTTATATACACAGGGAGTGAATCAGTCTGGATATACACAGGGAGTGAATCAGTCTGGATATACACGGGGAGTGAATCAGTCTGGATGTACACAGGGAGTGAATCAGTCTGGATATACACAGGGAGTGAATCAGTCTGGATATACACAGGGAGTGAATCAGTCTGGATATACACGGTGAGTGAATCAGTCTGGATATACACGGGGAGTGAATCAGTCTGGATATACACAGGGAGTGAATCAGTCTGGATATACACAGGGAGTGAAACAGTCTGGATATACACAGGGAGTGAAACAGTCTGGATATACACAGAGAGTGAATCAGTCTGGATATACACAGAGAGTGAAACAGTCTGGATATACACAGGGAGTGAATCAGTCTGGATGTACACAGGGAGTGAATCAGTCTGGATGTACACAGGGAGTGAATCAGTCTGGATGTACACAGGGAGTGAATCAGTCTGGATGTACACAGGGAGTGAATCAGTCTGGATGTACACAGGGAGTGAATCAGTCTGGATATACATGGTGAGTGAATCAGTCTGGATATACACAGGGAGTGAATCAGTCTGGATATACACAGGGAGTGAATCAGTCTGGATGTACACAGGGAGTGAATCAGTCTGGATGTACACAGGGAGTGAATCAGTCTGGATATACACAGGGAGTGAATCAGTCTGGATATACACAGGGAGTGAATCAGTCTGGATATACACAGGGAGTGAATCAGTCTGGATATACACAGCGAGTGAATCAGTCTGGATATACACAGGGAGTGAATCAGTCTGGATATACATGGTGAGTGAATCAGTCTGGATGTACACAGGGAGTGAATCAGTCTGGATATACACAGGGAGTGAATCAGTCTGGATATACACAGGGAGTGAAACAGTCTGGATATACACAGGGAGTGAAACAGTCTGGATATACACAGGGAGTGAAACAGTCTGGATATACACAGGGAGTGAAACAGTCTGGATATACACGGGGAGTGAATCAGTCTGGATATACACAGGGAGTGAATCAGTCTGGATATACACAGGGAGTGAAACAGTCTGGATATACACAGGGAGTGAAACAGTCTGGATATACACAGGGAGTGAAACAGTCTGGATATACACATGGAGTGAATCAGTCTGGATATACACAGCGAGTGAATCAGTCTGGATACACACAGGGAGTGAATCAGTCTGGATATACACAGAGAGTGAATCAATCTGGATATACACAGAGAGTGAATCAGTCTGGAAATACACAGAGAGTGAATCAGTCTGGATGTACGCAGGGAGTGAATCAGTCTGGATATACACAGGGAGTGAAACAGTCTGGATATACACAGGGAGTGAAACAGTCTGGATATACGCAGGGAGTGAATCAGTCTGGATACACACAGAGAGTGAATCAATCTGGATATACACAGGGAGTGAAACAGTCTGGATATACACAGGGAGTGAAACAGTCTGGATATACACAGGGAGTGAAACAGTCTGGATATACACAGGGAGTGAAACAGTCTGGATATACACAGGGAGTGAAACAGTCTGGATATACACAGGGAGTGAAACAGTCTGGATATACACAGGGAGTGAAACAGTCTGGATATACACAGGGAGTGAATCAGTCTGGATATACACAGGGAGTGAATCAGTCTGGATTTACTAAAGTTAAATTTTAGTCACAAGTAGGCTTACATTAACACCGCAGTGAGGTTACTGTGAAAATTCCCTAGTTGCCACCTGTTTGGGTACACTGAGAGAAAATTTAGCCTGGCCAGTGCACCTAACCAACATGTCTTTCAGAGTGTTGGAGGGAACCGGAGCACTCGGAGGAAACCCACGCAGTGACTGGGAGAATGTACAGACTCCACACAGTGACCCAAGCTGGGAATCAAACTCAGATCCCTGGCATTGTGAGGCAGCAGCGCTAACCACTGTGCCAGTGTGTCACCCTTGGTGAGAGAATCAGTCTTGAAATACACAGGAAAATAATCAATTTTGAGGCCTACACAGAAGGAATCAGTCTTGCTGTAGACAAGCAGAGAATCAATCAAAATCCATGGGGATAGAATGCGTCTCACTATCTAACAGGTAAAATCAGTCATCATGGGCACATACACTGACTTACCCTCTATATACACAGATACAGATTCAGACTAAGATAAATAGAACACACTCAATTTTCAAAGGGCGAGAACCATTTTTGACGTACACAGGCAGTGATCAATCGTAATCTACACAGAGATAAAATGAGTTTTCATATAAACAAAGAGTGAATTAGTCTTAATGTACACAGGGGCTAATCAGACTATATACACACAGCTATAAAATCAGTCTCACTAATCACAGCAAAAATGAGTAAGCCTTGATATCCACACACATAGATTCATTCTCAATACACACAGAGAGTTAATTAGTCTCAATATGCAAGAATAGAATGAGTGTTGGTATACACAGGATCAAAATCAGTGGTAAGAGTCAAAGAACAAAGAACAATCCAGCACGGGAAACAGGCCCTTCGGCCCAACGAGCCCGCGCCGCCGCATCACCCTGCACCTATTCTACCCTGCATATCTATGAATGGAACCCTACTCAGTCAGATTCAGGGGAGAATAGTGTCAATTTGGTAAAAACCGATTAGCCTGAGAGCACATCTTTGGGGTGTGGGAGGAAACCGGAGCGCCCGGAGGAAACCCACGCAACCACAGGGAGAATGCGCAAACTCCCACAGACACAGGCCCAAATCCATGTGTCTGCACAGCCAGCAGTGCTAATCACTGAGCTGTTGTGGCGCCCATCTACCGGTCCAGGATCAAGCACACACACCGACATGAAGTACTAGGCCACTCCTGGAACTTCCAAGAGCAGCCCAGGCACGACCCACCGTGTGAATGCCCCTCGTTTGACACGAGGTGGAGCTCCACCTGTGGAATAAAGTCAAAAATATTAATCTTACAGCCTGCCTTTCCGGTGTCTCCCGAGGTTTAACCCTATTTAATATCCCCTACCATATCCCTCCATTCTCGTTTCACTCATGTGCCTATCTAACTGCATCTTAAACGAGTCCAATGTTCCTGCCTCCACCACCCTACTCGGTAGCGCATTCCAGACCCCTACAACTCTCTGTGTAAAGAACCTTCTTCTCACCTCCAAATTATACCTCTCCCCCCTCACCCTTAAATGATGACCTCTCGTGTTCGTACCCAGTCTAGGGAGCAGTCTCTCACTATTAACTCTATCCATTCCCTTCATTATCTTATATACTTCTATCATGTCCCCTCTCAATCTCCGTCTTTCCAAGGAGAATAGACCCAGTTTCTTCAACCTTTCCTCGTAACCCAGTCCCCCCTTGCCAGGCAACATCCTGGTAAACCTCCTCTGCACCCTTTCCAGAGACTCCACGTCCTTCCGGTAGTAAGGTGACCAGAACTGGACGCAGTACTCCAAATGCGGTCTAACCAACGTTCTGTACAACTGAAGCATTAGACGGCAGCTTTTATACTCTATGCCCCTTCCTATAAAGGCCAACATCCCATAAGCCTTCCTAACAACCTTCTCCACTTGTGATGCAACCTTCATGGATTTGTAAACCTGCACTCCCAGGTCCCTCTGTATGTCTATACTCCTAATCGGCCTCCCTTTAATCTCATAGCTCCTCTCTGCATTATTCCGTCCAAAATGACGGAAGTCTTAGAAGTTCAAGTTCCAGTAGCATCCTAGTAAATCTTTTCTGTACTCTTGCTAGTTTAATAATTTCCTTTCTATAATAGGGTGACCAGAACTGTACACAGTATTCTGAATGTGGCCTTACTAATGTCTTGTACAACTTCAACAAAATGTCCCAATCCCTGTATTCAATGTTCTGACCGATGAAACCAAGCATGTGAAATAAATGCCTTCTTCACCACTGTCTACCTGTGACTCCACTTTCAAGGAGCTATGAACCTGTACCCCTGGATCTCTTTGTTCTGTAACTCTCCCTAACTGCCTACCATTAACTGAGTAGGTCAAGCCTCAATTCGATCCAATCGGGGTAGGACCTATTCAGCACGCATGTATCTAACTCTGAGAATTTTGACACATGCAAGAAGTTAATCAGTCTCAATAATACAAGGAGAGAATCAGTCTCAAAATACACTGGGAGAAAATCTGACTCATTATACCTAGGGAGGGGTATCAGTCTGGATACACACAAAGAGAGAATCAGTTCCGATGTACATAGCAAGAGAATCAGTCTGGACGTACACAGGGATGAAATGAGTCTATGGTCCCAGTGACAGAATCTTACTCAATATACATGGGGGAAAAAATCAGTCTTGATCTACACAGAGATAAAGGGTGGAATTCTCCGAAAAATGTTCTAAATGTTGAATTAGCGGGAAAACTGGAGTAAATCACGCTGTTTTTTTTTTCAGTACGAGTTCACAGTAGAATCTCCCACATTCTGTGCAATGCAGAGGCCACCAGTGTGAGTATCTTTAAATTTCAGGTGTTGGGGCCGATTCCTGCCTGGAAAGCTGAACCCAGTGGGCTTCTGTGCACAAGATGGGGGGCATGGGGGAGCCACTGCAACAGCAGCCACATGTCGTCCCTCAGGAAGGAGGGCAGGGGGCTGATGCTGAGGGCCAGGAAGTGGGAGACCAGTCTCCTAAAAGAGTGCCCAGAAGTCAGAGGATGCAGAGGGCAAAGAGGTACCGGATCCAGCATGCCTTCAAGGCTCTGTCAGAGGCTGTGTGCCATCACCAATTGCAATGCTCAAAGAGCAGGGTGTGGCACCTATGTGAGGAGGCCTTAAATAATTTTTTTGTGTTGGTCTTCATGGAGGAGGACACAAATAGCTTGTTGAATATTAAAGATAGAAGGATGGTAGGAGACGAGGTCCTTAATGCATTTACTGTCACCAGAGAGGTAGTGATCGACTAGCGGGACTGAAGGTGGACAAGTCCCCAGGACCAGATGGAATGCATCCCAGGGTTCTGAAGGAAGTGGCAGAGGTGATAGTGGATGCCTTAGTAATTATTTACCAAAATTCGCTGGATTCCAGGGAAGTGCCGGAAGATTGGAAAATGGTTAATGTTACGCTGCTGTTTAAAAAAGATAGCAGACAAAAGGCAGGGAATTATAGGCCGGTTAGTTTAATATCTGTAGTTGGAAAAATGCTCAAATCCATCATCAAAGAAGAAATAGCGAGGCACCTAGAAAAGAATGGTTTGATAGAGCAGATGCAGCACAGATTCGTTAAGGGGAAGTCGTGTTTGACAAATTTATTGGATTTCTATGAGGATGTAACTAGTGCGGTAGACAGAGGGGAACCGGTGGATGTGGTGTTTCTGGATTTTCAAAAGGCATTTGATAAGGTGCCTCATAAAAGGTTGCTACAGAAGGTTAGGGGGCATGGAGTTGGGGGTAAGGTGTTAGCGTGGATGGGAGGATTGGTTGTCTAATAGGAAGCAGAGAGTTGGTATCAATGGGTGCTATTCTGATTGGCGGTTGGTGACTAGTGGAGTGCCGCAGGGATCGGTGTTGGGGCCTCAGCTATTTACCATTTATATAGATGATCTGGAGGAGGGGGCTGAGTGTAGGGTGACTAAATTTGCTGATGACACGAAGATGAGTGGAAAAGCAAATTGTGTGGAGGGTGTGGAAAGTCTGCAGAGGGATCTGGATAGGCTGAGCGAGGGGGCAAGGACCTGGCAGATGGAGTATAATGTTAGCAAGTGTGAGGTTATCCACTTTGGCAGAAATAATAGTAGGAGGGATTACTATTTAAAAGGCGAAAAGCTGCAGCATGCTACAGTGCAGAGGGACCTGGGGGTCCTTGTGCATGAGTTGCAAAAACCCAGTCTGCAGGTGATCAAGAAGGCAAATGGGATGCTGGCCTTTATAGCGAGGGGGATAGAATATAAAAGCAGGGAGGTCTTGCTGCAGCTGTACAGGGCACTGGTGAGGCCGCAGCTGGAGTACTGTGTGCAGTTTTGGTCCCTGTATTTGTGAAAGAATACATTGTGGCCTTGGAGGGAGTACAGAGAAGGTTCATCAGGCTAATACCAGAGATGAGGGGGTTAGCTTATGAGGAGAGATTGCATGGACTAGGTCTGTACTCGTTACAGTTTAGAATCTCTGGAATTCTCTGCCCATTGAAGTGGTGAATGCTACCTCATTAAATATATTTAAGTCATGGGTAGATAGGTTTTTGACAGACAAGGGTATTAAGGGTTATGGGGAGAAAGTGGAACTGATCCACTTCAGATCGGCCATGATCTTATTGAATGGCAGGGCAGGCTCGAAGGGCTAGATGGCCTACTCCTGCTCCTATTTCTTATGTTCTTATGAGGAGTGGTGCATAGGCCTGCCAAAGATATGGCTCTACTGCCTGGACTGCTCTGGGGGGTGCCCTGTAAGATGACTTTGTGCATGCATCACGCATCGTCATTGTGTATTGTGTTCTGTACAACATCGCTCAGCAGCGGGGAGACCAACTGGAGTAGGAGGAGGATGAGGGACTGAGGTGGACATCCTGCCATATGTGGAGCCAGAGGATGGAGGGCAGGGCAGCGAGAGCTGCCTTTTGATAGCGGCCTGCTTCACATAGCTAATGCTGTGCAGTGTGGGGGCTGTTACAAACACACTTTCACCACACTCCAGGAGCAAATGCAGCCACCATTCCCCCTGAACCTTGGAATGGCCCCTCAAACTACATGATCCTTCTCCTCCATGTTTCATCTCACTCCCCACCCCCCCACACTCTTCCCCAGCCTCTCTTATCCCACTACCCTGTCCCCCAGAAACATCCAAACATCTAATGGGCCTGGGTTGGCAATGGTTGTGAGTCTTGGTTGAAGGCTGGAGGATGATGGAGTTGTGATGGGTGGTTGGGGGGGAGGTTCCAGTTTCACTCAGAGTCCACTGGATGTTGGGGAAGGTAGGGCAGGCACTCTGTAACATGTAGCCGAGTTTCACACAACACAACAATCAGTATTTCAATGCATGGGAATGGGGAGTACTCAGTTCTGTGGTGGAAGAATCAGAGACACATTAGTCACAGCTACCAGATGCAAATCTATCTTAATGTTGCTCAAGAACCCCTTTTTGATTTCAACATGACTCAAACTATCTACACCACCTTTCCTGGACTCATCATCCACTAAATCCTTCTCTTTGGTGAATACTGACACAAAGTACTCATTTAACAGTGCACCCATTTTCTCTGGCTCATGCATAGATTCCCTCCTCTGTCCTTGAGTGGGCAAACCGTCTCCTTGTCTACCCTCTTGCTCTTTATACATGTATAAAAACCTTGGGACTTTTCTTAATCCTGCTGGTCAATGATTTTTCGTGACCCCTTTCAGCCCTCCTTACTCCTTGCTTAAGTTTCTTTCTACTTTATTTGCTTTGTGTGTTCCCAGCGTCCTAGCTTTGACAAATGCTTCCTTTTCCTCTTTGACTAGACTCACAATATATCTCATTATTCAAGGTTCCCAAAACTTCCCTTACTTATAGAACATAGAACATAGAACATTACAGCGCAGAACAGGCCCTTCGGCCCACGATGTTGCACCGACCAGTTACAAAAACAATGACCCACTAGCCTAAACCAATCCCTTTTTGTCCATAAACCTATCCACGGATCTCTTAAATGCCCCCAAACTAGGCGCATTTACAATGCAGCAGGCAGGGCATTCCAATCCCTCACCACCCTCTGGGTAAAGAACCTACCCCTGACATCCGTCCTATAACTACCACCCCTTAATTTAAAGCCATGCCCCCTCGTGCTAGATTTCTCCATCAGAGGAAAAAGGCTATCACTGTCCACCCTATCTAAACCTCTAATCATCTTATATGTTTCAATAAGATCACCTCTTAGCCTCCTTCTTTCCAACGAAAACAACCCCAAATCCCTCAGCCTCTCCTCATAGGACCTCCCCTCCATACCAGGCAACATCCTGGTAAACCTCCTCTGCACCCTCTCCAAAGCCTCCACATCCTTCCTGTAATGTGGGGACCAGAACTGCACACAGGAATGCACTTCATCCATACAGGAATGTGCCGGTCCTAAATTCCTATCAACTTACACTTGAAATCCTCCCACCTGCCAGATGTTGATTTGCCTTCAAACGTCTGTCCCCAATCAATATTCTTCAGTTCCTGCTTAATATCGTTGTAATTAACCTTGCCTTAATTTAGCACCTTAACTTGAGAATTACACATCAGTCCATCAATATCTTAAAGCTTACTGAATTGTGGTCACTGTTCCTGAACTGCTCCCCTACTGAAATGTTGACCATCTGGCCTGGGCTCATTCCCCAAAACCAGTCCAGTATGTCCCCTTCCCTAGTTGGACTATCTACATACTGTTTCAAGAAGCCCTCCTGGATGCTCCTTACAAACTCTGCCTCATCCACGCCCCTAACACTAAGTGAGTCCCAGCCAATATAAGGGAAGTTAAAATCTCCCACCACAATAACACAGTTACTTTTACACCTTGTCAAAATCTGCCTACATATCTGTTCCTCTATCTCCCACTGGCAGTTGGGCAGCCTCTGGTAAACCCCCGACATTGTGACTACGCCATTCCTATTCCTAAACTCATATTGCCTCGCTGTATGAGCCCTCCGCACTGTCCTCCCACAGTACAGCTGTGATATTCTCCTTAACCAGTAGTACAACTCCCCCACCCCTTTTACACCCCCCCTCTATCCTTCCTGAAACATCTGTATCCTGGAACGTTCAGCTTCCAACCCTGCCCTTCCCTTAACCAAGTCTCTGTAATGGCAACAGCATCATAGTTCCAAGTACTAATCTAAGCTCTAAGTAAATCTGCCTTACCTGTTACACTTCTCACATTGAAACAAATGCACTTCAGTCCCCCAGACCCTCTTTGATTAGCAATCACACCCTGCCTGCTCTTCCTCTGAGTCTCATTGGCCCTACTCTCTGGTTCCCCTTCAGCTGCTTCACCTTTGCTTTTGTTCCCACCCCCTTGCCAAACTAGTTTAAATCCTTCCGTGTGACACTAGCAAATCTCCCAGCCAGAATATTCATGCCCTTCCAGTTTAGATACAACCTTCTTGTACAAATCCCACCAGGTCCAGAAGAGGTCCCAATAATCTAGATACTGAAACTCTCCCTCCTACACCAGCTGTTTAGCCACGTATTGAACTGTACTATCTTCCTATTCCTAGCCTCACTGGCACGTGGCACAGGGAGTAATCCTGAGGTTACAATCCTATTGTGTTCTTAACATTTAGCCCAAAGAAACTCTGACTACTGGAGACCTTCACCCTTGCCCTCTTGGTGAACCTACAACTTTCTAATCTTGTGTGGCTTCCTGCTTCTTCTCGGTGCTACTCCAGGATGCACATCGGTCATGGAGGTGTCCAGCTGTGATGCACGCCCCATTGCTGGTGATGCCCTTGATGGATGTTCCCGAGGTGACGGAGACCTGTAGGGCCCCAGCTGACTTGCAGATGACACTGTTTCTGTGCCACCCTCTTCATCTAGCTGGCCCCGAGATACCTGGGTGTGAAGCACAGGGGAATCGGAATATCCTGGGTGGAAAGCTTCAGGCTGGACTCAAGTCTTGCCTCTTCCCAAGGGTGCTTAGAGGCCCCAGGGCCACTTCATTTGATGCCAGGGTAACTGGACTCTCCAGAACTGGAACTCCACTATACCCTGGCTCTTCCAGTTCTGGAGGCCCACATGTATTTGTGCCATGGTTTATGTCCCCTCAGCTCACGCCCTCTGAGACTGGGCTGCATTGTTGTGGCTCACAGCCATGGCCAGCAGCATCTCCAGCATGCCCCCAACACCCATGGCCATGGATCGATATGCCTCCTGGATGCCAGCAACACACTTGCCCATGGCCCATAGTGTCTCCAGGACCCCTGAGCCAAACTTTCCACTGCAATCACCACCCTTGCAGTGTTGGCCTGGTTCACACGCTGTGTCAGCACCACATCCTGCAACAGCAGGTCTGCTGGGCTCCCCTAAACAGCCTTGTAACATGGTTGCTGACAGTCCTTCCACAACTCCCCAGGTTTCTTGATGCATCTCCACCAGCCTTGGGATGAACGAACCCTGAAGCCTGGCATTTGGCTTGGGGACAGCTGAATCCTGGTCCGTGTGCCCGAGCCCTAGAATGTGCCCGACTCCATCCGATGTGCATCAATGATTGTGATGTGCTCACCAGTTAGTTACCCAGAAGCCTTCACACTAAAAGTACGCATGGTAGTGATAATTTCTGTGTTGGTGAGTTGTGTGGTACGTGCTGACACAGCTTCACTGGTGCTGTCCTCAGAAGATTTTTCACAGCCTCCCTCTGAGGTGTCGTCTGGGGTATCGCGAGGAGTTTGTTCCAGAGTAGCATCAACACCCCAAGGATTGGGTTCCTCTGGGTCGGGTACTCTAATAAAGAGCACACATTAGAGGCAGGGAGGGAAAGCATCCTGTGCAGCATTGCACTTACTTCAAAGAAGACTTAGGAAGAGGGCGAAGCTGATTCTCACTTGCAAGCCAGACACTGACCTGTCCACCACCATTCTGGCCATTGAATTGCCCCCTGTTTCTATGGCATGCTGCTCATACCTGGTCAGCTGCCACAGCACAGGCAAACCACCACCAGACTTTGCCCTCTCTGGCTGGTTATGTGCAGTTTTTTTACTGTGGGAACATAAGGTAGGTTACAAGCATTAATATATTGAAGTGCAATGAGTGCCTGTGCTTTGGATCTTGTGTTGGCAGTTTTGAGGAAAAGGGTCACCACTGGGGGTTGCTACTTGAGGAGGGAAGTAAGCGGTTAGATGCAGTTCTTGTTGGACGCCCTTCAGGTGTCTAAGCCTGGCTTGAGATCTGTCCCAACAATATGCAGGTTTCAAAATGGCATGTACACTTGCTCTTGCTGCCCAAAGAAGTTTGTACAGTTTCTTCTGATATTGCTGCTTGGACTGAAGTGTCAGACTCCTGGCATTTACAGCAGCTGCCACCTCCTCCCACAATGCACTCACGGTGGGCAATACCCCTTGGGTGACAGCCCTGATTGGGGAACAGTAGCTGGCGCCATTCCTCCACTGCATCAGCAGGTGGGTCTGGTCGACCTTGGGGAATCTGGAGGCAAGTTTCTTGCCAGACATCTTTGTGGTATGACCAGCTGTGTGATCATTCTTGCAGCTTATATACAGCTCTGGCTTGGTAGGAGTGCAGGTACATTTAATTTGGATCAGTCATGGGCTGGACGGTAAAACTTCCTTGTGAGAAATTTGAAGGGAACCCGGTTTCACTTGAGGGTCAGCCCTCTCTGATTGGCTCTCATTCAACAAGATCCTGTGTCCAGGGGGTGTGCAATGCTCAAGGTTCTCATTCAACAGACTGAATGTTTGCATGCAGGAGTTGTGCACGGCAGCACAACACAATTTCTGTACAAGGCACTAGTTAGATCAATATGTTCACTGATGGGGGAGAATAGGGTATCTGCAATGTCTGGCTCAGTGGGGGCATAGGGCCAGGGGCCAGCAATGTCTTTGTGTGTGTGTGTGTGGAGGGGGGGATGGTGGATGGCGGGATGGGAAGAGAGGCCAGCGATGTCTGTGTATGGGGAATGGGGTGAGATGATAGCAATGTCTTTGAGGGTTTGAGAGCAGTGATCTCAATACTGGGAAGTCTTTTTAGCCCAGAGATGTGCACATGTGCAGTGGCTCACATATCGCAGCGATTTCAGCCTCTTCAGCAGGTTATGATATTCAGGCCCCTGCATTGCACAGAGTATAAGAGATTCTAGTGTGAACTCACACTGAAAAAACCCGGCATGCATTACTTCAATTTTCTCACTAATTCAATATTTAGAACTTTTTTGGGAGAATCACAGCTGTAGATTCAGACCAAGATTAACAAGGTGAATGTGTCTCAATTTTCAAAGGGAGAGACCCCTTTACAATACACAGAGGCAGAGATCAATGTTAATCTACAACAAGAAGTAAAATGAATCATTGGGCCTGATTTTACCATTTTCATTCTAAGTGCTGAACCTGGGCGTAATGCAGATCCGACTTGGAAATCTGCTTTCAGGCGCTCCCATACGCACTTAGCCTGAAAAAAAATCACCAGTCCCACTCACACTGTGGGCGGGGGTTAGCACAGCTGAAGCAATTGGAGCTCTGAACTGCGCAGTTGGGAAATAATCACAACCAGACGATCAGTTCAATATACACAGGGAGAGAATCAGACACGATTCACAAAGATAGAGAATCAGTTTCAGTATGCACAGATAGAGTTTCAATCTTCTTAAACATGGATTGAATCAGCCTTGATATACAGAGACAGAAAATCAGTTTCAATCTAGGTAGAGAATTGGTCTCAATATACAGAGGTAGATAATCAGTCTCTATATTTGCAAGGGCAGAATCATCTTTGATGCACATAGTGAAGGAACCATTCTAAATGTACACAAAGAGACAAATGTCAAACAGACAGTATTCTTTGGCCAGTATTTATTGTTCATCCCTTGTCACCCTTGAATTGAGTGACTAAGCCATTTCAGCTGCTGGTTGGCCAGCATTTATTGTACATCTCTTGTCGCCTGAAGACAGTTGAGAGTCAACCACATCGCTGTAGATCTGGAGTCACATGTAGGCCAGACCGGGTAAGTACGGCAGATTTCCTTCCCTAAAGGACATTAGTGAACCAGATGGGTTTTTCTGACAATTGACAATGGTTTCATGATCATCAAGAGATTCTTAATTCCAGATTTTTTTATTGAATTCTAATTTCACCACCTGCCAAGGTGGGATTTGAACCTAGGTACACAGAACATTAGCTGAGTTTTTGGATTAATGATCCAGCAATAATACCACTAGGCCATCATCTCCCCATCAGTCTCAATATACACAGGGAGAGAATCAGTCCCAACATACACAAGGAAAGAAACAGTCTTGATACACACAGAAAGGGAATCAGTTTCGATACACACAGGGAAGGAACCAATCTAAATGAACACAAAGAGACAATCAATCTCGATACAGACAATAATTTAATTAATCTCAATATACACAGGGAGAGAATCATGTGGTGTATCTGGATTTCCAGAAGGCACTCAACGAGGTGCCACACTGAAAGCTGCTGCGTAAGATAAAGGTGCACTGTGTCTCTGGAATTAGACCATAATTGTTAACAAATTACACAGATGATTTGGAGTTGGGGACTAAGTGTAGTCTGTCAAAGTTTGCAGATGACACTAAGATGAGTAGTAGAGCAAAGTGCAGGAGACACTGAAAGTCTGCATAGTGATATAGATAGTTTAATGAGTGGGTAAGGGACTGGCAGATGGAGTATAATATTGATAAATGTGAGGTCATCAATTTTGGTAGGAATAACTGCAAAATGGACTATTATTTAAATGATAAAAAATTGCAGCATGTTGCTGTGCAGAGGGATCTGGGTGTCCTGTGCATGAATCACAAAAAGTTGGTTTGCAGGTACAGCAGAACATTAAGTGGTCAAATGGAATTTTGTCCTTCATTGCGAAAGAGATGCAGTTTAAAAAAAAGGTTATGTTGCAGCTGTATAAGGTGCTGGTGAGGCCACACCTGGAGTTACTGTGTACAGTTTTGGTCTCCTTACTTGAGAAAGGATATACTGGCACTGGAGGGGGTGCAGAGGAAGTTCACTAGCTTGATTCCAGAGTTGAGAGGGTTGGCTTATGAGGAGTGACGGAGCAGACTGGGACTATACTCATTGGAATTTAGAAGAATGAGGGGGATCTTATAGAAACATATAAAATTATGAAGGGAATCGATAAGATAGAAGCAGGGAGGTTGTTTCCACTAGTGGGTGAAACCAGAATTAGGGGGCATGGCCTCAAAATAAGGGAGAGTAGATTTAGGACTGAGTTGAGGAGGAACTTCCTCTTCCAAAGGGTTTGAATCTGTGGAATTCCCTACCCAGTGAAGCAGTTGAGGTTCCCTCACTGAATATTTTTAAGGCAAAGATAGATAGATTTTTGAACAATAAAGGAATTAATGGTTATGGTGAGAGGGTAGGTAAGTGGAGCTGAATCTTATTGAATGATCTTATTGAACGGTGGAGCAGGCTCGAGGAGCCAACTGGCCTCCTCCTGCTCCTAGTTCTTATGTTCTTTAAAGGAATCAGTTTCCACATATATAGGGAGGAAATCAGTCTTCATACACACAGAGATAAAATGCACCTTCATATACATAGAGAGTGAATCATTTTTGATATACAAAAAGGAACCAGGTATGATATACACAAGAAGAGATCAATCTCAGTCTACATGGGGATAGAATCTGGTTAGCTGTATGTGAAGATAAAATCAGTCAACATATGAACCTGCAGTGAATCATTCCCTAAATACTCTGATACAGAGTCAAGACTTGATATAAACAGAGAGTGAATGTGTCTCGATTTACCAAGGTAGAGAATAATTTTCAATATACACAGTCAGAGTTCAGTGTAAATATATCCAGATACAAAATAAGTCTTTTCCCCATGGCATGAATCAGCCTTGGCATACACAGGAAGATAATCAGACTGTATGTCCACATATAAGCTGAGATTTTACCGATACGCCCGTCCTCGGAATTGGCATTCTCCGTTGGCTTCGCGCGGGATCGTATGAAACTCGAGCAGGCATGCCGGTAAAATTCTACCCATAGAATCAACCTTGATATTGCTCTTCACATAGGCAATAAAATGAATCAATCTCCATACACAAAGGAAGTTAATTCTCGAAATACAGAAGGAATGAATTTGCCATGAAATCTGCAGAGGTAGCATCAATCTGTATACACAGAGAGAGAATCAGTCACAATATACTTAGAGTGTATCAGTTTCAACATATACAGGGATGGAATTGGTCTTGCTATACACAAGGACAGAATGGGCCTTGATATACAAAGGAAGAAAATCAGTCTCTATATATACAGTTAGAGAATTAATCTCGATATACAGTGGGTTAGAATCAATTTTGATACAAAGAAGGTGAGAATCACGCTCACTATACCCAGGGATAGAATCAGCCTCATGTTAAACAAAGTGAATGTGCCTCAATTTACAAATGGAAAGCATCAAGTTCCATATGTACAGACAGAGATCAGATAAAACGAGTCTTCATATACACGTTGAGTAAGTCAATCCTGATATACACAACCAGTCTCAACACACACTGGGAGTGAATCAGCCTTGACATATGTAGTGAGTGAATCAGTCTTAATATACAATGAGAGTGAATCAGTCTTCTATGACCACAGTCTCAAATCAGTCTCAATATACACAGGCAGAGATCAGGGGAGAGGTAAAATCAATGATGTGCACATGAAGTGAATGCAGCCAATATACCCAGGCAGTCTTGATATATGCAAGGATTTTGCCCACCTCAGTACACACAGGGATTGAGTCAGTTTCACAGTGCACAGGAATAAAAACAAGCTGGATATATAATGGGATGGAATCAGCATCAATACACACAAAGATAGAATCAATCTTGATGTACGTTGATGGAGAATCTTCCTTGATATACACAGAAAGAGAATCAGTTTTGATATACACAGGGAAAGGAACCAGTTTTAACATACATGGGGAGAGAAACAATCTTGCTAAATGCAGGGATCGAATCTGTCTCAGTATAGAGAGAGTGAGAATCATTCTTGATATACACAAATGGACAATCAGTCACAATATACACAAGGAGTTATTCAGTGTCGATGTACATAAGGATTGAATCTGTCTCAAAGAACAAAGAGTAATACAGCACAGGAAACAGGCCCTTCGGCCCTTCAGGCCTGCACTGCTCATGCTTCCAACTAGACCATTTGTTTGTATCCCTCCATTCCCAGTCTGTTCATGTGACTATCCAGATAAGTCTTAAACAATCCCAGCGTGTCCGCCTCTACCACCTTGCTTGACAGTGCATTCCAGGCCCCACCATCCTCTGTGTAAAATACATCCCTCTGACATCTGTGTTAAACCTTGCCCCTCTCACTTTGAACCTGTGACCCCTTGTGTTTGCCACCTCTGACCTGGGAAAAAGTTTCCCATGTTCACCCTATCTATGCCCTTCATAATTTTATACACCCCTATTAGTTCACCCCTCATCCTCCATCTTTCCAGGGAGAACAACCCAAGTTTACCCAATCTCTCCTCATAGCTAAGACCCTGAATATCAGGCAACGTCCGGTAAACCTTTTCTGCACTCCCTCCAAAGCCTCCATGTCCTTCTGGTAGTGCGGCGACCAGAACTGGATGCAGTTCTCCAAATGTGACCTAACCAACATTCTATATAACTGCAATGTCATATGCCAACTTTTATACTCTATGTCCTGTCCTATAAAGGCAAGTGTGCCATATGCCTTCTTCACCACGTTCTCCATCTGCGTTGCCACCTTTAAGGATCTGTGGATCTGCACACCCAGGTCCCTCTGTGTGTCTATACTCCTGATGGTTCTGCCATTTATTGTACAACTCCCCCCTACATTAGTTCTACCAAAATGCATCACTTCACATTTATCTGGATTAAATTCCATCTGCCATTTCACCGCCCAATTTTCCAGCCTATCTATATCCTGCTGTATTCTCTGACAATGTTCATCGCTATCTGCAAGTCCAGCCATCTTTTGTGTCATCTGCAAACTTACTGATCACGCCAGTTATACCTTCCGATGAGACGGGGAAGTTTTGGTAGGTTACGGGAACCGTGGTGCACGAAAGTTGTAATGACTCTAGTCAAAAAGAAAAGGAAAGCGTACAAAAGGTTCAGGGAGCTAGGAGATGTTAGGGATCTACAGGAGTATACGGCTTGTAGGAAGGAACTTAAGAAGGAAATTAGGAGAGCCAGAAGGGGTCATGAGAAGGCCTTGGCAGGTGAGATTAAGGAGAACCCTAAAGCGTTCTACAAATATGTGAAGAGTAAAAGTATGAGATGTGAAGAAATAGGACCTCTAAAATGTGAAGGTGGGAAAGTTTGTGCAGAACTGGTAGAAATGGCAGAGGTGCTTAATGAATACTTTACCTCGGCATTCACAGTGGAAAGTGATCTGGGAGGTTGTACTGCAGGTTTGCAGCAGACTGAAAAGATTGAGTATGTGGATGTTAAGAAAGAGGATGTGTTGGAATTTTTGAATAGCATCAAGATAGATAAGTCGCCGGGACCGGATGGATGTACCCCAGGTTACTGTGGGAGGTGAGGGAAGTGATTGCAGAGCCCCTGGTGATGATCTTTGCATCATCGATGGAGACAGGAGACATTCCGGAGGATTGGAGGATTGCGGATGTGGTTCCTATTTTCAAGAAAGGGAATAGGGATAGCCCGGGAAATTACCGACCAGTCAGTCTAATCTCAGTGGTTGGTAAGTTGATGGAGAAGATCCTGAGGGACAGGATTTATGAACATGTGGAGAAGTTTAGTACGCTGAAAAGTAGTCAGCATGGTTTTGTCAAAGGCAGATTGTGCCTGACGAGCCTGGTTGAGTTCTTTGAAAATGTGACTGAACACATTGACGAAGGAAGAGCGGTAGATGCAGTTTATGTGGATTTCAGCAAGGCGTTTGATAAGGTCCCCATGCAAGACTTCTTGAGAAGGTGAGAGGGCATGGGATCCAAGGGCCTTTGGCCTTGTGGATCCAGAACTGGCTTGCCTGCAGAAGGCAGAGAGTGGTTGTGGATGGGTCTTTTTCGGAATGGAGGTCAGTCACCAGTGGAGTGCCCCAGGGATCTGTTCTGGGAACCTTGCTGTTTGTCATTTTCATAAATAATCTGGATGAGGAAGTGGAGGGATGGGTTAGTAAGTTCGCTGATGACACGAAGGTCGGTGGTGTTGTGGATGGTCTGGAAGGATGTCAGAAGTTGCAGCAGGACATAGATAGGATGCAGGAATGGGCGGAGAAGTGGCAGATGGACTTCAACGCGGATAAATGTGTAATGGTCCATTTTCCGAGGTCCAATGGGATGAAGGAGTACAATATCAAGGGTAAGACTCTTAGAAGCGTAGAGGATCAGAAGGACCTTGGGGTCCGGGTCCACAGGACTCTTAAATCAGCCTCGCAGGTGGAGGATGTGGTCAAGAAGGCGTATAGTGTACTGGCCTTCATTAATCGAGGGACTGAGTTTAGGAGTCGGGAGGTAATGCTGCAGCTTTATAAGACCCTAATCATACCCCACTTAGAGTACTGTGCGCAGTTCTGGTGGCCTCATTACAGGAAGGACGTGGAAGCCATTGAAAGGGTGCAGAGGAGATTTACAAGGATGTTGCCTGGATTGGGAGGCATGCCTTATGAGGGTAGGTTGAGAGAGCTCGGTCTTTTCTCCCTGGAGAGACGAAGGATGAGAGGTGACCTGATAGAGGTTTATAAGATGTTGAGAGATATTGATCGGGTGGATTCTCAGAGTCTTTACTCCAGGGCTGAAATGGTCGCTACGAGAGGACACAGGTTTAAGGTGCTGGGGAATAGAGACAGAGGAAATGTCAGGGGTAAGTTTTTCACTCAGAGGGTGGTGGGTGAGTGGAATCGGCTGCCGTTGGTGATGGTGGAGGCAAATTCGATAGGGTCTTTTAAGAGACTTCTGGATGAGTACATGGGACTTAATAGGATTGAGGGTTAGAGGTAATCCTAGTAGGTAGGGATATGATTGGCGCAACTTGTGGGCTGAAGGGCCTGTTTGTGCTGTAGTTTTTCTATGTTCTTCCAAATTATTTATATATATCACAAACAGCAGAGGTCCCAGTACTGAGCCCTGCGGAACACCACTGGTCACAGACCTCCTGCCGGAAAAAGTCCCTTCCACTGCTACCCTCTGTCTTCTATGGCCAAGCCAGTTCTCCACCCATCTAACCAGCTCTCCTTTTATCCCATGAGATTTAACCTTTTGCATCAACCTGCCATGAGTGACTTTGTCAAACGCTTTAATAAAATCCATACAGACGACATCCAGGGCCCTTCCCTCGTCAATCGTTTTGTCAACTCCTCAAAAAACTCAACCAAATTTGTGAGGCACGACCTCCCTGTTACAAAACCATGCTGTCTATCACTAATGCGATTGTTCCGTTCTAAATGCGCATACATCCTATCTCTAAGAATCCTCTCCAACAACTTCCCTACCACGGACGTCAAGCTCACTGGCCTCTCATTACCCGAGTTATCCCTGCTACCCTTTCTTAAATAATGGGACTACATTTGCTATCCTCCAATTCTCTGGGACCTCACTTTTGTCCAGTGAAGAGACAAAGATTCTGTTAGAGGCCCAGAAATTTCATCTCTTGTCTCCCTGAGCAGTCTCAATATAAACAGGGAGAGGATCCATCTTGATATACACAGGCATTGAATGACACACGATATACACAGAGATAGAACCTGTTTCAATAAAATCAGGCAGAGATCAATCTTGATATAGAAAGTGATAAAATGAGTATTCATATACACATGGAATAAATCAGTCGTGATATACACAATCAGAGACTCTGTCACACTGTACATACCAAGTCAAAAACAATCTTGAAATGCGGAGGAGATTTAATCAGTCTCAATATACAGTGAGGAAATCATGCTCATTATACTCAAGAGAGAATCGGTATTCATGTACACAAGGGAGAATCCTTTCAAAGGATTTAAGGCAGAGCTTTATAGATTCTTGATTAGCAAGGGGTTAAAGGTTATCAGGATTATGGGGAAGCAGGATTATGGGTTGATATTCTAATCATATCAACCATGATCTAATTGAGTGGTGGAGCAGACTCAAGGAGCCGAAAGGTTTACTCCTGCATCTAATTTGTATGATTGTGTATAATATATACAGGGAGAGAATCAGTTTTAATACACAGTGATAGAATTGGCTCAATAAACAGTGCAGGAAAATGAGGTGTCACCTGGTGAAGCTACAATCCAGGATTACACGGGGAAAACAGTGGTATTCTGATAACATCACTGCAGTCATTGTGAAAAAAAAAAGCCCATCAGGTTCACTAATATCCTTGAGGAAGGAAATCAGCCATTCTTATTAGTTGTGACCAATGTGTGACTCCAGGGCAGGTAGTGCATTAAGGTATTGTCACTGGATTAGTATGTCAGAGATCCAGGATAATCGTCTGGGGACCCAGGTTCAAATCCCACCTGGGCAGATGTTGAAGTTTGAATTGAATAAAAATTTGGAATTATAGTTTAGTGATGATCATGGAATCATTACCAAATGTCATAAAAATCCACTTGGCTCACAAATGGCCTTTAGGGAACTGTTCATGTGATTCCAGATCCACAGCAATGTGAATTTGTAGAAACTAGAAGCACGAGTACAGGGGACAGACCACAGGTGAGGTTCCAGAGGACTGGAAAATAGCATTGTTGTTTCCTTGTTTAAGAAAGGAAGCAGGATAATCCAGGAAATTATGGGCCGGTGAACCTGACATCAGAGGCGGTGAAGCTTTTGGAGAATATACTGAGTCAGAGAGTCATAGAGGTTTATAACATGGAAACAGGTCCTTTGGCCCAACTTGTCCATGTTGCCTCTTTGTTTTTAACCACTACACTAGTCCTATTTGCCCACATTTGGCTCATATCCCCCTATACCCATCTCGCCCATGTAACTGTCTAAAGGCTTTTAAAAAGATAAAATTGTACCTGCCTCTACTACTACCTCTGGCAGCTTGTTCCAGACACTCACCACCCTCTGTGTGAAAAAATTGCCCCTCTGGACGCTTTTGTATCTCTCCCCTCTCACCTTAAACCTATGCCCTCTAGTTTTAGACTCCCCTACCTTTGGGAAAAGATATTGACTATCTACGTTATCTATGCCTCTTATTATTTTATAGATCTCGATAAGATCACCCCTAATACTCCTACACTACAGGGAAAATTGTCTCAGTCTATCCAACCTCTCCTTATAACTCAATCCATCACGTCCCGGTAGCATCCTAGTAAATCTTTTCTGCACTATTTCTAGTTTAATATATAACAGGGAGACAAGATATATCTTGTTCTAAAGGACAGGATATATGCACGTTTGGAAGAAAATGGACTAATTAGTGACAGACAGCAGGATATATGGGGAAAGTCATGTCTCACCAACTTGACTGAGGTTTTTGAAGAGGTGACAAAGATAATTAATGAAAGAAGTAATTTCTATGGACTTTAGTAAGGCGTTTGACAAGGTCCCACCTGGCAGACTGGTACAAAAACTAAAATCACATGGGATTCAGGGTGGGCTGGCTAGATGGATACAGAACTGGCTTGGTCATAGAAGACAGAGAGTAGCAGTGGAAGGGTGTTTTTCAGAATGGAGATCCGTAGCTAGTGGTGTTACGTCGGGATCAGTGCTGGGATCCCTATTGTTTGTAGTATATATAAATGATCTGGAGGAAAATATAGGGGGTCTGATTAGTAATTTTGCAGATGACACGAAGATTGGTTGCTGATAGTGCCAGGAATTGTCAAAGGATACAAGAGAATATAGATAAATTGGAGACATGGGCACAGAAATGGCAGATGGAGTTTAATCTGGACAAACGTGAGGTGCTGCATTTGAGGATCAAATTTAGGTGTGAATCATACAGTAAATGGCAGAATCCTTAGGAACATTGACGTACGGAGGGATGTGGGTGTGCGGGTCCGTAATTCCCTGAAAGTGGCATCATAAGTGGCCAAGGTACGAAGGCACATGGCTTGCTTGCCTTCATTGGCCAGAGCATTGAGTACAAGAATTGGAAATCATTTTGTAGCTATACAAAACTTTAGTTAGGCTGCATTTGGAGCATTGCGTGCAGTTCTTGTCACCACACTACCAGAGGGACGTAGAAAATTTGGAGAGAGTGCAAAGAAGGTTCAACAGATTGTTGCTTTTGTTTGAATAGAGGGGAGTATGGTAGGATGAGAGAAGAATTGGCGAATGTGGACTGGGGGAGTGCATTGGAGGGAGGGTCTACTGAGGAGCAGTGGAGGATCTTTAAGGAGATCTTTCTTGGTGCTCAGCAGAAATTTATTCCGATGGTCAAAAAGGACTGTAGGAGGAGAGGTAATAAGCCGTGGATAACGAAGGAGGTGAAGGAAAGTGTTAAATTAAAAGCGGAGGCATTTAGAGTAGCGAAGAGGAATGGGCGAGAAGAGGATTGGGAGAGGTTTAAATGTCAACAAAGATTGACAAAGAAGTTGATAAAGGAGGGTAGGAGAAACTGTGAAGCTGGGCTAGCGCTTAATATAAAAAAGGATAGCGAGAGTTTTTATAAATATATAAAAAGGAAGAGGCTGGCTAGGGTGAACGTTGGTCCTATAGAGGATGAGAAAGGGGAGCTAGTGGTAGGGGAAGGGGATATGGCTGAGGTCCTGAATAACTTTTTTGTTTCTGTCTTCACGGAGGAGGATATGAATAATTTGCCGGGTGTTAGCGGTGGAAAGGTGGTAGGAATGGAGGGTCTTAATGACATTACTGTTACGAGAGAGGCGGTGCTCGACAGACTGGAGGGGCAGATTGTGGACAAGTCCCCGGGACCGGATGGAATGCATCCGAGGGTTCTGAAAGAAATGGTGGAGGTTATAGTGGATGCATTGGTGGTTATTTTCCAGACGTCGCTGGATTCCGAGGAAGTGCGGGAAGATTGGAAAGCGGCTAATGTTACGCCGTTGTTTAAGAAGGGTGCCAGGCAAATGGCAGGGAATTATAGGCCGGTTAGTTTAACGTCTGTTGTAGGTAAAATGTTAGAATCCGTCATCAAGGAGGAAATAGCGAGGCATCTTGAGAGGAATTGCTTGATAGAGCAGACGCAGCACGGTTTCATAAGAACATAAGAAATAGGAGGAGTAGGCCATCTAGCCCTTCGAGCCTGCCCCGCCATTCAATAAGATCATGGCTGATCTGTCGTGGCTCAGTTCCACTTTCCGGCCCTCTCCCCATAACCCTTAATCCCCTCTCTTATCAAAAACCCATCAACCCGCGTCTTAAAAATATTTAGCGAGGCAGCCTCCACCACTTCAACGGGCAGAGAATTCCAGAGATTCACCACCCTTTGAGTGAAGAAGTTCCTCCTCAACTCCGTTCTAAACCGCCCCCCCTTTATCTTGAGGCTGTGCTCCCTAGTCCTACTGTCTTTTTTGAGCGGGAAGAGTCTCTCCACCTCTATCCTATCCATCCCATTCATCATCTTATACGTCTCAATGAGATCTCCCCTCATTCTTCTAAACTCCAACAAATACAAGCCTAGTTTATTCAGCCTCTCCTCATAGCTCAACCCCCTCAACTCCGGTATCAGCCTAGTAAACCTCCTCTGCACTCCCTCCAAGACCAAAATATCTTTGCGCAAGTGCGGCGACCAAAACTGCACACAGTACTCCAGCTGCGGCCTCACCAATGCCCTATACAGCTGCAGCAAGACCTCCCTACTTTTATATTCAATCCCCCTCGCTATGAAGGCCAGCATCCCATTCGCCTTCCTGACCACCTGCTGCACCTGCAAGCTGGGTTTTTGCGACTCATGCACAAGGACTCCGAGGTCCCTCTGCACCGTCGCCTGCTGCAGTTTTTCACCATGCAAGTAATAATCCTTCCTACCATTATTCCTACCAAAGTGGACCACCTCACACTTGCCAACATTAAATTCCATTTGCCATTTCCTGGCCCATTCGCCCAGCCTATCTAGATCCTTCTGTAGACTCTCCACACCCTCTGCACAATTTGCCGTTCCACCAATCTTGGTGTCATCCGCAAATTTCGACACCCTGCACTCGGTTCCCTCCTCCAGATCATCTATATAAATGGTAAATAGCTGAGGCTAGGCTGATACCGGAGTTGAGCTATGAGGAGAGGCTGAATAAACTAGGCTTGTACTCGTTAGAGTTTAGAAGAATGAGGGGAGATCTCATTGAGACGTATAAGATGATGAATGGGATGGATAGGATAGAGGTGGAGAGACTCTTCCCACTCAGAAAGGACAGTAGAACTAGGGGGCACAGCCTCAAGATAAAGGGGGTGCGGTTTAGAACGGAGTTGAGGAGGAACTTCTTCACTCAAAGGGTGGTGAATCTCTGGAATTCTCTGCCCGTTGAAGTGTTGGAGGCTGCCTCGCCAAATATTTTTAAGACGCGGGTTCTTGGGTTTTGATAAGAGAGGGGATTAAGGGTTATGGGGAGAGGGCCGGAAAGTGGAACTGAGCCACGACAGATCAGCCATGATCTTATTGAATGGCAGGGCAGGCTCGAAGGGCTGGATGGCCTACTCCTGCTCCTATTTCTCATGTTCTTGCCTGATCTCAAGGATGTTAGCTATGAGGTTAGGTTAAATAAACTAGGATTGTTTTCACCAAAAAGACGGAAACTGAAGGGAGACCTGATAGAAGTCGACAAAATTATGAGAGGCACAGTCAGGGTGCGAATAATCAAAGGCTTTTTCAAGGGTGGAAGTTACAAGTGGACATAGATTCAAGGTGAGAGGGAAAAAGTTTAAAGGAGATGTGCAGAGGAAGTTTTTCACACAGAGGGGTGGGTGTCTGGAATGCGCTGCCAAAGAAGGTGGTGGAAGCAGGCACATAAGCAACATTTAAAAGGCATCTGGATGGGTACATGAATAGGGAGGGAATAGAGCTTTCTGGACCGAATAAGGGCAGAAGGGGGTTTTTTCATTCAGTTGAGGCATCATGATTGGTACAGGCTTGGAGGACCAAAGGGCCTGTTCCTGTGCTGTACTTCTCTTTGTTCTCTTTGTTTTTGAGTAGGCCATTCGGCCCTTCGAGCCTGCTCTGCCATTCATTTTGATCATGGCAGATCACCAACTTCAATATCCTAATCCCCCTTCCCTCCATATCCCTTAATCTCTTTCGTTCCAAGAGCTATATCTAACTTATTCTTGAAATCAGACAACGTTTTGGCCTCAACTACTTTCTGTGGGAATGAATTCATAGAATTCAACCATGTGGTTGACTTTTAAATGCCCCTTCAAGGGCAATTAGGAATGGGCAATAAATGCTGTTTGATTCTGCTAGCCAGCAATGTCCACATTGCACAAAGGAATAAAAAAAGACCCACAGCAATGTGGCTGGTTCTTAACTGTACTCTGAAATGGTCTATCCAGCCAGTCAGTTCAAGGACAATTCAGGATGAATAACAAATGCTGGTCATAACAGTGGTACTTAGATCTTATGAAAGATATTTTTTTAAATGCCAAACAGCAAAAGCAGCATATGATAGACTCAGCTAAGCAATCTCACGATGAATGGATCAGATCTAAGATCTGCAGTTCTGCCACATCCAGTAATGAAATACAATGGCCAATTAAACAGCAGAAGAAGGAAACTCCACAAATATCTGTATCTTCAATGATGGGGGAGCATAACACATCAGTGCAAAAGACAAGTCTGAAACATTTGCTACAGTCTGCAAATGCTGAATGCATAATCCATTTCAGCCTCCTCTGAGGTCTTCAGTAACACAGATATCTGTCTTGTGCTAAATCGATTCACTTCACCTGCAGTATCTAGAGCTATAGGCATGGGCCCTGACAATATTCCAACAGTAGTACTGAAGTTCTGTGGCTCAGAATTAGCCATGCCTAGAGCTAAGCTCCACTACAGCTACAACACTGGCATCTACCTGACACTGTGAAAAATTCCTGCATTTCCTGTCCACAATAAGCAGGACAGATCCAACTAAGCCAATTACCAGCCCATCAGTCCAATCTCAATGATCAGCAAAGTGATAAAATTGTCATTGACAGTGCTATCAAACAGTATTTACTCAGCAATGACCTGCTCACTGTCTCACAGTTTAGATTCTCCCTAAGCTACTCAGCTCCTGACTCATTGAAGCTTTGCTCCAAATATTGACAAAAGAGTTGAATTCAAGAGGTGAAGTCAAAATGACTGTCCTTGACAACAAGGCCACAATTTACCAAATTTGGCATCAAAGAGCCCTAGCAAAACTGGAGTCAATATGAATTGGGGGAAAATTCTCCACTGGTTGGAATTGTACCTGGCACAAAAGAAGATGGTTGTGACTGTTGGAGGTCAATCAGGGAGCAGAGATAGTTTTAAATAACCTGGTTCCCAAGGCAGACTGGTACAAAAATAAAAATGACATGGAATTCGGGAAAAATGACATGGGATTCGGGGTGGGCTATCTAGATGGATACAGAACCAGCTTGGTCATAGTAAGAAGTCTCACAACACCAGTTAGAATCCAACCAGTTTATTTGATAGTAAACCCACAAGCTTTCGGAAACGGTGTTTCTTCGTCAGGTGTGTGGAAGGTTCTGATCAGAGAAGGGCAAATAAAGTCACACACAGTTTACAGATTACTGATTAGAAAGCGAGTCTTTACAGCTAACCTGCTATTCAAGTCTTAAAGATGTCGACAGTGTGAATGGAGATAGCATTAGCGTAGGTTAAAGAGATGTGTATTGTCTCCAGATGTGCCACAGCGATAAACCGCACCGACCTCCTCAGAAGACAGACATGGGACACGGTGGACAGAGTACCCTTCATCATCCAGTACTTCCCCAGAGCAGAGAAGCTAGGACATCTTCTCCGGAGTCTTCAACACATCATTGATGAAGACGTTCATCTCACCAGGGCCATCCCCACACCCCCACTTCTTGCCTTCAAACAACTGCACAACCTCAAACAGACCACTGTCCGCAGCAAACTACCCAGCCTTCAGGGGAACAGTGACCACAACACCACACAACCCTGCCACAGCAACCTCTGCAAGACATGCCGGATCATCGACATGGATGACATCATCATACGTGAGAATACCATCTACCAGTTACACGGCACATACTCTTGCAACTCGGCCAATGTTGTCTACCTGATACGTTTCAGGAAAGGATGACTCGAAGCATGGTACATTGGGGAGACCATGCAGACGCTACAATAACGGATGAACGAACATCGCTCGACAATTACCAGGCAAGACTCTTCCCTTCCTGTTGGCGAACATTTCAGCGGTCACGGGCATTCAGCCTCTGACCTTCGGGTAAGCATTCTCCAAGGCGGCCTTCATGACACACGACAGCGCAGAGTCGCTGAACAGAGACTGATAGCCAAGTTCCGCACACATGAGGACGGTCTCAAGCTGGATCTTGGGTTCATGTCGCACTATCTGTAACCCCTGTGACTTACCTGGGTTTGCAAAACCTCACTTACTGTACTGTCTGGAGACAATACACATCTCTTTAACCTACGCTAATGCTATCTCCATTCACACTGTCGACATCTTTAAGACTTGAATAGCAGGTTAGCTGTAAAGACTCGCATTCTAATCAGTATTCTGTAAACTGTGTGTGACTTTATTTGCCCTTCTCTGATCAGAACCTTCCACACACCTGACGAAGAAACACCGTTTCCGAAAGCTTGTGGGTTTACTATCAAATAAACTGGTTGGATTCTAACTGGTGTTGTGAGACTTCTTACTGTGTTTACCCCAGTTCAATGCCGGCATCTCTACATCTTGGTCATAGTAGACAGAGAGTAGCAGTGGAAGGGTGTTTTTCAGAATGGCAATCAATATTTAGTGGTGTTCTGCAGGTTGCAGCACTGGGACCTCTGTTGTTTGTGTATATGTAAATAATCTGAGGAAAATGTGGGGTGGTGTTATTAGTAAGTTTGCAGATGACATGAAGATTGGTGGAGTTGCTGGTTGTGCTGGGGATTGTCAGAGGATACAACAGGATATAGATAAATTGGAGGCTTGGGCACAGGAATAGCAGATAGAATTTAATGCAGACAAGTGCGAGGTGGTGCATTTTGAAGGATCAAACTTAGGTGTGAATTATACTGTAAATGGCAGAATCCTTAGGAACATTAACATACAGAGGGATCGGAGCGTGCAAACCCACAGTTCCTTAACAGTGGAAACACAAGTGGCCAAGGTGATTAACAAAGAACAAAGAAAATTACAGCACAGAAACGGGCACTTCAGCCCCTCCAAGTCTGCATCGACCATGCTGCCCGACTGAACTAAAACCCCCCACCCTTCCAGGGACCATATCCCTCTATTCCCATCCCATTCATGTCTTTGTCCAGATGCCCCTTAAAACTCACTATCTTATCTGTCTTCCACTACCTCCCCCGACAGCAAGTTCCAGGCATTCATCAACCTCTGTGTAAAAAACTTGTCTCGGACATCTCTTTTAAACCTTGCCCCTCGCACCTTAAACCGATGCCCCCTAATAATTGACTCCTCCATCCTGGGAAAAAGCTTCTGACTATCCACTCTGTTCATAATCTGGTAGATTTCTATTAGACCACCCCTCAACTTCTGTCATTCCAGTGAGAACAAACCAAGTTTCTCCAACCTCTCTTCATAACTAATGCCCTCCAAACCAGGCAACATCCTGGTAAATCTTTTCTGTACTCTTTCTAAAGCTTCCACATCTTTCTGATAGACATGTGGCATGCTTACCTTCATTGGCCAGGGCATTGAGTACAAAAGTCGGTAAATCATGTTGCAGCTGTATAAAACCATGGCTAAGCTGCATTTGGGTTATTGCATGCAATTCTGGTCGCCACACTACCAGAAGAACGTGGAAATTTTGGAGACAGTGCAAAGAACATTCACCAGGATGTTGCCACCAGTTTTTCACACAGAGAGTGGTGGATGCCTGGAACGCACTGTCAGAGGAGGTGGAAGAAGTAGACAAATTAGCAATATTTAAGAGGTATCTGGATGGGTACACGAATAGGAAGGGAATAGAGGGATAAGGACTGAGGAAGGGCAGAAGATTTTTTTTAAGTTTAGTTAAGGTATCATGATGGGCATGGTTTGGAGGGCTGAAGGGCCTATTCCTGTGCTGTACTTTTCTTTGTTCTTTGTACTGGATGTTTGTAATGTTAGACATCAGAAATAAGGTAGAGATTTAAGTGAGTGTCATTTAGTGTTTCTGTGTAAGAAAGGGTAAAATTCTAGTTAGCTTCATGTTCAATAAAGGTGTTTGCATATATGGGAGTTTGGTTTAATTTCACACTGTCTCTGTATTGTGCTTGTAGAGAACGGAGCCAAGGTTTTGAGTCAGAATCCTGACTCGAAACATAGGATCTGTTCTCTCTCCACACAGGCTGTCAGACCTGCTGAGATTTTCTGTTTTTGATATAGTTCTCACAGCTCTGCCAGAAGCAGAGAAGCAAAATGATGGGGTAATGGGCAGGAAAACTACAGAACTGATAGTTCCAGAAACCAGAAATGAAAAGAGAAGCTTCAGGAAGATTGAAGTCAAAGGAACAATAGGGAACATAGAACATAGAAAAACTACAGCACAAATAGGCCCTTCGGCCCACAAGTTGCGCCAATCTTATCTCTACCTACTAGGATTACCTCTAACCCTCAATCCTATTAAGTCCCATGTACTCATCCAGAAGTCTCTTAAAATACCCTATCGAATGTGCCTCCATACAGCAGCCGATTCCACGCACCCACCACCCTCTGAGTGAAAGGGAACTAGAATTTGAAAACTTTTCATCAAAGTTAAATTCAGCTTTAAAATGCAGACCTGGTGAAAACAATCCTAAGGTTGGTGACCTTGGTACAGCCTATGAAGCAGTAGTGTTCTTTTGGTGGCTGGGTACTTGAATGATTGTGTGAAAGCTTGAATGCATGTGGCAATTCAAGGTAGAGGAGTAATGAAAGGAGAGTTAGAGATCTGGGAAGTGAATCCTTGCTGAAACTGCTGAGGGAACACACTGTTTGGAAAAAGATACAAAGGCATGTTATTTTGAGAGTGGAGTTTGAAAACACTTGTATGATGGGCATCTGGGAGGATTTGAGGGAAAAACCACAGAAGTTTGATCGGGTGGCACCTGCCACTTAATTTCCAAGTGTGGTGTCTGACCATAGTTGTCCTTTTGATTTATAGGGATTGTGTATTTACTGAGAACGTTATAGCGTACAATATACTGTGTGTGTAACCTATGTTATCCTTAAAATCTGCACACATTTGTGAAGACAAGTATGAGTGAAAGAGGATTGTATTATATTCAAACTTTTCATGGATAAAAAATGTTTTTTTTCTCTCTTTCTAAAAGCTTATTGGCAGTGCTGTGACTCTTTCATCCATGTTTCCCAAAAATAAATAAAAGTTACAGAGTGAAAAATCTATTTTGGAATCTTCCCATCTTGTGATAACATCAACTGGACCACCCCCCACTCCAAACATTACTGCAGGAGTCCCTCAGGATCATGTCCTAGACCCAATCATCTTTAGCTGCTTCATCAATGACCTTCCCTCCATCATAAGGTCAGAACTGGAATGTACACAGATGATTGCACATTATTCAGCACTATTCCTGATTCCTTCGGATACTAAAGCAATCCATGCCCATATGTAGCAAGACCTGGACAATATTCAGGCTGACAAGTGGCAAGTAATGTTTGAACCATACACTCTCCAGGCAATGACCACTTCCAAGGAAACTGAATCCAGCTGTCGCCCTTTGACATTGAATGACATTACCATTGTTGAATCCCCCACTATCAACATGCCAGAAATTACCTTCAGAATCATAGAAGTTTACAACTTAGAATCAAGCCCTTTGGCCCAACTTGTCCATACCACCCAATTTTTACCACTAAGCTAGTCCCAACTGTCCGCATTTGGCCCATATCCCTCTATATCCATCTTACCCATGTAACTGTGTAAATGCTTTTTGAAAGACAAAATTGTACCTGCCTCTACTACTGCCTCTGGCAGCTTGTTCCAGACACTCACCACCTTCTGAGTGAAACACTGCCTCTCTGGACCCTTTTTATCTCTCCCATCTCACCTTAAACCTATGCCCTCTACTTTTCCCCACCTTTGGGAAAAGATATTGACTATCGAGCAGATCTATGCCCCTTATTATTTTATAGACCTCTATAAGATCACCCCCAAGCCTCCTACGCTCCAGGGAAAAAAACTCAAGTCTACCCAGCCTCTCCATAATAACTTGAACCATCAAGTCCCAGTAGCATTCTAGTGTAACTTTCCTGTACTCTTTCTAGTTTAATAATAAATATCCTTCCTATAATGGGCGGCACGGTAGCACAGTGGTTAGCACTGCTGCTTCACAGCTCCAGGGTCCTGGGTTCGATTCCCGGCTCAGGTCACTGCCTGTGTGGAGTTTGCACATTCTCCTCGTGTCTGCGTGGGTTTCCTCCGGGTGCTCCGGTTTCCTCCCACAGTCCAAAGATGTGCAGATTAGGCTGATTGGCCATGCTAAGAAATTGCCCCTTAGTGTCCAGGGATGTGTAGATTAGCAGGGATATGGGGATAGGGTCTGGGTGGGATTGTGTTCGGTGCAGACTCGATGGGCCGAAGGGCCTGTTTCTGCACTGTAGGCTTCTATGCTCTATAATAAGGTGACCAGAACTGTACTCAGTATTCCAAGTGTTGCCTTACGATGCCTTGTACAACTTCAACTAGACATCTCAAATCATGCATTTAAAGTTCTGATGAATTGACCAGAAACTGAACTGAACCAATCACATAAATATTGTTGCTACAAGAGCAGGTCAGAGGTTAGGAATTGTGCAGAGAGTAACTCATCTCCTGACTCCCAAACCCTGCCAACCATCTAAAAGGCACAAGTCATGAGTGTTATGGAAAACTCTCCACTTGCCTCGATAACTACACTCAAAAAGTTTGACACCATCCAGCACAAAGCAACTCTTTGTTCTGGATGGTGTCAAGTTTCTTGAACTTGATTGACAGCTCATGCACAAACATTTGTTCCCTCCACCAGTGACACACAGAGCATCAGTGTGTACCATCTGCAAGATGCACTTCAGCATCTCACCAAGGCCCCTTTAAGAGCACCTTCCAAACTGCTGTCATCTAGGACAAGAATAGCAGACACATGGGAACACCATCACTGAAAGTTTCCCTCCAGCCACTCAGCATCCTGACTTGGAAATACATCACTGTTCCTTCACCGCAATCCTAGAACTCCCTCGCTAACAGCACTGTGGGTGTACCTACAGTGGTATACATGGTTCATCGCCATCTTTTCAAAAGCAATTAGGGATGGGTGATAAATATCAGTGATGCCCACATTCCATGAAAGTAAGTTTTAAAAGCCTCAATCTACACAAGAAGTGAATCAGCCTTGGTATACACAGCAATACAATCAGACTCAATATGCATAGGAAGGGAACCAGCCTTTATATACACTGGATTACAATCAATCTCAGCAGCAATAGGGATGGAATCAGTATTAATATACACAGGCATTATCATACAATTTGAACTACTTCCACGATATATGGGAGCAAAAATAATTTTTATATACAGATCAATTTTGATATCAGATTGCATCAGCCTTTGTTTTCAGACATAAACCCTTTCTCATTGGAAAACAGAGGAAACAAGTGTATATAAAACTGTATTTTTAACACCATCAGAATGGAGACCAGTCATCATCATTGATTTCAAATCTGAAATCTGGAATGTTTTGTGATTTTAATTGTTTGTTACTTCTACTGTAAAGCTAGAACTGACCCCATATAAATATTGTTATTTATTTTAATTAATTCCCTGAAGAATGTAACACACAAATACACACTCCCACACAGTCCCCCCCCTCACACACATATGTACACACATCCCCACACACATACGAATGCACACACACATTAATACACATTCCTCCCATACCTACAAGAACACACACCAAAACACAGTACCCCTCCACACACAAACACACTCCCAGACACCCCTCCCACACTTCCACACTTACATGCAGTCAGTTACATACACTCAAATAAACACACACTAACTCAAACATTCACAGATACACTCATGCCTTCACACCCACACACATTTACACACTCACATTCTCTCACACACTGATACATGTGCTCCCATACACACTCATATTCACACATCTCATATACACTGACATGCATCAAACACATATATATTCACAGTCACATAGTCACACACACATTCACTTACACACATTGAGTATGCAGCTCTCACATTCCAATATTTGCAGAATATTGAGTTCTGATTTACTTACGAAATTTGGGTCCAATGACAGAATGGATCTCGGTGGTAGATTCCCCCGAGTTCATTAATGTCCAGGATGGTGTGGAGTCGTGCAGAAAGTGTTTGCTTGAAGAGGTAGAAAAGGGCACTGGTTGCCAAGTTGGTACATGTGAGACAGTTGGGGTAAGACGAAAAGGTAGTGTGCCTGGGACTGTTGGAGTGAGGGGTCCAGGTGGAGTTGTCATGTGGGGTAGGGGGCTGCGGTGGGCAGTGGTTGAGCGGATTGTACCATGGGCACTAATCCTGGGGGTGAGTGAGATTGTACCCCGGGTACTGGCAGCAATAGTACTAATGATGGTATTTGTACCAGTGAACATGGTAGTGGCCTCAGGCTTAGGGAAGGAGCTTGGCTTTGAGAGGAAGATAGGATCCTGCCCAATGCGGTTGGACTCCAAATTATCTGAGGGCACATATTCCTTAACCGAACCAACAAGAATCCACCTGAGCAACATCAGACTGAGTCCCAGCCCAATGAATCCAATCAGAAGAGGAACAATACAGAGCCAGGTTTGTTGGCGAGGCCACACAATACAACCACTGCAGTGTAATCCCCTGGATGGTGGAGAGCTCTCCTGCTCTTCTGTCGGATTAGCACCTTCCGAGTCTCCAGAAACAACAGGAAAAACAGGTGGAGCTGAAGAGATTCCTCCTTCACTCATACTGTAGAGAATGCCAAGCCCTCGGGTCCAGGGACAGACATCAGGAATACATAGACAAGGGATCAAAGAATCCGAAAAATAGACAGAGCAATTGCATTTAGAAGAAAATACTGTTTTATGTCAGCAGCAAAGCAATCGGTCATGGAATATTCATCCACCCAAATGAAACCTTAGCAGGACTGTCGGAGATGCTGAGTCAGCTACAGCAAAACGCACATCCTTCTCCCTGCCTCGCTTTCTCCTCTCTCCTTGATTTTCCCTTACAGACTCTCCGGGGCGACAGCACACGTTCTAGACAAGACACAAAGCATCTTCAAAGCTTGCTAGAACTCGGGCATTCCAATACGCAGACATATACACACAATCCCCTCTCCCTTCTTTTCCATTCGAAGTGAGAAGCATCCGATTCGTGGCCGTCAGGAGCAGCATAATGCACCTGTTAATCTCCACTCAGGATCCAACCCTTGGCCAGCACTTAAGGACACAAACCAATCGGCTTGCTGGGAGGAAGGACTGGTTGCAGCAGCAGCAGATCTGCTTGAAAATGCATCCTGAAAGCTCGCAATATCCTCCAGCAACAAAAAAATCACATCGGCAACAAAGGGTCTCTCGCAACTGCAAAGCTCTTCGACACTGAATAAAAACCGCAAAACAGAACAATGTCTATAGAGAAGGGCAGAACCAATAAAAAAAAACCACGGGCACCTCCCATTAAACTGAAGCAGAAATGGAGGCAGACTGCTCACAGCATTAATAAATGATCCTTTCCCAATTCCCCTGGGAGTTCCAGGCCCACTGCTCTCACATTGTTTTTCATGCAATGCTGCTCTGGGTTGGAGAATGTTAATTTTGTTGCTGCTTATTGTGAACATGTCAAAGCATCTTGAAATGCACAGAAAAGCCGAGACTTTGTGTGTGTGTGTGGGGGGGGGGGGGGGGGGACTGAGAGGGGAGGCGGTGAATGTGAGAGGGTGAGGGTGAGGAAATCCTGCATTTCACATCGAGAGGTACAGCTCAGTGACAGAAATATCATCCCGAAGCCATGCTGTGTATCTGCATCGCATCTGAGAGAGTCAAGGACATGGAGAAAAGCTTAGAGCCGCATATCTCCTGCCTTTAACCAGATCAATGCCAAGCTGTAGCCACCCTCAACACTATGCCAGCATCTTCCATTCCCGATCAATCAATTTAAAATAACTCTCCATTCACGTAATTTTTAACCGACATAAATGGTCCCCACACTGAAACATATATTCAAACACAAAGATGACAAATTCACACCAAACTGCTGAGCTACCAGCATGATGACACAAAACTCAATTAACTTCTAATTTATACAGAATAATAGATACCCGGGACTGAGTTACAGGCTGGAATCTAATCGAGGGGTTTGAGAGACTTATAGATACAGTAACAGATGCCAGGATGTGAGTTACAGATTGGAATCTAATCAAGGGATTCAGGGGTTTGACTATGAAAAACAGATACCTGAGAATGATACAGACTGGGATGTAGTCAAAGGGTTTGGGAAATGGTTATATATACAACAACAGTGAGTTACAGACTGGAATCTAATTGAGTGGTTTGGAATATGTTTACATACAACAGATACCCAAGAGTGAAATACAGACTGGAAACAATACCAATACCCAGGACAGAATTCCAAACTGGAATCTAATCAAGCAATTTGGAATATATACATAAGGTACCCCAGAGTCTGTTACAAACCAGAATCTAATTGAGGAGTTTTGGGTGTTTACAAATATAACTGGAATCTAATCAAGCGGTTCAGCCTATGTTATATACACAATAACAGATACCTGGGAGTAAGTTACAAACTGGAATCTAATTGAGGAGTTTGGGGTGTATATTTATATATATCTCTACAAAGTAATAGATACCTGGGAGTGAATTACAGGCTGAAATCTAAATTTGGGGTTAGTGGTATGTTTATATATTGTTCTGATTCAATTTTTGTTCTTTGTTCTTTAACTCAACTGTCATTCTTCTGTGCCCAATTTAACAAAGAACTACAAACAGTACAGAACAGGAACAGACCCTTTGGCTCACCAAGTCTGTGCTGATCATGTTGTCCTATCTAGACCACGCGCCTGTATCCCTCTATCATGTGTCTATCCAGATAAGTCTTAAATGTCGCTTTGTATCTGCCGCAACCACCTCACTTGGCAGTGCATTCCAGGCCCCCGCCACCCTCTGTGCAAAAAAACTTCCTCTGCACATCTCCACTGAATCTTTCCCCCCCTTATCTTGAACTTGTATCCCCTTATAATTGTCATTTCTGCCCCGGGAAAAAGCTTCCAACTGTTCACCTTATTTATGTCCCCCATAATTATTAAAACTTCTATCTGCTCACCCCTCAGCCTCCATCTTTCCAGGGAGAACAATCCCAGTTTATTCAATCTCTCCTCATAACTAATACCCTCCAGACCAGGAACATCCTGGTAAACTTTTTCTGTACTCCCTCCAAAACCTCCACATCCTTCTGGTAGCGAGATGATCAGAATTGGGTACAGTATTCCAAATGTGACCTAACCAATCTTTTATATAACTGGAACATAATTTGCCAACTTTTATACTCGACGCCCCGTCTGATAAAGGCAAGCATGCTATACGCGTTCTTCACCATCTATTCCACCCGTGCTGCCAGTTTTAAGGATCTGTGGACTTGTACTCCCAGATCTCTGTGTGTGTCGATACTCTTGTTGGTTTTGCCATTTATTTTGTATCTCCCACCAGAATTAGATCTCCCAAAGTGCATCATCTAGCATTTGTCCAGATTAAATTCCAGCTGCCATTTCTCTGCCCAGTTTTCCAGCCCATCAATATCCTGCTGTATTCTCTGACAATCTTCATCACTATCCACAACATCGCCAATCTTAGTATCATCCGCATATTTGCTAATCAAACCAGGCATTGTTCCTTCCAAGTCATTTATATCTATTACAAACAGCAGAGATCCCAACACTGATTCCTGCAGAACACCACAAGTTACAGACCTCCATTCAGAAAACATCCTTCCACCACTACCCTCTGTCTCCTATAGCCAAACCAATTCTGAATCCATCTAACTCGTTCACCTTTGATCCCACGTGATTTAACCTTTTGGACCAGCCTTCACTAAAGTCCATGTAGACAAGATCCATAACCCTTCCCTCATCAATCATTTTTGTCATCTCCTCAAAAAACTCAATTTAATTAGTGAGGCATGACCTCTCTCGTACAAAACCATGCTGTCTGTCACTAATAAGACCATTGAGTTCCAACGTGTATAGATCCTATCCCCAAGAATCATCTCCAACAATTTCACTATCACCGACATCAAGCTCACTGGCCTATAATTACCCAGCTTATTCTTGCTACACTTCTTCAATAACGGGGCAACAATGACTATCCTCCAATCCTCTGCGACCAACAAGGAAGCAAAGATTTCTATTAGAGGCCCAGCAATTTCTTCTCATGTCTCCCTCAGTAATCTGGGATAGATGCCAACTGACCCTTGGGGTTTGTCTACCTTAATGCTTTTTAATATGCTGAACACTTCTTCCATCATAACGACCCCTCCGAGACACCATCAGTCAACATGACCCCCTCCCTTTACTGATGTAAAGTACTCATTAAGGATCTCATCCACTTCCTTTGGTTCTATGCACACCTTCCTTCCTTTGTCCTTGTGTGGACCGACTCTTTTTCTAACTACTCTCTTGTCCGTAATATATCTATAAAATGCCTTCGGATTCTCCTTAATCCTGCCTGCTAAGGAAAATTTGTGACCTCTTTTTGCCCTCCTAACTCCCTGTTTGAGTTCTTTTCTACTTTCCCTGTATTATTCAAATGTTTCATTTATTTTTAGTTGCCTAGACCTTATGTACGTACCCTTTCTTTTGATTAGACTCACAATTTCCCTGGTCATCTATGGTTCCTGAATCCTGAATCCTTCCTTTTCACAGGCACATGCCTATCCTGCACGCTGATCAACTGCTTCTTAAAAGACTCTCACATGCCAAATGTGGATTTACCTTCAAACAACCTCTCCCAAATAACAGCCTCCAAATCTTGTCTACTCCAGTTGTAATTAGCCTTCCCCAGTTTAGCACCTTCACCCTAGGAAACACTCACCCTTTTCCATCAGTATCCAAAAGCTGACAGAATTGTGGTCACTGTTCACCAAAAATTGCCCCACTGCAACTTTGATGACTTGGCCGCTTCATCCAAAGGTCTCTCAACACACAGAAGGGTAACCTGGAACACCAGTTCTTAGTGGCATATACATATTTTTAGATATAATGTGAGGAACAATATATAAGCCAGTGAGGAACAGTCCAGTCATTGTGTGAACAATTAATAAAGAATATTTATTAACTTAAGAAAAACAAAAATACACATGACATGAAGAACTATGATACACTATGATGCTTAAGTACACTGATGACTTTACGCAGAAATTTTACATGGAACCAACATGTGCTCACTAAACTACTTCCATTACCTGAACTGTGAGACACCCCTTTTTCCAAACAACATCCAATCTTAAAGATCTTGAGCAAAAGTAATTACCACACATCGGTTGAAGTGGGCACACCTAAGAAATATCTTCTGATTCAGCAAAGGCAGAAAATGGCTGCTACGGCAGAGGTGATAGCCTAGTGGTATGATCACCAGAGACTCAGCTAATTTCTGGGGACCCAGGTTCGAATCCTGTCATAGCAGATGGTGGAACTTGAATTCAGTAAAAGATATCTGGAAGTAAGGATCCAATGATGGCCATGAAACCACTGCTGATTGTCAGAATACCCCATCTAGTTCATTAATGTTCTTTAGGGAAAGAAATCTACTGTCCTTGCCTGGTCTGGCCCACACGTGATTCCTGATCCACAGCAATGTGGCTGAATCTGAACTGTCCTCGAGCAAATAGGGATAGGCAATAAATACTGGCCAGTCAGCAATGCCTATGTCCCACGAATGAATAAAAAAAACTTTCAGGAGATTTTATCCGCAATGCTGTAGCTCTGATGTTAGCTGTATCTCTCTCTCTCCCAATTAGTTTGCGTTCTAAAGTTATACTATTTCTTTCCCTTTGATGTTATCTACCGTGCGGAGCTGGCTTTTGGCAGGTACGTTTCAACTTCCTTACCTCTTCACTTTGAAATTATCCTTTCTTTTGCCCCATCGTTTTCTCAAATCATTCATATAAACACTTGTTTTTCTATTGATAGGCTAATTCACATCTCAACATTTCTCCATACGTCTGCCTCTAATCAACTCACTGTTTTTATGTTCTTTTATCCATTGTTTCATTTTGTTTTTACTTTTTTTATTCACTTGTGGGATATGGACATCACTGGGTGGCCAGCGCTTATTGCTTATCCCTAGTTGCCTTTGAGAAGGTGATGGTGAGGTGCCTTCTTGAATTGCTGCAGTCCACGTGCTGTGGATTGACCCACAATGCCGTTAGGAAGGGAATTCCAGGATTTTGACTCAAAAATATATTTCCGAATCAGGATGGTGAGTGGTTTGGAGGGCAACTAGCAGGTGTTGGCGATCCCATGTATCTGCTGCCCTTGTCCTTCTAGATGGAAGTGGTCATGGGTTTGGAACATGCTGTCTAAGAATCTTAAATCTTAATTTTCCTCAATTTTTAACATGTTACTTCTTTTAAAAAATGAAATGACTCAATTTAAAAGACAATTTCATTTCTCATCCATTTCTTATTGGTTCTACCTTAACAAAGATTCCAAAAATTGAAAAGCATGCACAAACATAAAATATACCCCAACGTATTTACACCCAATGTTCCCAATGTTACATTTGTGATAAAGCTTCCACAGTAACCCTTATCTCCTGGCCACATGAAAGATTTTTAAATTAGACAGTTGTAGTAACAACTTTCATGGAAATACGATGTGGAGATGCCAGTGTTGGACTGGGGTGGGCACCGTAAGCAGTCTCACAACAGATTAAAGTCCAACAGATTTATTTGGTAGCACAAGCTTTCGGAGCGCTGCCCCTTCATCAAGTGAGTGATGAAGGATGAAGGAGTGACCACTTCTATCTAGAAGGACAAGGGCAGCAGATACATGGGGACACCAACACCTGCAAGTTGTCTTCTAAGCCACTCACCATCCTGATTCGGAAATATATCGCCATTCCTTTGAGGTCACTGAGTCAAAATCCTGGAATTCCCTTCCTAATGGCATCCACAGCATGTGGACTGCTACCAAATAAAACTGTTGGAAATAACCTGGCTTTCCAATTTTGAAACTTATGCAGAAATCTTTGAGGATTGTGGTATGTTCATATATTTGTGCTGGATCACTGGCAACATAAACCTCAAAATGTTGCGATGCAACTGTCAATGAAAGAATACTTCTGTCGGTGACGATTTAATTTTCTTGAGAATTACCTGACAGGCTTCTTAATTCCAAGTTCATTTCCCTACAATGACACAGCTCCCACACCAATATCACTCGCATCTACAGCCAGTTTAAACTGTTTTCCAGTTCAACACTATGAACAGTGAAGGAATGGCAATATATTTCCAAGTCAAGATAGCAAGCAACTTGGAGACGAACTGTCAGGTAATGGTATTCCCACGTATCTGCTGTCCTTGACCTTCTGGACAGTAGCAGTCAGGGTTTAAGGAACCTTGGTGAATATCTGCAGTGCATCTTGTACATTGTATGCATTTGCTGCCATTATGCATAGTGATGGACAGAGTGAATCTGTATGGATTGGGTGTCAATCAAGCACTTTGTTCTGGGTGGTGTCAAGCTTTTTGAATATTTCATCTCTCCAGGCAAGGGGAGAGTATTCTATCACATTTCCTACCTATGCATTGTACATTGTGGACAGGGTTTGGGGAGCCAGGAAGTGAATTGACACAGGATTCCCAGACTCTGATTTGCTCTGGTAGCAACAGTATTTATATGTCTAGTCCAGTTAAGTTCCTGGTCAACAGTGACCCCCAGTATTTTGATGTTAGGAAATTCAGGAATGAAAATGCCATTGAATGTCAAGAGATGATGATTAGAATATCTCTTGCTGGAGATGTCCATTACCTGACACTTATGTGGCACAAAATTTCTTGCCACTTGTCAGCCTGAGCCTGAACATTGTCCAGGTCTTGCTGCATTTGGACATGAACTATTTCAGGATATAGAATAACAGAAACTTGGGAATGAGTTACAGACTAGAATCTAATTGAAGTGTTTGGGAGGTCTATATATAGGATAACAGATATCTAGGAATAAGTTAAAGGCTGAAATCTAATCCAGGGGTTTGGTGGGGATATGGGTTTATTAATATAATAACTGATATCAGGGAGTGAGTTACAGGATGGAATCCAATTGTGGTAGTCAGGGGATTTTTTATATAGTATAACTGGTACTTGTGAGTGATTTACAAATGTTCAGGGGGACATATATATAGAAAAACAAATGCCCTGCAATGACTTTCAGACTGGAATATAATTGAGGTGTTTGGAGGTTTATATATAGAATTAAAGATTGCATGTCCTGAGTTACAGACTGGTTTCTAATCAAGAGTTTTGGGTAGTTTATATGCAGAAAAACAGTTACTTGGAAATGAGTAACAGGTTGGAATCTTATCGAGGGGATCAGTGGGGGTTTATTTGGAGAATATCAGATACTGAGGAATGAAATACAGGCTGGAACCCAGACAAGGAGTTTGAGAGGTTTATATATAGAAAATGGATGGTCTGCAGCTGAATCCCCACCATCTTCTTCAAGGACAATTAGGAGTGGGTGATGAATGCTGGCCTATCAGTGATACTCACATCCCATGAATGAATTTTAAAAAAAGATACCTGGGACTAAGTTACAGGCTGGTATTTCATTGAGGGTTCCAGGTTGGATTATATATGAATTACAGATACCCATATGTGAGACCCCCAAACTCAAATTTAAACCAAGGTGTTTGGCTTGGGGTTTGTCTATAGAATAACAGATAACCAGGAATAAATTACAGGCTGGAATCCAAATGAGGGCTTTGGGATGGATTTACAAGTAGAAAAACTGACAGCCAAAAGTGAATTACAGGCTGGAATTTCGTCAAGGTGTTTGGGATGGAATAAGAGAAACCTGGGAGTGAGTTACAGGCTGGAATCTAATTGAGGGGTTTGGGATGAAGGTGGGGAGAAGTGGTGGTGGGGGGTTTGGGGGCGGTGGTTTATGCATAGAATAACAGATGTTGGGGAAAAAGTTACAGACTGGAACCTAAATGAGGATGGGATGTGGTGGATATTATGTGTGGTATAATACATATCTGGGTGTGAGTGTGTTTTAGGCAGGAATCTAATCCAGGCAGTTTAGATGTGGTTTATACAGAAAATAAGAGCAGAGGAAGGCCATTCTGCCCTTTGCTCCACTGTTCATTATGATCATGGCTGATCATCCAACTCAATAGCCTGGTGCCGCCTTCCCCCCATATCCTTTGGTCCCCTTCATCCCATGAGCTATATCTAACTGCTTCTTGCAAGCATACAATGTTTTGGTCTCACAATGTTATAATAGTGAATTCCACAGGCTGTCCACTCTCTGGATCATCTCTGTCATCTTCTCATCTCTGTCTACTTACATCCTTGGATTGTAACCCATGGTTCTGGACCATTGGGAACATCCTTCTTCCATCTATCTTGTCTAGTCCTGTCAGAAGTTTGTAGATTTCTATGAGATTTCTCCTCATTCTTCTGAACTCCAGTGAATTCAATTCTAACTGACTCAATCAGAACTCACACTTCAGTCCTGCCATCCTAGGAATCAGTCTAATAAACCTCAGCGCTCCTCTGGAGCAAGAACATCCTTCCTCAGATAGGGAGAACAAAACTACACACAATGTTCCACAGGTGGCCTCAGCAAGGCTGTATATAATTCCAGCAAGACATCTCTGCTTCTGCATTTGAATCTTCTCACTATGAAGACCAACATACCATTTGTCTTTTTTACTGCCTGCTGCACCTGCATGCTTACCTTCAGTGACTGGTGCATGAGGATATCCCCTCTCCTAATTTATGGCCATTCAAATGGTAATCGTTTTTGTGTCCATAGTGGAGAGCCTCACATTTATCCAAATTATATTGCATCTTCCATTCATTTTCATGTGCACAGTGGTTAGCACTGATGCATCACAGGACCAAGGACCTGGGTTTCAATTCTGCCCTTGGGGGACTGTATGCATGGCGTTTGCACATTCTCTCTGTGTCTGTGTGGGTTTCCTGCAGATACTCTGGTTTCCTGCCACAGTCCAAAGACGTGCAGGTTAGGTGGATTGGCCATGGGAAATGTGTGGGGTTACAGGGATAGGGTGGAGGTTATAGAGCCTGGTGGGATGCTCTGTCGGAGGGTTGGTGCAGAGTTGATGTGCCACATGACCTCTTTTGCACTGTAGGAATCCTATGGTCCCATGATTCATTCACTCAACTTGTTCAAATCACACTGAAGGATCTTTACATCCTCCTCACAACTCATCCTCCATCCAGCTTTGTGCCATCTCCAAATTTGGAGATATTACATTTAGCTCCCTCATCTAAATCATTGATATATATTGTGAATAGTTGGGGTCCTAGCACTGATCCCTGCGTTATCCCATTAGTCACTGCCTGCCACTTGGAAAAAGACCCATTTATTTTGACTTTATGTTTCCTGTCTGCCAACCAGTTTTCTATCTATTTCAATATATTGTCCCATTCCAATGCCCACACTAATCTCTCATGTGGGACTTTGTCAAAAACCTCTGCAAGTCCAAATAAACCACATCCACTGGCTCTGCCTCATCAACTCTACTAGTTACATCCTCAAAGAATTCCAGTAGATTTGTCAAGCATGATTTTCCTTTCATAAATCTGTGCTTATTCACGTCTCATCCTATCCAAGAGTTTTGCCATAAAATTTGATATCAAATTTTTGATAATGAATTCTAGAATTTTCCCCATTACTGATGTCAGACTGCCTGGTCTATAACTCCCTATTTCTCCCAACCTCTCATTTTAAATATTGGGATAACATTAGCAAGCCTCCAATTTGTAGGAACTGTTCCAGAGTCTGTAGAATCTTGAAAGATGACCATCAATGCATCTACCATTTCTGGGACCACTTCCTTAAGTACTCTAGGATGTAAATTATAAGGCCCAGGGGATTTATCAGCTTTCAATCCCATCAGTTTCTCCAACACCATTTCTCAACTAAAACTGATCTCCTTCAGCAGTTCCCTCTCACTAAGACATTTCTGGTGTCTTATTTGTGTGAAGACAGAACCAAAGTACGTAGTCAGTTGACTAGCCATTTCTTTGTTTCCCATTATAAATAAGACCATAAAATATAGGAGTAAGTTAGGCCATTCAGCCCATTGAATCTGCTCTGCCATTCAAAAATGGCTGATAGGTTTCTCAACCCCATTCTCCCGCCTTTTCCCCGTAACATAAGAACATAAGAAATAGGAGCAGGAGTAGGCCATCTAGCCCTTCGAGCCTGCCCCGCCATTCAATAAGATCATGGCTGATCTGTCGTGGCTCAGTTCCACATTCCCGCTTTCTCCCCATAACCCTTAATCCCCTCGCCTATCAAAAACCCATCAACCCGCGTCTTAAATATATTTAGCGAGGCAGCCTCCACCACTTCAACGGGCAGAGAATTCCAGAGATTCACCACCCTTTGAGTGAAGAAGTTCCTCCTCAACTCTGTTCTAAACCGCCTCCCCTTTATCTTGAGGCTGTGCCCCCTAGTCCTACTGTCCTTTCTGAGCGAACCTTTGAACTCCTTACCAATCAAGGACCTATCTATCTCTGTCTTAAATACACTCAGTGACCCGGCCTCCACAGCCTTCTGTGGCAATGAATTCCACAGATTTACCACCCTCTGGCTGAAGAAATTCGTCTTCATCTCAGTTCTAAGAATCGGCCCTTTACTCTGAGGCTGTAGCCTTGGATTCTACTCTCACTTACTAATGGAAAAATCTTCCCCAAATACCCCTGTTTTGGATTGTAAGGGACCGACATTTGGCATCACTAATCTTTTTCTCCTCACAAACCTATAGAAACTTTAACAATCAGTTTTTAAGCTCTCTACATGCTTATCCTTGTATTCTATTTTCCCCTTCTTAATCAGTCCCTTCTTCTCCTTTGATGAATTCTAAACTGCTTCTAGTCCTCAGATTGGTTGTTTTTCTTAGCCAATTTGTATACCTTTCCCTTGGATCTAATACTCTCTGATTTTCCTTGTAAACCGTGGATTGGCCACCTTTCCGTCAGACAGGAATAAACAATTGTTACAATTCATCCAAGTGCTCCTTGAGTGTTTGCCATTGCCTATCCACTTTCACCCCTTTTTCCCAATCTATGGGAGCCAACTTGTGTCTTATATCACCGTAGTTTCCTTTATTAAGATTCAGACCCCGAGTCTCAGAGTCAACAAATCACTCTCCATCTTGATGGAAAATTCTGTCATGTTATGGTTATTCATCCCTGAGGGAACTCGCAAAATAGATTGCCAATTATTCCTTTCTCATTACTTCATACCCAATTTAGAAAGGTTTGCTCTCTTGTTGGTTCATCAACATATTGGTCCAGAAAACCATCCACAATACATTCCAGGAATTCTTTCTGTACAGTATTGTGACTAATTTGATTTGCCTAATATATATGCAGGTTAAAACCATCCATAAGTACAGATGTTCCTTTAGCACATACATCTCTAATGTTCTGTTTAATGTCATTTCTAATATCACCACTGCAGTTTGGAGGTCTATATACATGACAGGTTACAATGCTTTCTATGCCGGTTTTGAGCAAGAGGTCAGCGAGTGCATGTCCTCTATCCGGGAAGCCTCAGATGAACCTGTATCCAAGGTGAACATCCAACGTCCATTCAAACATCCGATGGCAGCAGGGAAGAAGCTGTTCTTGAGTCTGTTGGTGCGTGATCTCAGACTTTTGTATCTTTTTCCCAACAGAAGAAGGTGGAAGTGAGAATGTCTGGGGTGCGTGGGTCCTTGATTATGCTGGCTGCTTTGCTGAGGCAGCAGGAAGTATAGGCAGTGTCAATGGATGAGAGGCTGGTTTGAGTGATAGAACATAGAACATAGAACATAGAACATTACAGCACAAACAGGCCCTTCGGCCCTCGAGTTGTGCCGATCACATCAACCCCACCAATCTATAGATCTATCTATAACCCCCAATCCCATTAAACCCCATATACTCATCCAGAAGTCTTTTAAAAGACCCCAGCGAGTTCGCCTCCACCACCGATGACGGCAGCCGATTCCATTCACTCACCACCCTCTGAGTGAAAAACTTACCCCTAACATCACCTCTGTACTTCCCTCCCCGCACCTTAAATCTGTGTCCTCTCGTAGCGACCATTTCAACCCGGGGAAATAGCCTCTGAGAGTCCACCCTATCTATTCCTCTCAACATTTTATAAACTTCTATCAGGTCGCCTCTCAACCTTCGCCTCTCTAGGGAAAAGAGTCCCAGCTCCCTCAACCTATCTTCATAAGGCATGCCTCCCAGTCCAGGCAACATCCTTGTAAATCTCCTCTGCACCCTTTCAATAGCTTCTACGTCTTTCCTATAGTGAGGCGACCAGAACTGCGCACAGTACTCCAAATGAGGCCTGACGAGGGTCCTGTAAAGTTGCAGCATTACCTCCCGACTCCTAAACTCAATCCCTCGATTAATGAAGGCCAGTACACCATACGCCTTCTTGACCACCTCCTCCACCTGCGAGGCCGATTTAAGAGTCCTGTGGACCCGGACCCCGAGATCCTTCTGCTCTTCAACGCTACTAAGACTCCTGCCCTTGATATTGTACTCGTTCATCCCGTTGGTTCTGCCGAAATGGACGACTACACATTTGTCCGCGTTGAAGTCCATCTGCCACTTCTCCGCCCATTCCTGCATCCTATCTATGTCCTGCTGCAACTTTTGACATCCTTCCAGACCATCCACAACACCGCCGACCTTCGTGTCATCAGCGAACTTGCTAACCCATCCCTCCACTTTCTCATCCAGGTCATTTATGAAAATGACAAACAGCAAGGGTCCCAGAACAGATCCCTGGGGCACCCCACTGGTGACTGACCTCCATTCTGAAAAAGACCCATCCACAACCACTCTCTGCCTTCTGCAGGCAAGCCAGTTCTGGATCCACAAGGCCAAAGGCCCTTGGATCCCATGCCCTCTCACCTTCTCAAGAAGTCTTGCATGGGGGACTTTATCAAAAGCCTTGCTGAAGTCCATGGATTGGCTTTATTCATGACCCTTTGTAGTTTTCATCTCCTCATCTGCATATTCTTTCAACATATTCTGCTTTTCTACTCTGACTAGCTTGTGGCACTGGAAGTAATCACTACGTTGAAAGTCTTGACTTTCTTCCAAACTTCCCATATTCTGCTTTTAGGACCTCACCCATTTTTTACCTATATCATTGATGTGTACCACGACTACTGGCTGTTCACTATCCCCCTTCAGAATGTCCTGTACCCTCTCCTAGACATCCTTGACCATAGCACCAGGGAGGCAACATACCATCCTGGAGTCTCGCTTGCAGCCACGGAAATGCTTATCCATTCCCCTTACAGTTGAATCCTCTATATCTATTGCAATCCCACACTTCTTACTCCTCCCATCCACAGCACAATCAGTTGTGGTGCAACGGATTTGGCTATTGCTACTTTCCTCTGAGAGGCCATTCCCTCAACACTATCCAAAGTGGTATATATGTTTTTCAGGAGAATGGCCACAGGTGATTCCTGCACTGTCCCCCTTGCCCTCTTGCTTTGTCTGGACGTCAACCATTCTTTTCCTGTCAGGAGACTCTTAGCCTATAGAATTACAGATATCTAGGAGTGTTTTACAGGATGGAATCTAATTGAATGGTTTGGTTGGTTTAACAACAAAATAACTGATACTTAGGAGTGAATCACAGACTGGAATCTAATTGAGGCATTCGAGAGTTTATATTTTACAGCAGCATGTGTCATTGGATAGCTGAGCAGACTCAATGGATCAAGTGGTCTACTTCTGCTCCTGTATCTTATGATCTTGGGGTGTACAAGATCATGATATGTTTAGGTAAGGTACACAAAGAAGAGCTGATACCTTTGGTTGATGGTATAAGACTTTGAGAGATTCAAGGGGGAGTGATAGTGAGTGGAGATGACCTTGAACTTGCTACCATTGATTTCAAAGGAAATTCAATGGCCACTTGAAGGAAATAAACTTGCAGGAATATATGGATCAGGTAGGAAACTGTAGGGAGTGCATTTCTCCACAAAGACTCAGATACCCAAAAAGTTTGCTTCTCTATCTAAGCAATTCTATTACTCTAAACAAATAATAAAATTACTAAATTCTGATGCACATGGTAAACCAATAACCTGTTTACCCACGCACAGTTTGGGTCCTGCCAGAGGCACTCAGCTTTACAACTTTTAACAGTCATGGGCCAAACATGGAGAAAGTAACTGATTTGAGGTAATTTGGCAGTGACTGCCTTTGACATCAAGACAGTATTTCAGCAAATGTGGCATTGAAACTGAATTCAATGGGAATCAGAGGGAAAATTCTCACTCGTTAGAATCATTCCTATTAGATAGAAGGTTGTTTGTGCTGTTGGAGGTGAGTCATTTCAGTTCCAAGATGTCATTGTATGAGGACTCCAGTGTAATGTCTTTGACCCAACCATCATCAGTTGCTTTATCAATGACCTTTCCTCTACCTTAAGATCAGAAGTAGAATTGTTCTTTCCTCCTTCTCTTAACTTTTCTATCTCTTTGTTTATCTCGATTATTTTCAAATTTTATGAAGAGCCTGAAAACATTGACCTGGATATTTTGTCTCTCCAGGAATGGGCTGGGAAGGTGGGACGGATGTTAAACTAGTTGGGAGAATGTTGGGCATTGGGAATGTTGAGATGTGTGGGTAACTTGCCCTCTTGCCTTTGGTGGTATTTTGCCTGTGGCTGGGTAAATCAAGCCATGAAGTGGCCAATTAATGTCATTTAAGGATCCCTTCCACCATTGCTTTTGATTTGATTTGATTTGAGTCAATTTATTATCGTCACATGTATTAGCATACAATGAAAAGCATTGTTTCTTGTGTACAGACAAAGCATATCGTTCATAGAGAAGGAAATGAGAGAGTGCAGAATGGAGCAGTACAGTCATAGCTAGGGTATAGTGAAAGATCAACTTACTGCTAGGTAAATCCACTCAAAAGTCTGACAGCAGTAGGGAAGAAGGTTGGTATGTGTCCTCAGACTTTTGTATCTTTTTCCTGATGGAAAAAGGTGGAAGAAAGAATGTCAGGGATGCATGGAGTCCTTAATTATGCTGGCTGCTTTGCCAAGGCAACAGGTAGTGTAGACAGAGTCAATGGATAAGAGTTTGGTTTGCGTGATGGATTGGGCGACATTCATGACCTTCTATAGTTTCTTGAAGTCTTGGGCAGAGCAGGAGCCGTACCAAGCTGTGATACAACCAGAAAGAATGCTTTCTGTGGTGCATCTGTAAACGTTGGTGAGATTCATAGCTGACATGCCAAATTTCCTTAGTCTTCTGAGAAAGTAGAGGCATTGGTGGGCTTTCTTAAATATAGTGACAGCATTGGGGAGCCTAGAACAGGTTTTTGGTGATCTGAACACCTAAAAACTTGGAGCTCTCGACCCTCTCTCCTCATAGCTACAATGTTCACACCCTGGCAATGTTCTTGTAAATCTCTTTTGTACTTTTTCCAGAGCAATTGTGTCCTTCCTGTAATGTGGTGACAAGAACTGCGCACAAAATTCCAGCTATGACCGAATCAGCATTTTATACAGTTCCATCATTACATTTCTGCTTCTGTATTCAATATCTCACCCAAAAAAAGAAAGCATTCCATATGCTTTCTTGTCCACCTACCACCTCCAAGAACCTGTGGACATGCACTCCAATGTCTCTGTTAACTCTTCTCAATACCTTCCCATTTATTGAGTATCCCTTTGATTTGTTTGCCTTCCCCAAATGCATGATCTCACATTTTTCCAGACTGACTTCCATTTACCACTTCTCTCCCCACTCAATCAAACCATTAATATCATTCTGGAAACAACAGCTATCTTCTTCACTGTCAACCCCAATTCTGCCACCCACAGTTAAGTCAAAATCATTAATACAATAAACAGCATAGGCCCCAACCCTTTAAACGCTGTAGAACACCATTGGGAACTGATCTCCATTCTCAAAACATCCATCAAACCCTAACCCTTTGTTTCCTGACACTGAGCCAATTTTGGATCCAACTTATCACCTTTTCATGGATCCCATGAGATCTCACTTTTCTGATCAGTCTGCCTTATGGGACCTTGTCAAATAGAAACATAGAACAGTACAGGCCCTTTGGCCCTCGATGTTGTGTCGAGCTTTGTCTGAAACCAAGATCAAGCTCTCCCACTTCAGTAACTGACTTACTGAAATCCATGTTGACAATGTCCACTGCTCTACCCTCATCAATCCTCCTTCTTATTGTTTCAAAACGTTATGTGTATATATATATATATATATATATATATATATAGTAATAAGGTGCAATTTTCCCCTAACAAAACCATGCTCACTATCCCTGATCTAACTGATAGATCCGTGATCTATCCATGTGTCTAAGTGACAGTTTATCCTGCGTCTCAGAACTGTTTCCAATAATTTGCTCTCCACTGAAGTTAGACTGGTTATCCTATAGTTTACTGGTAGAATGCTGCCAACATCTAGGTGACTAGTGGTGTTCCACAGGGATCCATACTGGGATCTCTGCTGTTTGTGATATATGTAAATAACTTGGATATAAAAATAGATGGATGGGTTAATAAGTTTACAGACGACACAAGGATAAGTGAAGTTATGGATAGTGTTGAAGGTTGTCAAAGGATATAATGGGATATAGATCAGCTGCAGATAGGGGCAGATAAATGTCAGATGGAGATTAATCCAGTTAAGAGTGAGGTGCTGCACTTTGGGAGATCAAATGTTAAAGCAAAGTATACAGTTAATGGCAGGATCCTGAACAATATTGATGCACAGTGGGATCTTGGGATTCAAGTCCATAGCTCCCTGAAAGTGGCCATGTAATTAGATAGGCTGATAAAGAAGGCATGCTTGTCTTTATTGGTCGGGGCATTGAGTACGAGAGTCAGGATGTCACATTGCAGCTTTACAAAAGTTTGGTTGGGCCTCACATATTGTTTTTAATTCTGGTTGCCATGTTGCAGGAAGGATTTGGAGGCTTTGGAGAGGGTGCAGGAGAGGGTTTACCAAGGTGCTGCCTGGGTTAGATGGTATGAACTACAAGGAGAGGCTGGACAAACTAGGGCTGTTTCTTCTGGAGTGGCAGAAGCTGAGAGGAGATCTGATAGAAGGCTATAAAAATATGAGAGGCGCAGATAGGGTTAATAGTCAGAATCCTTTTCCCAGAGTTGAAATATCTAGTAACAGGGGGCAAGCACTTATAGTGAGAGGAGGAAAGTTCAAAGGAGATGTGAGAGGCAAGTTTTTTCACTCAGAGCAGTAGGTGTCTGGACCATGCTGCCAGGGGTAGTGGTGCAGTCAGGTACAATAGGGGCATTTATGCTGATTTTAGATAAGCACATGTACATGCAAGGAATAGAGGGATATGGACCAAGGGCAGGCAGAAGGGATTAGGTTAATTTGCCGTCATGTTCGGCACAACATCAAGGGCCAGAGGGCCTGTTCCTGTTCTGTACTGTTCAATGCTCAATGTTCTGTTTTCTGAACGAACCCACAAATTACCATGTACATCTTTGATATGCCTTGCTTTTTCCTTAGTTTCTTGCACTTAATCTATTAGTAAAACATCACTGATGCTGTCTAACTTAGAACGTAGAACATAGAACACTACAGCACAAACAGGCCCTTTGGCCCACAAGTTGCGCTGATCACATCTATACCTACCAAGCTATAGAACTATCTGTAACTCCCAATCCCATTAAATCCCATATACTCATCCAGAAATCTTTTAAAAGACCCCAGCGAGTTCGCCTCCACCACCGACGGCAGCCGATTCCACTCATTCACCACCCTCTGAGTGAAAAACTTTCCCCTAACATCTCCTCTGTACCTGCTCCCCAGCACCTTAAACCTGTGTCCTCTCGTAGCGACCATTTCAACCCGGGGAAATAGCCTCTGAGAATCCACCCTATCTATTCCTCTCAACATTTTATAAACCTCTATCAGGTCACCTCTCAACCTGCGTCTCTCCAGGGAGAACAGACCTAACTCCCTCAACCTATCCTCATGAGGCATGCCTCCCAATCCAGGCAACATCCTTGTAAATCTCCTCTACACCCTCTCAATAGCTTCCACATCCTTCCTGTAGTAAGGCGACCAGAACTGCGCACAGTACTCCAAATGAGGCCTGACAAGGGTCCTGTAAAGTTGCAGCATTACCTCCCAACTCCTAAACTCAATCCCTCGATTAATGAAGGCCAGTACACCATATGCCTTCTTGACCACATCCTCCACCTGCGAGGCCGATTTAAGAGTCCTGTGGACCCGGACCCAAAGATTCTTCTGCTCCTCAACACAGCTAAGACTCCTACCCTTGATATTGTACTCCTGCATCCCGTTGGCCCTGCCAAAATGGACCACTACACATTTATCCGGGTTGAAGTCCATCTGCCACTTCTCCGCCCATTCCTGCATCCTATCTATGTCCTGCTGCAACTTCTGACATCCCGCCAGACTATCCACAACACCAGCAACCTTCGTATTGTCAGCGAACTTACTAACCCATCCCTCCACTTCCTCATCCAGGTCATTTATGAAAATGACAAACAACAAGGGTTCTAGAACAGATCCCTGGGGCACCCCACTGGTGACTGACCTCCATTCCGAAAAAGACCCATCCACAACCACTCTCTGCCTTCTGCAGGCAAGCCAGTTCTGGATCCACAAGGCCAAAGCCCCTTGGATCCCATGCCCTCTCACCTTCTCAAGAAGTCTTGCATGGGGGACCTTATCAAACGCCTTGCTGAAGTCCATGTAAACCACATCCACCGCTCTTCCTTCGTCAATGTGTTCAGTCACATTTTCAAAGAACGCAACTAGGCTTGTAAGGCATGACCTGCCCTTGACAAAGCTATGCTGACTATTTCTGATCATACTAAACTTCTCTAAATGCTCATAAATCTTATCCTTCAGAATCCTCTCCATCACCTTACCAACCACTGAGGTCAGACTCACCAGTCGGTAATTTCCCGGGCTATCCCTGTTCCCTTTCTTGAAAATAGGAACCACGTCCGCAATCCTCCAATCCTCCGGAACGTCTCCCGTCTCCATTGACGATGCAAAGATCATCACCAGGGGCTCTGCAATCACTTCCCTCACCTCCCACAGGAACCTGGGTTACATCCCATCCGGTCCCGGCGACTTATCTATCTTGATAGAATTTAAAAATTCCAACACATCCTCTTTCTTAACATCTACACACTCAATCTTTTCAGTCTGCCGCAAACCTGTAATACAACCTCCCAGATCACTTTCCACCGTGAATATTGAGGCATTTCTTCTGGTTCCACACAGGCCTTTCCCCCTTCACCTTTTATAGGTCCTATCCCTTCTCTTCTCATCCTTTTACTCTTCACATATTTGTAGAACACCTTGGGATTCTCCTTAATCTTACCCGCCAAGGTCTTCTCATGACCCCTTCTGGCTTTCCTAATTTCCTTTTTAAGTTCCTTTCTACAAGCTGTAAACTCCTCTAGATCCTTAACATCTCCTCGCTCTCTGAACCTTTTGTACGCTTTTCTTTTCTTCCTGACTAGGTTCATCACAACCTTCCTGCACCACGGTTCCCGCGACCTACCAAAACCTCCCTGTCTCATCAGAACGTTGTCGTGCAGAGCTCCAGACAAACGTTTCTTGAAAATCCGCCACCTTCCTTCAGTACTGTTCCCCAAGAACACCTCATAAGAACATAAGAAATAGGAGCAGGAGTAGGCCATCTAGCCCTTCGAGCCTGCCCCGCCATTCAATAAGATCATGGCTGATCTGAAGTGGCTCAGTTCCACATTCCCGCCCTCTCCCCATAACCCTTGATCTCCTTGCCTACCAAAAACCTATCTACCCGTGTCTTAAAAATATTTAGAGAGGCAGCCTCCACCACTTCAAAGGCAGAGAATTCCAGAGATTCACCACCCTTTGAGTGAAGAAGTTCCTCTTCAACTCCATTCTAAACTGACCCCCCCTTATCTTGAGGCTGTGCCCCCTAGTCCTACTGTCCTTTCTGAGAGGGAAGAACCTCTCCACCTCTATCCTATCCATCCCATTCATCATCTTAAAGGTCTCAATGAGATCTCCCCTCATTCTTCTAAATTCTAACGAGTACAAGCCTAGTTTATTCAGCCTCTCCTCATAGCTCAACCCCTCAACTCTGGTATCAGCCTAGTAAACCTCCTCTGCACTCCCTCCAAGGCCAAAATATCCTTGTGCAAGTGCGGCGATCAAAACTGCACACAGTACTCCAGCTGCGGCCTCACCAGTGCCCTGTACAGTTGCAGCAAGACGTCCCTGCTTTTATATTCAATCCCCCTCGCTATGAAGGCCAACATCCCATTCGCCTTCTTGATCACCTGCAGACTGGGTTTTTGCGACTAATGCACAAGGACCCCCAGGTCCCTCTGCACTGTAGCATACTGCAGTTTTCTGCCCTGTAAGTAGTAGTCCTTCCTACTATTATTCCTACCAAACTGGAAACCTCCTTCCAGTTTACTCGTCCAATTTTCTGCCTGATGTCTTCATATTTCCCCTTACTCCAGATAAACACCTTCCTAGCCTGCCTGATCATATCTCTTTCCAATGCTATCGTGAAGGAGATAGAATTATGTTCGCCATCCCCGAGATGCTGACTTGCTGAGAGTTTCCAGCATTTTCTGTTTAGATTTCAGATTTCCAGCATCTGCAATTTTTGCTTTTCAATTAGTGTCTAATTCATTGTCACTTCTCTTCCAGAAATGCGACATGAAAAAATACATCTCTCTGACGGGATTTCAGTTTGTCTCTTTGTGCATTATCATTATTTTCTTTTTCTCTTTGAGCAGGTATCTACCAAAATCCTTTTTCACAGCGAGATCTTCTTCTCGAACGATTGCCTCTGGCTTTAGTATATTCCAACTGAAATAACACTTCAGGATTCCGATTCCGTCACAGTGACAGATAGCTCCTTAACATCTCGAGGGCATCATGGCAGCACAGAGGTTATCTCTGTTGCTGTGCGGACACATGGAGTTGGGCCTGTGTCTGTGGGAGTTTGTGCGTTCTCCCCGTGGTTGCGTGGGTTTCCTCCGGGTGCTCCGGTTTCCTCCCACATCCCAAAAATGTGCTTTTAGGCTGATTGATTGGGTAACAAATTGTCCCTATATTGGACCTCCCTGATCCTCACACATTAGGCATAGACTAGAGTCATGAATAGGTCACTGACCATGGGACGGCGGCGCGGGCTCGTTGGGCCGAAGGGCCTGTTTCCCGTGCTGTTTTGTTCTTTGTTCTTTGTTGTTAACATTCAACATTCGAGTCATTGCAATTATGGCACTGTGAGATCCACTATCAACAACATGCATCAACACATGATGAATTGTAGCCTCTCTCTTCAGCACCATCAACTCACTCTATCTCAGTACTGTCCTCTTCCATAGTTTCATTTCATCCTTCATCTCATCTGCCACTTTAACAAAAAACTATTTTTTTTCTTTTCAGACCTCAAGGGATGAAAGATTCAATAACTTCTGAATATCCAGGATTGTTCAGGTACTGGGAGTATCAGACTGTGGAATTTAAGAAGGCTAGTCCTGTGGTTTCAGTCTTGGGTTACAGGATATTTCACTGTTTCCTTCACTGTTGTATGATGCCCTGTCTCTGATCCTCCCAACACCACTTTTGCTGATAATCTAGGTCTAGAATTCAGGTCCATAATTCCTTCACTGAAAGCAACAGCTCTTACTTATTATGAATGATAATCTTCCTCAAAGTGTAATCATCCATACAAATATGCTTAAACCACTCAAAATATGTGTACACAGGTAAATCAACAAGCTGCTGCTAGACAATTTAACAAATGTCATTAAAATTAACAATTCAGTTAAGACATTGAAGCAATTGCCTGCCAAAATTGATGGGGTTAGCTGGAATATCCATTCTGGCCTGTTCTTGCTGAAAGATATGTGAAAACTGGGTGATGTTAGAATCAGGATTAAACCTGTAAACACTGGCTTTTCTGATTCAATAACCAGCCAATAGTTTGTTGAGCTTCTTTTGTCAACTTCACATCTATGACTCCCCTGACTGTGCTCTATAGTCCTCATCATAAATCCATACATCTTGTGGAAAGAATCAGAGGAAGTTGGGGCAGGTAAGTTTTGCTGCTTTCTTAAAACTTTGGAAAACACTGTAGTTTAGCTACTGTCACACAGACTGCCTACCGCTAACTATGAATAACTAACTTGAATTACATAGAATCTGTAGCACAGAAACAGTCCATTTGACTCAACCAGTCCATTGAGTGTTTATGTTCCATTCAAGCTTCTTCTCATTTTTCCTTATTCAACATAGAACATAGAACTGCACAAACCACAAGTTGTGCCGATCACATCTATACCTACCAAGTCATTGAACTATCTGTAACTCTCAATTTAGATTCCATATACTCATCCAGAAGTCTTTTAAAAGACCCCAGCGAGTTTGCCTCCACCACCACCAATGGCGGCGGATTCCACTCATCCATCATTACCCTCCCTTCTCCCTCTTAGTCTTGTCTAGTTTTACCTTAAATATATCCATACTATTCACTGATAGTGAGTTCCACATTCTCACCATTCTTTGGTTAAATAACTTTCTTCTGAAGTTTGAATTGGATTTCTTACAGACTACTTTATATTGATGGTCTCTTTGTTTTATTCCTTCGTGGGACATGGGTGTTGCTGGTTGGCCAGCATTTATTGCCCATCACTAGTTGCCTGAGAGCAGATGAGAGTCACCCACATTGCCGTGACTCTGGAATCACATGTAGACCAGACCAGGTAAGGACAGCAGATTTCCTCCCCTAAAGAACATCAGTGAACCAGATGGGTTTTTTGGAAAATTGACAATGGTCATCAGTAGATTCTTAATTCCAGATATTTTTAATCAAATTCAACTTCCATCATCTTCCGTGGCAGGATTCAAACTTGGGTCTCCAGTACGTTGGCTTCTGGATTAATAGTCTAGCAATAATACCACTAGGCCATTGCCTAGGTATAGACTAGGCAACAAGGGATGGGTAATAAATGGCGGCCAGTCAGTGATGCCCATATCCCATGAATTAATATATAAAAAGGAAAGAGGTCATTTAGCCCATTGTGTCTGTGCTGGCTGAATGCTTTCCATTCACAAGAAACATCTATCAATTATTACCCTGCATTTCCTGTTGCTGAACCAATTTTAGATCAAAATCGCCACATTGCCCCTGTGATATCCCATGAGATAATGCTTTTCTAAAATAGTGTGCTATCTGAGACCTTGTCAAATGTTTTGCTGTCTCAGACCAGCTGTGCAGCTTATCTCTGTCCCTCTGCAAACTGTAACATCCACCCTCACTGTCTACAATTCCTCCGACTTTGGTGTCATCAGCAAATTTACTAATCCATCCTTTTACACCCTCATCTAGGTCATTTATAAAAATGACAAACAGCAGTGGCCCCAAAACAGATCCTTGAGGTACACCACTTGTAACTGAACTCCATAGAGATATAGATATAGAACCCTACAGTGCAGAAACAGGCCCTTCGGCCCATCGAGTCTGCACCGAACACAATCCCACCCAGACCCTATCCCCATATCCCTACACATTTACCTGCTAATCCCTCTAACCTACACATCCCAGGATACTAAGGGGCAATTTTAGCATAGCCAATGAACCTAACCCGCACATCTTTGGACTGTGGGAGGAAACCGGAGCACCCGGAGAAAACCCACGCAGACACGAGGAGAATGTGCAAACTCCACACAGGCAGTGACCCGAGCCGGGAATCGAACCCAGGACCCTGGAGCTGTGAAGCAGCAGTGCTAACCACTGTGCTACCGTGCCGCCCCAGGTTGAATATTTCCCATCAACCACCACCCTCTGTCTTCTATCAGCTAGCCAATTCCTGATCCAAACTGCTAAATCACCCTCAATCCCATGCATCTGCATTTTCTGCAGTAGCCTACCATGGGGAACCTTATCAAACACTTTGCTAAAATCCATATACACCACATCAACTGCCTTACCCCTATCCACCTCTTTGGTTACCTTCTCAAATAAATCAATAAGGGTTGTGAGGCACGACCTACCCTTCACAAAACCGTGTTGACTATCCCTAATCAAATTATTTCTCTTTGGATGATTATAAATCCTATCCCTTATAATTCTTTCCAAAACTTTGCCCACAACAGAAGTAAGGCTCACTGGTCTATGATTTCCAATATGCCCCCTAGTATCAGCTACATCCACCCGAGAAAATACTCTCTGAAAGACCAGTCTATCTATCCTCCTCATCATCTTATAAACCTCTATTAAGTCGCCTCTCATCCTCCTCCGCTCTAAAGAGAAAAGCCCCAGCTCCCTCAACCTTTTCTCATAAGACCTACCCTCCAAACCAGGCAGCATCCTGGTAAATCTCCTCTGCACTCTCTCCAATGTTTCCACATCCTCTTTATAGTGAGGTGACCAGAACTGAACACAATATTCCAAATGTGATCTCACCAAGGTTCTGTATAGTTGCAGCACAACACCACAGCTCTTAATCTCAAACCCCCTGTTAATAAACGCTAACACACTATAGACCTTCTTCACGGCTCTATCCACTTGAGTGGCAACCTTCAGAGCTCTGTGGATATGAACCCCAAGATCTCTCTGTTCCTCCACATTCCTCAGAACCCTGCCGTTGACCCTGTAATCTGCATTTAAGTTTGTCCTACCAAAATGACTCACCTTGTACTTAACAGGGTTAAACTCCATCTGCCATTTTTTGGCCCAGCTCTGCATCCTATCAATGTCTCTTTGCAGCCTGCAAGAACCCTCCACCTCATCCATTACTCCACCAATCTTGGTGTCATCAACAAATTTACTAACCCACCCTTCAGCCCCTTCTTCCAAGTCATTGATAAAAATCACAAATGGCAGAGGACCCAGCACTGATCCCTGTGGTACACCGCTAGTAACTGGCCTCCAATCTGAAAATTTTCCTTCCACCACCATCCTCTCTTCTATGAGACAGCCAGTTACTTATCCAATCGGCCAAATTTCCTTCTATCCCACACCTCCTTATCTTCTTCATGAGCCTACCATAGGGAACCTTATCAAATGCCTTACTAAAATCTATCTATACGACATCTACTGCTCTACCTTCATCTACAAAGGAGGTTGAATGTCTTGTCAAGAGGAAAAGGGAAGGGTATGCAGGGATGAGAAAACAAGGTTCAGTTGGGTCACTTGAGGATTACAAGTAGCAAGGAATGAGTCAAAAAAATGAATCAACGTGGATAAATGTGTGGTGGTCCATTTTGGCAGGACCAATGGGATGCAGGAGTACAATATCAAGGGTAGGAGTCTTAGCTGGGTTGAAGAGCAGAAGGATCTTGGGCTCCGGGTCCACAGGACTCTTAAATCGGCCTCACAGGTGGAGGATGTGGTCAAGAAGGCGTATGGTGTACAAGCCTTCATTAATCGAGGGATTGAGTTTAGGAGTTGGGAGGTAATGCTGCAACTTTATAGGACCCTTGTCAGACCCCACTTGGAGTACGATGCGCAATTCTGGTCGCCTCACTACAGGAAGGATGTGGAAGCTATTGAGAGGGTGTAGAGGAGATTTACAAGGATGTTGCCTGGATTGGGAGGCATGCCTTATGAAGTTAGGTTGAGGGAGCTGGGACTCTTCTCCCTGGAGAGACGAAGGTTGAGAGGCGACCTGATAGAGGTTTATAAAATGTTGAGAGGAGTAGAAAGGGTGGATTCTCGGAGGCTATTTCCCTGGGTTGAAATGGTCGCTACGAGAGGACACAGGTTTAAGGTGCTGGGGAGCAAGTACGGAGGAGATGTTAGGGGTAAGTTTTTCACTCAGAGGGTGGTGAGTGAGTGGAATCGGCTGCTGTCAGTGGTGGTAGAGGCGAACTCGCTGGGGTCTTTTAAAAGACTTCTGGATGAGTATATGGGATTTAATGGGATTGGGAGTTACAGATAGTTCTATAGCTTGGTAGGTATGCATATGATCGGCGCAACTTGTGGGCCGAAGGGCCTGTTTGTGCTGTAGTGTTCTATGTTCTAAAAAAAGGGCTTAGAAGAGCTAGGAGGGGACATACGAAATCTTTGGCGGGTCGGATCAAGGAAAACCCCAAGGCTTTTTATTCTTATGTGAGAAATAAAAGAATGACCAGGGTGAGGTTAGGGCCGGTCAAGGATAGTAATGGGAAATTATGCATGGAGTCAGAAGAGATAGGAGAGGCAATGAATGAATGCTTTTATTCAGTGTTCACTAAGGAGAGGGGCCATTTTTTGAGGATGAGAGTGTGATGTACGCTGATAGGCTGGAAGTGGTAGATGTTCTGAGGGAAGATGTATTAGCAATTTTGAAAAACCTGAGGGTTGATAAAACCCCTGGGCCAGATGGGATACATCCTAGGATACTTTGTGAGCCAAGGGATTAGATACCTTAGTTACCTCTTCAAAGAATTCAATCAAATTTGTGAGGCAAGATTTACCCCTTACGGATCCGTGCCGACTATCCCAGATTAAGTTGCATCTTTCCAAATGTTCATAAATCCTATCCATCAGGACCTTTTCCATTAACCTACCGACCACCAAATTAAAAGTAACTGGCCTACAATTACCAGGGTCTTTCCTATTTCCTTTCTTGAAGAGCGGAACAACATTTGCCACTCTCCAGTCCTCTGTCACAATCCCCGTGGATAGTGAGGACCCAAAGATCGAAGCTAAAGGCTCCGCAATCTCATCCCTTGCCTCATAAAGTATCCTAAAATGCTGACCATTGCTTGATCACCATGTGGTCAAAGCTGTGTTTCTGGAAAAGTTTCTCCATGAAGGACCGGCGCTGCAGAACTGTCCAACTACTTGGAGCGTTCCGTGGCAATGTGGCCAGACGCATCCTCCACAACACTTCGGACAGGTAGAACCTCAAAAAGTAATGGCATTTGCTGTTAGTGTACCAAGGAACTACACACAGCTGAATGCATCCACACCCAAAGGTTGCTGTCAGGATGGGGGCGGCGTTGGGAATATTTTTCCCTCCATTCATTAGCGATTTGGGCATCACTTCCCTCCGGACACAATCCATCTTTGATCTCCAGATAAATCTGAAGATGGTGTGGGTCACTGCTGCTGCGCAGGATTTGGGGATAGTGCAGACCTGCACCACATACAACAAAATGGACAGTACCTCACACTGGATTACCAGGCTTTTTCCAGTGATAGAGAATGAGCATTGCTCCCACAAGCCCAATTTCTGCCTTACTTTGGCAATGCTCTCTTCCCAGTTTTTGGCGCATGCCTCCACTGTTCCAAACCATATCCCCAGCACCTTAAGATGGTCTGCCCTAACAGTGAAGGGGGCAAAGGATTGTCAGCCCAGTTCCTAAAGAATATGGCCTCACTCTTACCCCGTTTGACTTTGGCTCCCAAAGCCACCTCAAACTGCTCACAGACTTGGAGGAGCCTGTGAACAGACCAGGGATCTGAGCAGAAAACAGCCACTTCATTCATGTACAGGGAGGCTTTGACCTGCGTATCTCTGCTGCCTGGGACTGTAACCCCTTTAATGCCTGGGTCGCTTCTGAGGGCCTTGGCAAAGGGTTCAATGCAACACACAAAAAGGGCGGAGGAGAGAAGGCAGCCCTGTCTGACTCCAGACATGACCTGAAACTTCTCTGATTCCCATCTATTAATTGGACCTGCACTACTGATGTCTGTGTAGAGCAGTTGAATCCAATTGTGGAGCACCTCTATCGTGTAGCTGTGTGATATCCTGTCAAATGCCTTCTCCTAGTATAGGCTGATGAGGCAATTGTATCCTTGAGTAGCGCAAGGCTATCAGAGATCTTTCTGCCAGGTACAGCACGGGGATTATTGACCCCAGAGCAGACTTGGCCCAGTTGGCGATAACATTGGCTAGAATGTTGTAATCCACATTCAACAGTGAAATGGGTCACCAATTTCTAATTTCTTCCCTTTCCCCTTTCTGCTTGTAGATGAGGGTGATGATGTCTTTTCTCATGGATTCTGACATACTGCCTTCCAGAAGCAGACACTTATATGTTTCCTGCAGGTCCGGGCCCATCAACTCCCACAGTGCCGAGTAAAACTCAGCTGGTAAGGCGTCGCTTCCGGGAGTTTTACCCTTCTGAAAGGACTTGACGGCCTTTGTCAGCTGATCCAGAGGTAATGGTCTGACCAAAAGGGCAACTGACTTTTAAAAGACTCCCACATATTGGATGTGGGTTTACCTTCAAACAGCTGCCCTCAGTCTACATTTCCTAATTCTTGCCTAATACTGTTCTCATTGTCTTCCTTTTGTTTAGTACTTTTACTCTGGGACTACTGCTATCTTTTTCTATAAGTAGCTTGAAACTTATAGAAATGTGATCACTTTTCCCAAAGTGATCCCCCACTGAGATATCAATCACCTGTCCAGGCTCGTTGCCCTGAACCAGGTCTAAAATAGCCCCTTCCCGAGTTGGACTATCTATACATTGCCTCAAGAAGTACTCTTGGACACACATCCCACAGCCATCAATCCCTGCACACATTCACAGCATCTGCACATATCACACTATTGCTGCTCCCAGTATCACTCCATTCCACATCCCACAGTCTCTGCACACATTCAAATGCCCTGCACACATCCTACTTTCCCTGCACTCATCCCTCAGTCCCTGCACAGATTCCACTGTCCCTGCACATATCCCACTATCACTCCATACATCCCACTTCCCTGCACACATTCTCCTGTTTTTGCACACATCCTGCTGTCTTCATGCACATCCTAATGTTTCTGCATGCTTCCCATGGTCTCACCACACAGTCGATTGTCTCTGCGCACATCCACTATCACTCCACACATTCCGGTGCCCTGCACACATCCCACTCTCCTTGCACACATCTCACCTTACCTGCTCATATTCCACTGTCTTTGTACACATTCTGTTGTCTCCCAACTTAACTCACTGTCCCTGGATTAAAAAATAATTTTCATGTTTAAATCACATCTATTTCTTTTCCTCTTTTCCTGAATGTTTTGCTGCTTCACAGCGAATAATTCTGCAGATCTCTCTCCCAGTTTCAACTCTTAGGCTAATTGAACATATGTAGTCATTGGATCCATTCCTGATCCAACCCAATCTAGCCTGATTGGGAATCCATGTGTGCAGTTTGCTGCTGGAACAACTGGATAGTGACCTGGAACTGATTTGTATTTCATCCTGACACAGTGAAGCCATTTGTTGTCAATCATCCCTATCAGAGTGATACGGTTAATGAGTTGGATCAGGACTTCCAGAGGGAGATGTTTGATAAATGCCACATAATTGGTTTATCCTCAAATTTAAAGTCCTTGGAATAAAAGGGGCTCTGACAGACTTGATGCAAAGCCAGATGAGAAACAGGAAACAGTGAACCATCATAAACACTTTTTTTGGATTGGAGGAAGGTTTACAGTTGGGTTTCTCAGAGTTCGTTGGGACTAAACATTAATTGCTAGAAAAACAGAATTAATTCTTAAGATTGATGTCTGTCACCAAAACTGGGAAAAGTTAGAAATATTTTAAGCAAGTGAAATAAGGAAGGGTTGCAATAGAAATGAAAAGGAAGACCTGTGATAGGGCAAAAGATGGGAGATATTTAATGGCCAAGAGTTGGTGGACATAGACAAAAGAGAGTGGAGATGGAACAATTAAAGAAACAACAGAAGTATCCAAATGCGAATGGCATCTGCATTAGAGGCTGAATAGACTGGGACTTGTTTCTCTCGAGCATCGGAGGCAGAGGGGTTACCTTACAGAGGTCTATAAAATAATAAGGGGCATAGACAAGGTAGATAGTCAATATCTTTTCCCAAAGGAAAGGGATTCTGAAACTAGAGGGCATAGGTTTAAGGTGAGAGGGGGAGATACAACAGTGTTCAGAGGGGCAATTTTTTCAGAGGGCAGTGAGTGTCTGGAACAAGCTGCCAGAGGTAGTAGTAGAGACGGGTACAATTTTATCTTTTAAAAAGCATTTAGGTAGTTACATGGGTACGATGGATATAGAGGGATATGGGCCAAATGCCCATAATTGGGATTAGTTAGAGGTTTTTAAAAAAAGGCAGCATGGACAAGTTGGGCCGAAGGGCCTGTTTCTATGCTGTAAACCTCTCTGACTCTATAACCCTAACCCTAATGACACAGCTACTGCCTGAGAGTAAACAAGCGAAAGACCAAATCTTGCAAAATAAAGGAAACAAAGTGGAGGCAGAGAAGATTGGTGATAAATTCCAGATCAGGCTAGATTGGGTTGGATCAGGAATGGATCCAATGACTACATATGTCCAATTAGCCAATTAGTTGAAACTGGGAGAGAGATTTGCAGAATTATTTGCTGTGAAGCAGCAAAACATTCAGGAAAGGAGGAAAGAAAATGGATGAGATTTAAACATGAAAATGTCAGCCCCGATGTTACAGGAGCAGGGCTGGAAAATGCAGTGAGCTGTTCAAAGGTCCATTGACTCCAGCAGGACTCGGAAAAGCTGCTGGCAATAGGTGACATAAAATTCCTTCTGTGAAATTGTTGAATTCAATGTTGAATTCAGAAGACTGAAAAGTTTCTCAGTCTTCATTTCAATACCATACAAAACTGGCCTCCTTATATCATCAGGCATGACTGGAATGTGGGGCCAGTCACACCTTAGAAGCAGAGCAGGAATGGAAAGCTAACTCATAAAGACCTCACAATGATTATGTGAGGAGTGCGGTGATCAGGACAGGAAATGGCCAAAACACATCATTGTCCCTGGAATAAGAATGGTGATTACAAACCTCTATCGATGATCATAGAATCATAGAATCCCTACAGTGCAGAAGGAGGCCATTCAGCCCAACGAGCTGGCACCAACAACAATCCCAGGTCATTTGCACTGTGCGGCAGCAGTGCTAACTACTGTGCCACTAAAGCGCCATTTTGCATAGTGTTCAAATGATGAGAAGTAATAAGTGCAAAGAACATCTTCAAACAATGTGGAGCTTGTTATTTCAATTCAATTTTAAATCTAGATAGCCATCTATCGCCCTTTTGTGATTTGTGATTGACTCCAGAATGAACTCTCACTTGTTTCTTTCTCCCTCTCGCTCTGTCTCACAGATGCAGTTTTAATTACTAACAAAATGCAACTTGATTATATTTTAATTTAAAAAGGAACGTTCTACTCGTGTTTGCATGGATTTCCTCCAGGTGCTCCGCTTTCCTCCCATACTCCAAAGATGTGCGGGTTAAGTTGATTGGCTTCGCTAAATGGCCGTTTAGTGTCAGGGATTAGGAGAGTAAATACATGGGGTGACAGGGATAGAGCTTGGGTGGGATTATTGTCGGTGCAGGCTCAATGGGCCAAATGGCCTCCTTCTGTACTATGGAGATTCTGTGCTCCTATAAATTAAGATGAGAAAGGGTGCCTGATATCTGTTTCCGTCTCTTTGCCAGTGTGTCTGACAGGTCATAAAAATGGGAAACTTACATTTTCTATTATTAAGATACTGGTGGTAAACAGATAAATCCTTCCACACAGCAGTGATAATTATGGTTTAATTAAGCATTTTTTTAAGGATTGAACTACCACAAGTAATTATACCAGATTACTTTTGAATTTAATGGTTGTATTTTAACCCAGCAATTGAGGGTGTGGTGATATTGTTCCAAATCAGGAGGAAAACTGCAGGTGCTGGTGTTTCCATGTTTTTGCTATCCATGCTTTTCTAGATGGTAGTGATCATGGGCTTGGAAGGTGTTCTCTAAGAAGCTTTGTTAAGTTCCCGCAGTGCATTTTGTAGATGGTACATGCTCCTGTTACAGTCCGGCAGTGGTGGAGGGAGTGATTTTTTTGTGGATGGAATGCAAACCAAGCAGGCTGCTTTACCCTGGCTGATGTTTTTGGAGCTGTGCTCATCCAAGCAAATTGGGAGTATTCCATCACACTTCTGACTTGTGCCATATAGCTCAGTTACTTGTCACAGGATTCCTAGTCTCTGACCTACTCTTTTATCTGCAGTCTTTATATAGCTGGTGTAAGATTTAGAGTTTTGTGGTACCTGAAAAGCCTGTAGCACAAAACCCTTCCAATTAATAAAAAAAACTCAAGGTCTGAATTTTTAAAGTTTATTTATCAGTGCAGACTTACATTGACATTGCAAGCAAGTTACTGTGAAAATCCCCTAGTCGCCACACTCCAGCGCCTGCTTGGGTATACTAAGGGAAAATTAAACATGGCTAATACACCTAACCAGCTCATCTTTCAGACAAAAAGGAAACTGAAGCACCTGGAGGAAGCACACACAGACATGGGGAGATGTGCAGACTCCACACAGGCTAGGAATCAAACCCAAACTAGGAACTGAACCCATGTCCCTGGCGCCGTGAGGCAGCAGTGCAAACCACTGTGTCATCATGCTGTCCTAAAAGCAATAAAGGTTTCTCAAAGTTCAAGATCCCATGAACTCTTAGTACTGTCAGTTGTTAGACTAAATTCTAAAGGTAAATCAAGAAGCTAGACTAGATCCCAACAATTCTTCTAATTTGCAGAAATGTGAGGAAAGGATGCTTCACTTCAGGAGTAATTCCACTCACAAATTAGGGAAAAAATGCTTTCACCCAAATATAGTATAAGCATAACTCTAACAAACAAAGCAGTTTAACTCTTAGCAATTGTAGAATCTTTAAGCATAAAAAGACATAGCTCTAATTTCTAACTTACCATGATTTCAGTTCCAAGTGGGATTGCAAGTAATGTCTTGAGATGGATAGAAAGTTGGTTCGCAGATTGGAAGCAAAGAGTTGGCAAAAATGAGTCTTTTTCTGATTGGCAGTCAGTGACTAGTGGTGTCCCGCAGGGATCTTGCGAGGACCCCAACTGTTCACATTATATATTAATCATTTGGAAGAAGGAACTGAATGTTTTATCTCCAAATTTGCAGATGATACAATGTTGGGTGGGAGGGTGAGCTGTGAGGAGGATACAGAGATGCTTCAGTGTGATTTGGACAGGCTGAGTGTGTGGGCATCTGCATGGCAAATGCAGGATAATGTGGATAAATGTGAGGTTATCCACTTTGGTAGTGATAATAGGAAGACAGATTATTACTTGAATGAGTAAATTGAGAGAAGTGGATACTCAGCAAGACTTGGTGCCTCGTGCATCAGCCACTGAAAGTAAGTGTGCAGGTACAGCAGGCAGTAAAGAAGGCAAATGGTATGTTGGCCTTCATAGCGAGAGGATTTGAGTATAGGGATAGGGATGTTTTGCTGCAATTGTATGGGGTGTTGATGAGGCCACACCTGGAGTATTGTGTGTAGTTTTGATGACCTTATCTGAGGAAGAATGTTCTTGGTCTACAAGGAGTACAGCAGAGGTTTACCAGGCTGATTCCTGGGATTGCAGGTCTGTCATATGAGGAGAGATTAAGTTGTTTAGGATTATGTTGATTGGAGTTTAGAAGAGTGAGAGGGGATTCTAACACGGTTAGATAGGGTAGATTTAGAAAGAATGTTCCCAAAGGTAGGGGGGTCCAAACAAGAGATCATATTTCGAGGATAAGGGGTTTTAGAACTGAAGTGAGATGATATTTCTTCATCCACAGGGTGATGAATGTGTAGAATTCACTACCACAGAAAATAGCTGAGGCCAAAATATTGTCTGATTTCAAGAAGAAATTGGATATCGTCTTAGAGCTAAAGGATCAAAGGATATGGAGGGGAAGGAGGGATCAGGATGTTGAATTTGTTGATCAGCCATAATCAAAATGAATAGCCTCCGAAAGGCCTCCCCTTGCTTCTAGTTTCTATGTTTCCAAGTAAGCAACAGTCATCCCATAGACTTAAATCCACTTTAAATACAATTAGCAAATGCAGACATATTAACAGGCTTGGGAAACCTTGGAGAGGTTTTACAGAGAGAGCAGATTTCTGTTTTTAAACAGCACCAGTCAGTGAGTAACTCTAAACTGAAACAGAAAGCTGCTTCCCTGCTACAAACCAAGCTCTTCTCATTAATCACATCACATGACCCTGTGCCAAAACAAAACCGTCAAAAATTCCTTTCAATAAAAATTAGGGAAAATTTCAATTTATAAACAACAGGTGATTTGATTCCTCCTAAACAATCACTATCTGGCTAAAATGAGAAATTATCCTGCTGTCCAGCATCTGAGCAGCATGTTTCCCAGATATGTGACTCCCTGTAAAAGAATACTGAATCTTAAAATATTCTATAGGAACAAAGCATATGAATTATACAGTATCACCACACTGCACAAATGACATCGCTCTTCTTTGGCTTTGAAGTGATGTTGAACTGTGTCTAGAAGGTCCCACTCCAAAAGCCTCTTTTCTGATGAAAATTATGGTTTCTCAACTTTTATTCCTCACTCTCCCATCCCTCCTTCCTTTTTTGGAGATGTCTAAACTGACTCCTCCAATTAGCTATCGGCTGCAAATCATCTTGTGTCTCCGATTGCTTGACTAAGAGGGGGGCTAGTTCAAAGAAACATTTGGATGTAATTAAGGAAGGGCATATCTTTCTGTGAATGTATGGATTTTTTTGTAAAAAAAAGAGGAAGTGGAAATTGAGTGTTTTGTGTTTTCCGTGGAAACAATATTCATCAAAATACTTTTTTCTCCAAGGAAGGGAAACGGTTAGGAATGGGCTAACAGACCTTCCAATTAAGTCCTAATTGAATGTCAACTGTTCAATAGAAGTCACTGATATATTAAGGGGCTGCAGGTGGCACTGGGGCTTGAAGGAAAATTGTACATGGAGTTGGATCAAAGAAATAAAGTTGTTTTATGATGAAGCTGAACTCTTGTCTCCTTTACTGAGCTGCAACGGAGAGGCTCAAACAACAGCCCCCTGAAACATAGTGTGCAGCTAATTCTCCCCTCCTGGATGTGAACAAATGACAAAGAAAATTACAGCACAGTTACAGGCCCTTCAGCCCTCCAAGCCTGCACCGACCGTGCTGCCCATGTGCTGCAGTGTCTGAAGCTCAGACTCCAGCTCAGCAACTCTGACCCGGAGTTCCTCAAGCTGCCAACACTAACTGCAGATGTCGTCTCGGCAGCTGGCAATGGGATCTATCAGCTCCCACATCAAGCAGCTCCAGCACGATGGATTGTCCACCTTTGTGGAGATTTCAAACAAACAATAAACTGTTTCTCACAGCTGGATAAATACCCGATTTCTCAACTTAAGGATTTATATGCAAGAGAACTCTTATTCTCAAAAATGGATATGAATCACGCTTATTTGCAATTACAGCTAGATTTGCAATTACAGCAGAAATATTCCACAACCAATACTCATAAGAACCTCTCCCAATACCTTTGGGATATCGTTGGCATGCTCAATCTTTCAACGAATGATGGAGAACATGTTACAAGGTTTCCATCACGTCGCCGCTTATCTGGAAGATATTCTCATTACAGGTAAAACAAAGAAGGAACACCTAAAAAACTTTGGGGAACTTCTTGGTGATTTTTCCAAGGGTAGCATGTGCCTAAGAAGGGAGAAATGCACTTTCATGGTACCTCAAGTGACCTATCTGGGCTACAGAATGAACAAGTTAGGTCTATACCCTTTGGAGAGTTGGGTGAGGGCATCCAGGCAGTAAAGTCATTTCTAGTTGACGTACTATGGGCAACTTATACCCAACCATGCCTCCAGTTTGGCTCCACTACACCATGCGTAAAAAAGGATCAAGCTTGGGATTGGTCCGCCCATCAAGCCCTAGCTTTAAAGAAAGTAAGGAAACAGCTTTCATCGTCAAATGTCTTAGCACATTATGATCTTAGAAAAGAGTTATTACTGACCTGTGATGCATCTCTGTACAGCATCAAGCAATATTAGCACATAGCAAATTGGAGAGGGATGCCCAATAGAACATGCTTCTGGACTTTAGCTAACGTGGAACGAAAGTGCATCCACATTGCAAAAGGAGGGTTGGCGATAATATTTGGAGTAAAAGAAATTCCATCAATATAAGCAGAAATGTGTGACTGTCATACTGTTCATAGGCCCTTGAAAGTGGAGTCACAGGTGGACAGAGTGATGAAAAAGATATTCAGCTTGTTTCATTGGTCAGAACATTGAATACAGGATTTACAATGTCTTGTTGAAGTTGTACAAGACATTGGTGAGGCCACACTTGGAATACTGTGTGCAGTTCTGATCACCCTATTATAGATAGGATATTATTAAAGTAGAAAGAGTGCAGAAAAGGTTTACTAGGATGCTACCTGGACTTGGTGGTTAGAGTTATAAGGAGAGGCTGGATAGACTGGGACTTTTTTTCTCTGGAGTGTAGGAGGTTGAGAGTTTATCTAATAGAGATCTATAAAATGAGGGGAACAGATCAGCTAGATAGTCAATATATTTTCCCAAAGGTAGGGGAGTCTAAACTATAGGCCATAGGTTTAAGGTGAGAAGGGAGAGATACAAAAGTGTCCAGAGGGGCAATTTTTTTCACACAGAGGGTGGTGAGTTTCAGGAACAAATTGCCAGAGGTTGTAGTGGAGGCTTTTAAAAAGCATTTAGATAGTTACATGGGTAAGATGGGTATAGAGGGATATTGGCCAAATGCAGGCAATAGGGATTATCTGGGGGCTTAAGAAAAAAGGCGGCATGGACAAGTTGAGCCAAAGGGCCTGTTTCCATGCTGTAAACCTCTATTGGTTGGCAAGAAGTTATCATTGGGAATGTCTTTAAGTAGCCGGAAATTAGAAAATCATATTCTATTAAAGAAGTAGCTACCTAGCTTTATGTAAGAAACACAAACAAGAGGGAAGTAAAGTTAAGACAAGGCCAAGTAAAATAAAGTAATAAAAGTAAACCATAATAAAATGACATCAACGTAAATGAAGTAAAACCCAGGTATGGCAGGGCAGCATGGCTGTGTGGAATGCATGACTTTTGGAATGTGAAATGTTGTGGATGCTACCAGTGTCCTAGATGATCACATGTGCGGGATCCTGAATTCCAGATTTCAGAGCTATGTCAATAGTACATTCAGAAAGATGGTCATGGTGGGCAGCTTAGGAGCATGAAGGCATAACGGGAATGGTTAACTGTCAGGCAGTCCAAGAGAAGCAAACAGAGAGTGTAGAAGGGACTGGGGTCCTGTTCATTAATTGATTTTCCATTTTGAATACTGGTGAGGACATGGCCCTTCCTTAAAGGGGTGTCAGGGCCATGTTTATGGCACTGTGGGTGACTTAGCTGTACAGTGGTAAGGAAGAAAAAGGAAACAGCAGTAATGACAGACGATTTGTTAGTTACAGAAACAAATAGGTGTTTCTGTGGTCATGGATGTGATTCCAGGATGGTGTGTTGCCTCCTTGATGCCATGGTCAAGGATGGCATAGAGCATCTGCAGAGCATTTTTCCAGGGGAGGGTGAACAGCCATAAAAGTAAGTGGATGGGGCGGGGTGGGGGAGGGGGGGAGCCAGCAGATTAGATTCTGAGGCATTGAGGCCATTTCTGAGCAAAGTGAGACCTGTACATGCCAGGGGTGGGGTGGGTCTACAACTAAACAGGACTTGGATGAATATCCTCGTGGTCCCCATGGGTGGTTTGCTCATGCTGTTGGGAAAGTTTAAATTAGATTGACAGGGGGATGGGAATTTACAGCTTTAGATACAAATTCAGAGCAGAAAACAGGAGACAGAAAATTAATGAGTGACAGAAGATGCAAAGGTTACAAATTGTACAGCACAGGAATTTAGCGGTGTTAAAAGGTATATAAATAAATACAAAGAGTATTTATAAAGCAGATGAGTTGCGGGTATAGAATGGCACATAATTGCTTTAACAAAAATGTGGCTCAAAGAAGGGCAAAAATGGCAGTTCAACATCCTTGGAATTTTGTCAGGCAGCTTAGAGAAGGGGGCAAAAAAGCATTATTGGTTGAAGATTCAATTGCGAGAAGGGATGATATACTAAATTAACAATCAAACGAGACCATATGGATTGAGCTCAGAAATAAAAAAGTGATAGTCACACTGCCAGGAGTGTAATTTAGACCCTCTATTGGGTGATCAGGCAATAATAGTTGGGGACTTCAACTTCCCTAATATCAGATGGGATACAAAGAGAACACAACGTTCTTGAATTGCATTCAAAAGAACTTTCATATCCAGCATGTAACAAACCCAATAGCAGTAAGTACAATTCTATATTTAGTCTTTGGAAACAGCTGAATAATATGATGTAGTAAATAACAATATGGAGGATGAAATAGCAATGGATGACCATTTTGGTGACCATGTTATTGTTATATTTAGCATCATTATGGAAAAGCATAAAGATAGAACAGAAGTGGACTGAAGGTAGACAACGGATAAATGTGTAGTAGTCCATTTCGGCAGAACCAACGGGATGAACGAGTACACTATTAAGGGCAGGGGTCTTAGTAGCGTTGAAGAGCAGAAGGATCTCGGGGTCCGGGTTCACAGGACTCTTAAATCGGCCTCGCAGGTGGAGGAGGTGGTCAAGAAGGCGTATGGTGTACTGGCCTTCATTAATCGAGGGATTGAGTTTAGGAGTCGGGAGGTAATGCTGCAACTTTACAGGACCCTCGTCAGGCCTCATTTGGAGTACTGTGCGCAGTTCTGGTCGCCTCACTATAGGAAAGACGTAGAAGCTATTGAAAGGGTGCAGAGGAGATTTACAAGGATGTTGCCTGGACTGGGAGGCATGCCTTATGAAGATAGGTTGAGGGAGCTGGGACTCTTTTCCCTGGAGAGGCGAAGGTTGAGAGGCGACCTGATAGAAGTTTATAAAATGTTGAGAGGAATAGATAGGGTGGACTCTCAGAGGCTATTTCCCCGGGTTGAAATGGTCGCTACGAGAGGACACAGATTTAAGGTGCGGGGAGGGAAGTACAGAGGTGATGTTAGGGGTAAGTTTTTCACTCAGAGGGTAGTGAGTGATTGGAATCGGCTGCCGTCGTCGGTGGTGGAGGCGAACTCGCTGGGGTCTTTTAAAAGACTTCTGGATGAGTATATGGGGTTTAATGGGATTGGGGGTTATAGATAGGTCTATAGATTGGTGGGGTTGATGCGATCGGTGCAACTCGAGGGCCGAAGGGCCTGTTTGTGCTGTAATGTTCTATGTTCTATGTTCTAACAGGTATGTACTGGAGGTAGACAAAGTTTATGAAGCTGAAAAGTGATCTGGCAAATTTGGACTTGAACTTGTTACTTGACGGAAAATCAATGATGAATCAGTGGGAAATCCCCAAAAAGAAAAATGGTAGTGGTACAAAATCTAGAGGTCCCGGTTATCCAGAAGCTTGGGGTAAGATAAAACAGATAAAGAAAACTTATAGCAGTCACAAAATCTTACTTCTCTAGGCTTTTCACTGTATAATAGAAAGTACAGGGGTGAAAAGAAAAAGGAAACTTGGAAAGCAAAGAGGGAGTACAGAAATATTGACAGTTAAAATCAAAAAAATGCAAAGATGTTTTATACCAGTACATTAAGAGCAAGAGAATAACTAAGGAAAGAACAAAGAACAGTACAGCACAGAAACAGCCCTTTGACTCACCATACGTGTACCAAGACATGATGTCTTTCTGAAGAGCATTTGCCTCTACACAGTCCGTGTCTCTGTGTTCCCTGTCGACTCATGTGTCTGAGAGTAGGACCTATTAGGGGTGTACAAGTTAATTTATGCATGGATGCAGAAGAAGTGATGTGGAGGTGCCAGCGTTGGACTAGGGTAAACCAGGTATTGTGAGGCTTCTTACTGTGCAGGAGAGGTGTGCAGGGTTCTTAACAAAGGAAAGGGATGCTGCCGATATTCTGGTTAAAGAGGATGATTGTGAGGTTTCAGATACAATAAACATAATAAGAGAGGAAGCACTGGAAGGACCAACATTGTTTAAAATGGATATGTTATCAGAGTTAGATGGATTGTATCCCAGACTGTTAAAGGAAGCAGGGAGGAAATAGATGATGTTATGAGGATCATTTTTCAATCCTTACTAGATATAGGGGAGGGTATAAAGGGTTCGATGTCTACAAATTTTGCACTATTATTTAAAAAGGGGGCAAGGGATAGACCAAATAACTAAAGGCTGATCAGTCTGTCTTCGGTGGTGGTCAGATAATTGGAATCAATTCCGAGACAAGATAAACTACCACTAAAAAAGTAATAGCTGATCAGGCAAAGTCACATGATTTTGTTAGGGGAAAGTCGTGTCTCACTAAAATAATCAAAATTTTGGAGGAAGTATTAAAGAAGATTGATGATGTAGTGCAGTGGATGCTGTCTACATAAGTTGGCAAATGGAATTTAATGCGGAAAAGTGTGAGGTGATTCACTTTGGTAAGAATGACAGGAATACAGAATATAGAGCTAATGGAAGGACCCTTAGTACTGTTGACGAGCAGAGAGATCTCGGGGTACATGTGCATAGCACCCTGAAAGTTGGCACCCAGGTTGATAAGGTTGTTAAGAAGGCGTACGGTGTGTTAGCTTTTATTGGTAGAGGGAATGAATTTCAGAGCCGTGAGATCATGTTGCAACTGTACAAAACTCTGGTGCGGCCGCACTTGGAGTATTGCGTACAGTTCTGGTCGCCGCATTATAAGAAAGATGCGGAAGCATTGGAAAGGGTGCAGAGGAGGTTTACCAGGATGTTGCCTGGTATGGTGGGAAGGTCTTATGAGGAAAGGCTGAGGGACTTGAGGTTATTTTCATTAGAGAGAAGAAGGTTACGAGGTATGCCTCAATGCCTGATTGACGATCAGAGGATTGGATAGGGTGGACTGTGAGAGCCTTTTACCTCGGATGGTGATGGCTAACACGAGGGGACATAGCTTTATATTAAAGGGTGGTAATTATAGGATGGATGTCAGAGGTAGGTTCTTTACTCAGAGGGTAGTAAGGGCATGGAATGCCCTGCCTGCAGCAGTTGTGGACTCGCCAACTTTAAGGGCGTTCAAATGGTCAGTGAATAGGCATATGGATAACATTGGAATAGTTTAGGTTAGAGGGTCATTAGATTGGTTCCACTGGTCGGCGCAACATCGAGGGCTGAAGGGCCTGTACTGCCCTGTAATGTTCTATGTTCTATAACTATAAGGTTCAAGTTGGGAGAGATGTCCGATGTAGGTTCTTGACTCAGAGAGTGGTTAGGGTGTGGAATGCACTGCCTGCTGTGATGATAGAGTCAGACATTTTAGGAACTTTCAAGTGGTTATTGGATAGGCACTCCAGAATGATAGGGAGTGGGTAGCTTGATCTTGGGTTCGGACATCGCTCGGCACAACATCGAGGGCCAAAGGGCCTGTGCTGTGCTGTACTGTACTGTTCTATGTTCTATATAAGGAGGAAGTGGGTCACTGAGGAAAGGGTAGGTCTACTCAAGGACAATGGAGGAAATTTGTCTGTGGAGCCAGATGAGGTGGGTGAAATCCTTTGCATCAGTATTTACAAAGGAGAAGGATGTGGTAGATGGTGAGAGTAGAAAGGAGGATGTTGACATTCTAGGAAATGCTGAGATAAAAAGGGAGGAGGTATTGGAGGTTTTGAAAAACGTTAAGGTGGATAAGACCTCAGGGCCAGATAGCGTCTATCCCAGAATACTAAGAGAGGCGAGGGAAGAAATTGTTGAGGCCTTGGCCAAAATTTTTGTATCTTTAGCCATGGGCAAGGTACCAGAGGATTGGAGAGTAGCGAACATTGTTCCTCTATTTAAGAAGGCAGAAGAGACAATCTCGGAAATTACAACCCTGTGAGCCTCACATCAGTGATGGGGAAATTAATGGAGAAGATTCTTAGGGACAGGATATACTCACATCTGGAAGAGAATAGGCTTATTAATGATAGGCAGCATGGTTTTGTGAAGGGGAGGTTGTAGTTCACAAACTTGATTGAATTCTTTGAGGAAGTGACAAAAAAATTGACCAGGGCAGGCAGTGGGTTTTGTATACATGGACTTCAGTGAAGTCTTTGATAAATTTCCTTATGGCAGGCTGAGACAGAAGATGAAGTCATATGGGATTCGAGGTGAGCTCGTAAGAATGATACAAAACCAGCTTGGGCATAGAAAGCAGAGAGTAGCAGTGGAAGGGTACTTCTCTAACTGGAGGTCTGTGACATGATGTGGAGATGCCGGTGTTGGACTGGGGTAAACTCAGTAAGAAGTCTCATAACACCAGGTTAAAGTCCAACAGGTTTATTTGGTAGCAGAAGCTACTAGCTTTCAGAGTGTTGCTCCTTCATCAGGTGAGTGGGATTTCAGTTCACAAACAGGGCATATAAAATCGCAAACTCAATTTACAAAATAATAGTTGGAATGCGAGTCTTTACAGGTAATTGAGTCTTAAGGGTACAGACAATGTGAGTGGAGAGAGGGTTAAGCACAGGTTAAAGAGAAACGTATTGTCTCCAGACAAGACAGTTAGTGAGATTTTGCAAGCTCATGCAAGTCGTGGGGGTTACAGATGGTGTGATAAGCAGTGTTCCACGAGGATCAGTGCTGGAGCCTCTGTTGTTTGTATTATGTTTATATAAATGATTTGGAGGCCTGATGAGTACATTTTACAAGCCATAGAATTATTAGGGAAGTAGTGGATAGTGAGGTGGATTGTCAGAGAATACAGCAGATTATAAATCGGCTGGAGACCTGGGCCGAAAGATGGCAGATGGAATTTAACCTGGATAAATGTGATTTGGAAGGCCTACTGCAGAAGAAAAGTACACAGTTTTAAATGGTAAGGCCCTTAGAAATATTAACACACAGAGGGAATGAGGCATGCAGATTCCCCGAAGGTGGCAATTCTGGTGGACAAGATGGTCAAGAAGGCATATGGCATGCTGGCCTTCATCAGTCAGGGCACTGATATAGAACATAGAACATTACAGCACACACAGGCCCTTCGGCCCACGAGTTGCGCCGATCACATCAACACCTACCAACCTACAGAACTATCTATAACCCTCAATCTCATTAAACCCCATATACTCATCCAGAAGTCTTTTAAAAGACCCCAGCGAGTTTGCCTCCACCACCGATGACGGCAGCCGATTCCATTCACTCACCACCCTCTGAGTGAAAAACTTACCCCTAACATCACCTCTGTACTTCCCTCCCCGCACCTTAAATCTGTGTCCTCTCGTAGCGACCATTTCAACCCGGGGAAATAGCCTCTGAGAATCCACCTTATCTATTCCTCTCAACCTTTTATAAACTTCTATCAGGTCGCCTCTCAACCTTCGCCTCTCTAGGGAAAAGAGTCCCAGCTCCCTCAACCTAACTTCATAAGGCATGCCTCCCAGTCCAGGCAACATCCTTGTAAATCTCCTCTGTACCCTTTCAATAGCTTCTACATCTTTCCTATAGTGAGGCGACCAGAACTGCGCACAGTACTCCAAATGAGGCCTGACAAGGGTCTTATAAAGTTGCAGCATTACCTCCCGATTCCTAAACTCAATCCCTCGATTAATGAAGGCCAGTACACCATACGCCTTCTTGACCACCTCTTCCACCTGTAGGCCGATTTAAGAGTCCTGTGGACCCGGACCCCAAGATCCTTCTGCTCTTCAACACTACTAAGACTCCTGCCCTTAATAGTGTACTCGTTCATCCCGTTGGTTCTGCCAAAATGGACGACTATGCATTTATCCGCGTTGAAGTCCATCTGTCACTTCTCCGCCCAGTCCTGCATCCTATTTATGTCCTGCTGCAACTTTTGCCATCCTTCCAGACCATCCACAACACCACCGACCTTAGTGTCATCAGCGAACTTACTTACCCATCCCTACACTTCCTCATCCAGGTCATTTATGAAAATGACAAACAGCAAGGGTCCTAGAACAGATCCCTGGGGCACTCCACTGGTGACTCCTCCTCAACAATTAAGAAACTAACTTTTTTTGGGTTGAAAATGAGTGATCTTAAATTGAATTCTACCTTGCCCTGTTGTTCCCAATCACTCTAACAACATCCTTCTTCAGATCCCATTCCCAGGCAGACCCCGGAGAAGCAGTAGCGTACAGAGGGATCTGGGCGTACAGGTCCACGGTTCTCTGAAAGTGGTGACACAACTGGATAAAGGTGGTGAAGGCAGTGTACGGCCTGCTTGCTTTCAATCAATCAGTCAGGGCATAGAGTATAAAAATTGGCATGTTGCAGCTGTACAGGACTTTAGTTTCAACACATTTGGAATATTGTGTACATTTCTGGTCACCTCACTGTCAGACGGATATGGAGGCTTTGGGGAGGGGGCAGGAAAAGTTTACCAGGATGTTGCTTGGTTTGGAGGGGATTCACTACAAGGAGAGATTGGACAAACTTGGTTTGTTTTCACTTGAGCATCAGAGGCTTGGGGGGGGGGGGGGGGCAGCAGAAGGTGGTGGTGACCTGATGGAAGTTTATAAAATGAGACCTGGATAGAATGGATAGTTGCAATCTATTTCCCAGGGTCAAAATGTCAATTACTAGGGGATTTGGGTTGAAGGTAACAAGTGGAAGTTTAAAAAGATGAGAGGCAAGCTTTTTAAAAAACTACACAGGATGGCAAGTAGCTGGAATGAGCTGCTGGGGGGGGGGGGGTGTGGGTGCGGTAGTAGAAGCAGATACAAGAGCAATGTTTAAGAGGCATCTTGACAGATACATGATTAGGCAGTGAAGTGGGATACAGACTATGTAAAAAAGGTTAAAAAAAAGGTCTTGTGTTGATACAGGTTTGGCGAGCCTTTTCCTGTTCTTGATGGGATTTCCAGTCATACCCAACTTCATTCATGGAATAGGCATTAGGAGATCCCCAGGGGATTGGGCTAGGCTCTTCCAGCCAATGGGTGTGCCACATGCATTAGCCCCTCCTCTCCATCCCCCACATCCTAACCAAATCCCAGCAATGTCCCATGGCTGAATCCAATTCTCCAAATAATCTCTAGAACTTCTCCTGTTACATCATCATGATCAGAGACCAGTCTAGCTCAGGAACAGGCCCTTTGGACACCAAGCATGTGTTAACACATGGACACCTTACTAAGGTAAAGGAATTGGAAAGATGATAATGTTTGAATTGTAATATCTAATGGTGTAAAGTATCCGGGAGCTGAGTGGGTTCGATAAAGGCTGGAATACAGACTGGGGCAATGAGCGGGAAGATGGGGGGGGGTCAGGGAATCAATGTTGTGGGGGGGGGAAAGGGGGAGGGGGAGGGAAAGGGGGAGGGAGAGGGAGGGGGGGAGAGGGAGGGGGGAGAGGGAGGGGGGAGAGGGAGGGGAGAGGGAGGGGGGAGAGGGGAGAGGGAGGGGGGAGAGGGAGGGGGGAGAGGGAGGGGGGGAGAGGGAGGAGGGGAGGGGAGAGGGAGGGGGGGAGAGGGAGGGGGGGAGGGGAGAGGGGGGGAGGGGAGAGGGGGGAGGGGGGGAGAGAGAAAGGGGGGAGGGGGGAGAGGGGAGGGGGAGAGGGGTGGGGAAGGGGGGGAGAGGGGAGGGGGGGAGAGAGGGGGGGAGAGGGAGGAGGGGGGTTGAGGGGGGGGACAGGGTGGGGGGGACGGGGGTGAGGAATTTGAGGAGGGTCTCAGAGCCTCTGAGCAGCTGAACTGGGGAAGCTTTGGGCAGAGACGGCCCTGCTGCTGCTTCCCCTCCCGGCCACCAGGGTCCGCTGTAACCCTCCTGGCCGGTGCTGTAGCCGCTGCTCCTCCCAGTGTCACCTTCGGCCCAGCAGCTGCTCATTGGCGGAACATCCGGGGCCTGTGGCGTGGCGGGGCCACCGCCATGTTGCCGTGACGTCACGGTGGCCTTCCCTCCCCCTCCTCCCCATCGCACTTCCCCCTCCCCCGCTTCCCCCTCCCCTCCCCTCCCCTCCACCAGGAACCCAATCAAAATTAAATCCATATTTATATCCCGGGGCGAGGGTCGCGCCTGCGCGCTGTCTTCTCCCAGACTGCACCGCGCGGGTCAGATTTTAAAAAACACAATTTTAAAATAAAAGAAGCGCTGTTCCCGAATTGAGCAGAAACAGAGTTTTCTGCCGGGAGCGGATTAGGAATAAAAACCATCAACATTTGTTTCAAAAAATTTACATGTACCTGCGGGTGCGCATGTGCAGTAGGGGAATTCTCCCAGAGGGCCGTGCGCGGGCCGCCGCCGCATTGAAGCCCCTGGCAACGGCAAGATGGCGGCGGGCCGTCTCCCCGGCAACGGCAAGATGGTGGCGGGCCGTCTCCCGGCAACGGCAAGATGAACTATAGTCAGGGAGAGTGAAGAAACTGCCTGCTGTGTGGGGATAAGAGCAGACCTGAAGAGTGAAGTAAAACATCTCCATCACATCCTGTAGGAATGGAAAATATCCACATTGTGAAACGAATGGGAAGCGAGATGTGTGGTTCCAGGAACAGAGTATACCGTCTAACTACAGGGGATAAAAGGTCACTCAGATCGGAGGGACATCAGCCATTAAATTAGCAGAAGACTGGACACAGCCGGTCTGAACTGGACTTGTTAACAGTTCGCCGGGGAACATCGATAAGACGGATGAGTGTCATAGGAAGGAATCAGGTAAGGATATTGGAACAACCCGACAATATGCACTCTTACAGTAACAGGAGAATATGGCTGGAGGGGAGCAGAGGGGCTTGGGGACATGAACCAACACACAGCACAGCCTGTGGCTCGGGGCACCTCCATCCGATAGGGGATTGACAACACAGAAATGGGACAGGGAGCAGCAATTAGGGGAGAACAATGTATTGTGTAATTGATTATCATGCTTGGAGAAATAGTATAAAACTCCTGCTTAAACTCAGTGGAAGGTCTGCCTATTTTTTTGAACACCCGGTCTTGCAAGAACATTAAACAAAATATCTTGCTTCTTCAGAACTTGACTCGACTAAATTGTTTGACTGTGACCTGCATTTCTCACAATTAATAACCCAATTGACACAGTGTAAACAAAATACACACTCAAATCATTCGAATGTTTTCTCATCAATTTAATAAATTGTGGAGGAAGCTCCAACATCATTCTGTCCACTTTATTAAAATATCATTGACACAAATTATTTATTTCATCCCCTTTGAACATTTTAACTCCTGGATCTTCAAATAACTAAATTAAAAAAAACCCATCTGTTATAGAGTCATTGACACTCTCAAAATCATTCACTTTCAGAAAAAAATAACTCCAACATATTAGTATTTACACATCCCCTTCCCCTCAGATAACACTCCCCCTCGGAAAACACTCCACTCGGATAACACTCCCCTCGGATAACACTCCCCTCGGTTAACCCTCCCCCCGGATAACCCTCCCCCAGGATAACATAAGAGCATAAGAAATAGGAGCAGGAGTAGACCATCTAGCCCTTCGAGCCTGCCCCGCCATTCAATAAGATCATGGCTGATCTGTCATGTCTCAGTAGGGTTAGGGGTAGGGTTAGGGTTGGGGTTAGGGTTGGGTTGGGTTGGGGTTAGGGTTAGGGGTTAGGGCTAGGTTAGGGTTACTCTGCATTAGAGTTAGGGTTTAGGGTTAGGGTTTACGGTTAGGTTAGGGCTAGGTTTAGGGTCAGGATGAGGGTTAGGGTTTCGGGGTTCGGGTTGGGGCTGGGGCTAGGGTCAGGGCCAGGGTTAGGGTCTGCATTAGGGTTAGGGTTACAGTTAGGGTTAGGGTCTGCATTAGGGTTAGGGTGCATTAGGGGTAGGGTCGGGGTCGGGGTGGGGGGTCGAGTGTGTGGGGTTAGGAGTTAGGGTTAGGGTTACTCTGCATTAGGGTTAGGGCTAGGGTTAGGGGTTAGGGTGAGGGTTAGTGCATTAGGGTTAGGGCTAGGGTTAGGGTGAGGGTGACGGTTAGGGTTAGGGTTTAGGGGTCAGGGTTAGGGGTTAGGGTTAGGGTTTAGGGGTTAGGGGTTAGGGTTAGGTTTTAGGGTTAGGGGTTAGGTTAGGGTTTGGGTTAGGGTGAGGGTTATGGTGAGGGTTAGGGTTAGGGGTTAGGGTGAGGGTTTAGGGTTAGGATTTAGGGTCAGGGTTTAGGGTCAGGGCGAGGGTTAGGGTGAGGGTTAGGGTCAGGGTTTAGGGTCAGGGTTAGGGGTTAGGGTTAAGGGTTAGGGTGAGGGTTAGGGTGAGGGTGAGGATTAAGGGTTAGGGGTAGGGGTTAGGATAAGGGTTAGGGTTAGGATATTAGGGTTAGGGTATTAGGGTTAGGGTGTTAGGGTTAGGGTGTTAGGGTTAGGGGGTCAGGATCAGGATGAGGGTTAGGGTTAGGTGCGTTAGAGTTAGGGCCAGGGTTAGGGTATTAGGGTTAGGGTGTTAGGGTTAGGGGGTCAGGATCAGGGTGAGGGTCAGGGTCAAAGTTAGGGTTTAGGGTTAGGTGCGTTAGGGTCAGGGCCAGGGTTAGGGTCAGGGTCAGGGTTGGTTAGGGTTAGTTAGGGTTAGGGATTATGGTTAGGGTTAGGGTCGGGGTGAGGGTCAGGTTGAGGGTGAGGGTGAGGGTCGGGGTCAGGGTTAGGGTTAGGGTTAGGGGTTAGGGTCAGGGTTAGGCAGTGTGAGGAGGCAGTGTGGGTTAGGGTTAGGGTTTAGGGTGAGGGTGAGGTGTCGGGTTAGGGTTAGGGGTCGGGGTCAGGGTGAGGGTAGGGGTTAGTGGTTAGGGTTAGGGGTCAGAGTCAGGGTCAGGGTGAGGGTTAGGGGTTAGGGTTAGGGGTTAGGATTAGGGTTAGGGTTTAGGGTTAGGGTGAGGGTCAGGGTTTAGGTTTAGGGTTAGGGTTTAGGGTTAGGGTTTAGGGTTAGGGTGAGTGTGAGGGTAGGGGATGGGTTAGGATATTAGGGTTAGGGTTAGGGTGTTAGGGCATTAGGGTTAGGGTTAGGATATTAGGGTTAGGGTATTAGGGTTAGGGTATTAGGGTTTTAGGGTTAGGGTATTAGGGTTAGGGTATTAGGGTTAGGGTGAGGGGTTAGGGTTGGGTTTAGGGTTAGGGTTAGGGTTTAGGGTCAGGGCGAGGGTTAGGGTATTAGGGTTAGGGTATTCGGGTTTACGGTATTAGGGTTAGGGTATTAGGGTTAGGGTTAGGGTTCGGCATTAGGGTTAGGGTTTAGGGTTAGGGTGAGGGGTGAGGGGTTAGGGTTAGGGGTTAGGGTTAAGGGTTAGGGTTAAGGTCAGGGTCAGGGTCATTAGGGTTAGGGTCAGGGTCAGGGTTAGGGTCGTTAGGGTTAGGGTTAGAGTTAGGGTCAGGG